>CAMZMU010000074.1:138930648-139439074 GCA_947311845.1 Poa pratensis | reverse complement strand
GGAGCGTCTGTGCTGGCTATGGTGCACCAAGAGACAGGCTGGGTTGACGAACTCAAAGACTACCTGCTGAAGGGAGTCCTTCCTGAAGAAGACGCGGAGGCAGAGCGAGTGGCTCGACAAGCCAAGTCATACTACATCCTCGAGGGAGACCTGTACCGCAAGCGCCCAAACGGAATTGCACTCAAGTGCGTCCCCCCGAGGAAGGCCGCATGCTGATCAGAGACATTCACAGTGGAGAGTGTGGCCACCATTCCTCTGCACGCACCCTGGCAGGCAAGGTCTTCAGGAGCGGTTTCTACTGGCCCCAAGTGCTTCAAGATGCCACCACCATCGTCCAATCTTGCGATGCGTGCCAGTTCCACGCCAAGCAAGTTCATCAGCCTGCACTGGGACTCCAAACCATCCCGCTCTCGTGGCCTTTCGCGGTCTGGGGCCTTGACATTCTGGGACCCTTCCCGAGATCACAAGGGGGCTACCGTTTCCTCTTCGTGGCAGTCGACAAGTTCACCAAGTGGGCAGAGGTTGAAGCAGTGCGCAGCATACCGGCCAGGGCGGCAGTGAAATTCATCAGAGGCCTGGTCTGCCGCTTTGGTGTGCCTAATCGCATAATCACCGACAATGGCTCACAATTCACCAGCGGCATCTTCAGGGCCTACTGCGAGAGCCTCGGCACCAAGCTCTGCTTCGCCTCGGTGGCTCACCCACAGAGCAACGGCCAAGCCGAGCGAGCAAATGCTGAGGTCCTCAAGGGCCTCAAGACAAGGAGCTTCAATCGCCTGAAGGGTACGGCAAGGGCTGGATAGACGAACTCCCGTCCGTGCTCTGGTCCATCCGCACGAACCCCACGAAGCCCACTGGTGAGACGCCATTTGCTCTCGTGTATGGAGCTGAAGCAGTCCTCCCCACAGAGATCAAGCATGGATCCGCACGGGTCCTTGCCTTCAACGAGGACGATCAAGCAGACCTCCACAGCGACGACCTGCTACTCCTTGACGGGTTGCGCCGCCGTGCCGCCCTCAGGGCAGCCAAGTACCAGCAAGACCTGCGACGCTACCACAGCCGCCACATACGTCCGCGCACTCTCGAGACAGGCGACCTCGTCCTCAGGAGAATCCTCTCCAGGGAAGGTCTCCACAAGCTCTCGCCAATGTGGGAAGGCCCCTACAGGGTCTCCCACATCGCCAGGCCTGGCGCGGTACGCCTCGAAACGGAGGACGGCATTCCGGTCAAAATCCATGGAACATCGCGCATCTACGCAAGTTCTACCCGTGATCATAGTCACGCCAGACATTTTTTGTCTCTAGAGGGAAGCACACAACTTCACCTCCAAGCTTCACAAAAGCTTCTCCTCCCGAGGGCCAGCCCCTCTGAGCTCTCCTGATTACGTGCCGCCGCAGGCCGTGAAGAGTCTCAGCCACTGAATGTGGTCCCCATGCCTCGACATGGAAAACTTTATCTTGGTCACACCAAGTGTAATGAACCAATTCGTTTCTCGATGAAACATTGCGCTGAGGCGCCGCTATGTAATATTTTGGTGGTGAGTTTTACTTTTCATCATCTTAGTTCATTTCGCGCTTATATTCTTCCCCATGCGCACCTCGCGAGCGGGGGCTGAGTACGGTGACTGTGCCTCAAGAGCACCCCAACAGCACCGCAAAATCCAAAGGATCCGAGCTCTAGCACGTGAGCACGCTCTCACGCCTGTTACCTCCCCAAAGAGCTCTGGCCCATGGGCTTGCTCCCAAAACACGCCACCTCACCAAAGGACCTTGGTACTTACTCTCCTCGCGAGATACCCATGAGGAAGCCTATAAGCGCGCATGGGTGTTTACTACCATGTGTGCTTTGGGTCTGCCTCTCTAACCAATACAGGGAACAAGAAGTCCTCCCCAAGGTCGAGAAGTCACGCTCCGACCCCTAGAAGGGAGCGCACCATCAGGGAAGCCAACGCCCTCTACGAGGCCAAAGTCTCACCAAGCTAAGTCTAGCGCTTGCGCTCCTCAGAAGTGTTTTCTCCCTCTCACGGGCACCTGTCGCCCCTCGAGCGGTTTTTTCTCTCTCACACTCCATGGACTGCTTGTGCGTCAAAGGGGAGCCCTCGAGCACCGCGACTCGAGAGCCCTTACCTCTCCAAGCCTTAAACACCCCCGGCCTTGCCGAGTCACGCTCCGGCATACCGTAGCGGCGGTGTCATAGCGCAAAGAGACGGGTCCTGACGACGGTAGAGCGAAGAAAGACATGGAACAGGGACAAAGGACCCTTCGAGGGGCACACACACATGTTTGCATACGATTAAAGTATCTTACAAGCCAGCGTGAATTAAAACAAGTCTTAAAACAAAGATAATTGCGCCAAGCGCATCTTGTTGCAGGAGTGGCCTAGGCAGAGGGTTCACCATCGCCGCCCTCTTCAGCCTTCTCTTCTTCGGCGCCTTCATCCTCCTCAGCGGCCTGCTCCGCCTCAACCCTCTTGAAGCGGTCGACGTAATCGTTGACCTCTTCTCGAACCAAGTTGGAGAGCTCCCAGGCCAGATCTCCCTCGATGGGCTCGGTCACTGACTCGAAGTCGAAGCCGGGGTGAAGGCGCTGGAGGTTGGCGAAGACGCGATCGATCGCCACGGTCAAGAGCTTGCGACACTCCTCATCACCAACTCGCCAAGTTCCGCCACAGGGCCCTCGAGCACAGAGAAGAGCTGATCGAAGTAGGCGAGGTATGTGGCGGCGTCAGCGTTCCCATTGACGGGAACAACAGGAGCATCCACTCCTAGCTGCCCCGCGAAGTTTCCCCGGGTCACCAAGGACTTGAACACGCGCTCCCGCTGCTGCGTCAGGACCTGCGCCGCCTGCACGCTGTGCTCATCCTCTGCAGCACGCTCCACAGCAGGGCCTGCCTGCGCAGCCAGCTCCCTCATATCAGCCATCAGGGAGGCGAGGTCTTGATCAGCACGTTCACGAGCCTCTTCCGCGCGGCGACGACCGTCCCTGGCGCGCCTCACCCGGGAGTTCAGGTTGGCGTTCTGGTGCTCCAGTTGAACAATGCGGGCATTGTCGTCCGCGCGTTTCTTCTTGAAGCGGTCCTTCTGCTTCCTGAGCTTCCCGTGTATTCTTCGACGGCGGAGCGATATTCTTCTTGCTTGGCGGCGGCATCCTTCTCAGCCTCTTCCTTCCTCGCGGCAAGCTTTCGTTTGGACTTCTCTACAAGCTTTTTGTGCTTGGCCACCTCCTCGTCATGCTTGCCTATGGCCTCGGCCAGTTTGCCCTCCCGCGCCTCCAGATCCGCGCGCTGCGTGGACACTCCTTGTCAGCCTGCAGTTGCCGCTCTTCGCGTTTGAGCACCTCCGCTTCACGCGCCGCCAGTACTTGCTCACGGGCATCCAAGGACACGCGGTGTTGGTCCAAAGACTTCCGCGTAGCCTCCGACTCCGCGGCGAATTTCCCCTCGCGGTCGGCAAGCTCTTGGCGCTGAGCGGCTAGCGTGGTCTCGAGGTCGCCGCTCTGAGGCAGCGGTTTGGCGCTCCACCGCGGCCGCCTCGCGATCTTCTGCAGCGGCCTGGCGCTCTGCCTGGAGTGGCTCCAGGGTCTCTTGAGCCTCGCGAACCGCGCTCTCGCGGACCTCCTTGGCGAAGCGCAGCGCCTCCTCTCGCTGCGCCTGCATGGCCTCGTTGTCATGGCGGCGTTGCTCCACGACCTCGAAGAAGCGGGTCCACGCCCTCTCAAGTTCGTCGTACTCTCTGGCGAGCTCGGCCTCCTCGAGGGCGAGTTGGGCCTCCAGCCCATCCAGGCACCCCGCGCCAGGCGGAAGGTAGAGCTGGCGAGCGCCGCTCCAGCTCGTGCCACCCAGGACCAGAGCCCGGGAACTCCCACGAGACATGGAGGCTCCCTCGTGCGCACTAGTTTCGAGGGTGGGAACCTCCAAACTTGGGCCCGCGTCAACCTCGGCCTGGGGGCTGTGCGAGCCCTCTCCGCCATTGGGGCCATGGGCTCCAGCACCGTCGTTTTCAACCGGCGCCTCCTCTCGAGCTTCAGGGGCAGGGGAAGATTGCCCAGCCGCCATGGGGTCCGCCGCCGCCGAGCCCGCTGCGATCCCAGAAGAAGCCGCCGCCCCCTCAGCATCTGCGTTAGGCGGGGGCGGCGGAGGGACATTTTCCTCCATCGCGGCGTCGGTGCCTTGGGGCGGCGGGTAATCCTCTCCCCCATCTCAACGTCAGCGCCTCCTTTCGCCGCGAGCCCCCCCGTTTCCTCCGCGGCGACCTCCTCTTGCCGCTCTGGTGGGTGACGGGACGTGGTGGTGTCGGTGTGCGCACCACCGCCTCCTCCTCGGGGCGCGCCTCCGCGGTAGAAGACGAAGTAGCTGCTCCGGCCAGAGGCGTAACCACCACATGCCCTACGCCTTCCTCCGCCACAGGCTTCGTGGCCTCCTCCGCCACCGGCTCCGAGGCCTCGGTCACTACGGGATTAGCAACCTCTTCAGCTGAGGGCTCCACAGGCTCCTCGACGGTTGCCGAGGCCAGGCCCCGGACCTCCGCAGCCTTGCGGAGCCTCCGGCGTTTTGCCGTCACAAGATCCCTAACAAACAAACAGGGAAGGCCATCAATAGGAGAGCAAGAAAACTCTCGAAAGATGCAAAGACAGGGGCCAACGCTTACCCAGATGACTTGGCGCGTGAGTCGACCACACATCGGTGGATGACCGCCACGACCTCGACGAAGCAGCTCCAGAGCCGGGCCCCTCAGGAGCAGCCTCGGCTTTCCTTTGAGAGGGGTGCCCACTGGGCTCTTGGCGGCCCTGTCGTGAAAAGCCTTGGAGCGGGGGTCGCAGCGTCCCGCTACGGCCTCCTCATCACTGTCTTCCTCCCCCTCCGCGACCTGGCGCGAAGGGGCCACAAGGAAATCCTCGTCCCCGCTGGACGAAATTTCCAGAACATCTCCCTCTGGAGGAGCAGGTTTCGAAGAGCTCGCCTCCCCTGCCGAGGGATTCGCCCCTCCACAGGTGGCGCCCAGATCCTCGTCAGATGCGGCGGGTGACTCCGAGGCCCAGTCCTCTTCCACCACGGGCGCCGCGTCCTCCTTCTTCTCCTCCCCAGCCAGGCCCTGAGGGGTGAACTCCGGCATCAGCTCCAGGATCGCGAGGCGCTTCTTCGGGGTAATCTGATGGAGTGGCTTCGCGAGCTCACTACGCGGCACAGGAACCTCCGGGGCGGTGAAGAGGATGCCCATTATGGAAGCTACGACTTCAGGAAGGTGGGAGCTGCAGTGCAGCCGCATTGCGTCCGCCGGGCCTGAATACATCCACATCGGCTTTGTGTGCTTCTGGAGAGGGGCGATACGGCGCCTCACGAAGTCTTCAGCAACCATCTGCCCGTGAGGCCAGCGTCGCGGACGAGCTTCATGCGTGCGACCAAGTCCGCAATCTTCGGGCTCTGAAGGGTCGCACTCGACCAATTCGAGTTCTTCAGGGGCGGGCCTCAGGGACGTCGAAGAAGGAATTCTGCGTCTTGGCGTCCACGAGGAACCACCGCTGGCGGAAATCGTCCACCTTCTTCGTCACCCGTGTGACGGGTTTGTCGCCGTCCCAGGACATGGGGATGTAGATACCTCCCATCCCATCCGCGATGCGGAAGGACACACAACCAGACCGCTCGCCAGGCGCCGTGGAGCGGAGCGCATAGAAGCTCCGGAAGAAGGCCACGGAAGGCATCACCCCCAAATACGCCTCGCAAAGATATGCGAAGATGGCGAGGATCAAGATGGAGTTGGGGTGCAGATGCAGGAGTTGGATCTGATAGAAGGCCAGGACCTCCTCCAGGAAAGGAGAAAACGGCGGCACCAAACCAGCGAAAATGGTCGGGAAGAAGATGGGATAGCCCCGCCGCGAGCTTGCCGAATCGCGCCGCCTTGAGAACGGTGGCGCCGTGCTCGTTGTTCTTGCCTGCGGCCATCAGCCGGATCTTGTCCAGCGCCTCAGCAGTGTGGATGCGAGTCCCCACCAGCGCCGGCGCGAGCTCGTCCTCCTGCTGCGCCTCGGCCGGTACATTCGCCATTGCCGCCTTGCCCTTCTTGGGACCCATGGTCGAAGAGAGAAGGGCGGCGGAGCTCGGTGAAGGAGGAGGAGCGTCGAGACACAGGAGCGCAGGCGTCAAGAGCAAGGAGACGGGCGCGCAAATGATGCAGTAACTGCTGCCTGAACCGGCGCTGCAGGCTTTATTCCCCTCGAGCAGTTACCGAGACGTGGTGGGACCCCCCACTACGCCCATCATCTCCGAGGAGAACGTGTCGTCGCGGCGTAACTGCCCTGCACGTGTCTCAGGCCGGCCGGACACTTTGGGCCCATGACGTTCGCCTGCGTCCATCGGACTACATCGTGCCCATCATGGGCCCGGGGGCTACTGTCGGCCCAGTGAAATCCAGGGTGTGCTGGGCCTGTCCTATACGGCCCTCGACACTTGATGGCGATTTTTGCTAAGGACCAAGCCTACGGCTGGAGAGCCTCGTGAGGCGAATTGCCTCGCGAGGGGATTTGAGGCAGCGGAGGCCTGCGGAGGCCATATCCACTGCTGCCCCCTCTTTAAGGAAATCTCCCCTGGGGAGAGGTCAACGCCGAATTCTCTACAGGGCATCCAAGCCCTCGTGGAGATCGCTTCGCTGCAAAGCAACCTCTGCAGAGCGCACATGGGCTCTGCAGCGGCCGCAGAGTGACGCGCGCCCCTGCGCGGGTGACGACGACGCCGCAGTTGCCATTTTGGTGATTAAAGGGGTCAATAAAGCTGTGTCACCCGCTCCGGACTACAAGGATTTCCTCTTTGGTGATAAGGGGACCGGCCGGCGCTACGCTCCAAGGCCAACGTCACCGTGGGCACCCCCACGTTCCTCTGCGGCCCCAGCTGGCCGTCCTGCATGGACGGTGGGTACTCTGCTACAGGAGTCAGCTTTACGCTCATGGACCGCGTCCATGGACATCCGGGCTGCGATGCACCGCGCTCCACCTTCTGCGCCACGTGACAGCCCTACCACAGTGCGAGTGCAAGGAGGGAGCACGGGGCGCCTATAAAAGGAGGGCAAGGTGCACCGTAGCAAGGGATCGCATTCTCAGTCCAGCATCGCCACTTACGCGCAAGGAAGAAGAAGACCCTTGCTTCCCTTCCTTGTATACACCATTGCCAGAAGAGAGCCTTCGGCAAGCTCATTGTACTGTAACCTCTACAAGCAGTGCAATACAGACAAGCAGGAGTAGCGGTATTACCTCCACACGAGGGCCGTGAACCTGGGTACGGGCTGGTGTTCATCTCTGCCGTGATGTCCCTCCGCTTGCTCGACGAGCACCGTCGCCGTGCAGGTTGAGGGTTGTTTGACCAACGTGTTCAGCCCCTTACACGAACTCTCTTCGTGAGCTTGACTATCCCTGTTTCGTGGGAGTCATTCTCCGACACACTCAGCGATCAGACGAAACTTTGAGATCATACATACGGCGATGGACCACCATACGCAATTCAGTCGGCGCAATATCGGAAGATAGGGCCATGGACGCCTTCATCATGGGTCTCGCCAGGCGAGATTTCAAAGAAGCTCTTGGTCGAGAAAAACCAACCACCTTGGCTAACCTCATCAAAATCGCGACTGAGTGGGCGATGGAGAAGACTCAGTGCGAGCAACCCGCGCCTCCTCACCACGCGACAACCATGACAGCGGCAGTCGAAACCGCAGGGACACATACAGAGACGATCGGAGGCGCAAGCGTTCCAAACGTCATCACGACGACGACAGATCCGAGTTCATGGCGGCTGGGTTCACACAAACCCCGGGACGACCAAGACAGAAGCGACCGGAGGCCAGACGATCGCCGGGACAGTCGAGACCGCGAGCAACGATGTAACAGCTACAAGAAGCAAGAGTGGTGAAAGCCACGTTTGATGCACAAAACAAGCGCTCATTCGATGACAAGATGGATGACTATTGCAGATTCCATCTGTACAAAGGGGAGGATGGGAAATTGCGTTCCAATCACTCGTTGAAGAACTATAGAGAATTCGAAGAATTGGCATCTGAATACATGAATCTCAGAAAGGCACCCGCCGCAACTGCACCTCAGCCGAACACCGTACCTGCCTGAAGGCACCTCCACCACCACCACAGCCTGCCGCAGGCGGACATGTCGCGGGCGCCATACACCCTGTTCCTCGGGTAGAGGAGGATCGGTACCCTCAACCTCAGGGGCAGATGTACATGATACAGAAGGGTCGCCCCTCCAATAGGCAGCAAAAACTACGCACTCGACATGTGAACATGGCTGCCATGGCACCTCCTGCCGTTCCTGAATTTTTGAAGGGATCCGAAACTGCCATAAACTTCAGCCGGGAGGACCACCCCCCAGCTGTAGTTCGACCAGGGCACGCAGCTCTGGTACTCGACGCGTAAATTGGAGGTTACGCCATGACCAAAGTCTTCATGGATGGAGGCAGCGGCATCAACATCATCTTTGCAGACACACTCCGCAAAATGAACAGGTCAGTCGAAAATCTACCAAAGTCCACAAATACCTTCCACGGTATCGTCCCAGGCAAAGCAGTCAGTCCAAAGGCACAATACAACTCGACGTCACGTTTGGGGACCCAAGTCACTTCAGGACGAATCGATTGAGTTCGAGGTCGTCGACTGGAAGTCACAATACCATGCCATACTTGGACGCCCAACGTTCGCTCGATTCATGGCAGTCCCACATTATGCCTACCTCAAGCTAAAGATGCCAGGGCCAAAAGGAGTCATCACTGTCACTGGAAACTTTCAAAGGTCCGATTCTTGCGACCGTGAGTTCAGCAAAATCTCTGAGACGTTCGGTATGGAAGAAGCACTCGCCGATCTGTCGATTTCCAACGACCGCACACTCATGCCGGAACACAAAAAATTGGCGGTCGACAGAGCTTTCAACGCAACAAATGACACAAGGTCACATCAGGTGCACCCGACCGATCCGTCCAAGACAGTCAATGTATCATCGAGTCTGCCTATCGCATAGGAAAGCGCGCTCGTCGAATTCCTCCGTGAGAACTGGGAGATATTTGCGTGGTGTCCAGCCGACATGCCAGGTATCCCCAGGGAATTCGCCGAGCACTCTCTCCAACTGTTTCCAGATGCCAAGCCAGTAAAACAAACAATGCGCCGCGTCTCCGGCCCAAAAAGAGCTGCCGTCGAGTCTGAAGTTGATAGACTACTCGCGGCAGGGTTCATCCGAGAAATCAAGAAATCACAATGGGTGGCTAACCCCGTACTTGTAGAAAAGAAGCATACAGATATCCTTCGGATGTGCGTGGACTTCACAGCCCTCAACAAATGATGTCCAAAGGATCACTTCCCGCTACCTCGAATCGACCAGATCGTCGACTCCACCGCTGGATGCGCACGCCTGTCCTTCCTGGACGCTTACTCAGGTTACCACCAGATAAGGATGAAGGAAGAAGACGAAGAAAAAACGGCGTTCATAACCCCACTCGGGGTCTACTGCTACACAACCATGCCCTTTGGGCTCAAAAACGCGGGTGCGACATACCAGCGCATGATGCAAGATTGCCTCAAAAAGCAGATCGGACGAAACGTCCAAGTATATGTGGATGACATTGTCATCACAACAAGGGAAAAAACACACTACTCGACGACCTACGGGAGACGTTCGCCAACCTCAAACACTTCCACATCAAGCTCAATCCCAAGAAGTGCACGTTCGGCGTACCAGCCGGGCAGCTCTTGGGTTATCTAGTCTCAGCTCGTGGAATCGAGGCTGACCCGGAGAAAATACAGGCCATCTTGACAATGCAAAGGCCTTCAAACTTCATGACGTACAAAAATTAGCAGGTCGAGTGGCGGCGCTCAGTCGCTTCATCAGCAAACTAGGCGAAAAAGCACTCCCGTTCTATCAACTGATGAAGAAAGAAGACAAGTTCGAGTGGACGCCAGAAGCCGAAGCAGCCTTCACGGAACTCAAGCGAGTCCTCACAAGCCCTCCAGTCCTCGTCGCACCCAAGGAACGGGAACCGCTATACCTATACGTCTCGGCTACCAACAGGGTGGTGAGTACCGTACTGGTGGTCGAACGCATGGAAGAGGGACACGCCCAGAGCATACAACGACCAGTCTACTACTTGAGTGAGGTCCTCTCCATATCAAAACAGCGGTACCCGCACTATCAGAAGCTGGCCTACGCCGTGTCATGTCATCAAGAAAGCTGACGCACTACTTCGCAGAACACCCGATCACTGTAATCAGTAACTCAGCGATCGGGGATATTCTCACAAACCCCAACGCAACTGGGAGAGTCGCAAATGGCTCATCGAGCTGGGACCAAGGGACATCAAGTACGATCACCCGAAGGCCATCAAAGCGCAAGTCTTACCTGACTTCACAACCGAGTGGATCGAGGCCCAGTTGCCTGGAGCGCCAGATGTGTCCAACTCATGGACCATGTACTTCGATGGGTCCAAGAAAAACGAAGGTGCAGGTGCAGGCGTCATCCTCATATCGCCAAAAGGAGACAAGCTTCGCTACGTCCTGCAAATGGGGTTCGAGTTACCATCAAACAACGAGGCCGAGTACGAAGCCTTGATCCATGGCATGCGGATGGCCAAAGCTCTCGGGTGCACTCGATTAATGATCTACGGTGACTCGAATCTGGTGGTGCACAGACAATGAAGGCCTGCGACGCCATTGCAGACAACATGATCGCCTACCGCGACCTGTACAACATAATGGAGGGCAGCTTCGAAGGCTGCGAGTTGCGGCACATAGGAGAAAGCAACGAGGAAGCAGACATGCTAGCCAACCTAGGCTCGACCAGGCGCAAGTTCCACCTGGTGTCTTCCTCGAGCGCATTGAGCACAGATCAATCAAGGAAAAACGAGCACCTCCTACATCGACCGCACCAGCCAAGAGCAAAACACCCAGCACAGAGGACCCGCCAGTCGAGGTACTCCTCATTGAGCCAACTTGGACTCAACCTTTCCTGGCGTACATACTCCGCAACGAGCTACCTGACGACATAACCGACTCACGACGTGTCACTCGACGATCTAAAGCATACACCGTCATCAATGGCGAGTTATACAAGCGAAGCATATCAGGTATGTTCCAACGATGCATCGCATTCGAAGATGGCCAAGCCATCCTTCGAGATATTCATGCAGGTACCTGCGGACATCACGCCAGCAGCCGATCACTCGTAGCCAAAGCCTTTCGAGCAGGTTTTTACTGGCCCACCACTCAAGGACGCGGAGGACATAGTCAAAAGGTGCATCGGCTGTCAAAAATTCGCCACAAAGCCGCACGCACCTGCATCAGCATTGAAGACAATACCATTGGCCTGGCCTTTCGCCCAGTGGGGGCTCGATATGGTTGGGCCACTCAAAAAATCTTCGCACGGAGGGCATACTCATCTCCTGGTGGCAGTCGACAAGTTCACAAAGTGGATCGAAGCAGTCCCCATCACAAATTCGACTGCTACTACGGCAGTTAACTTCATAAAGACCATCATCTACCGCTTCGGCGTCCCAAGCAGCATCATAACTGATAACGGCACAAACTTCACGGCTGAAGAATTTCGTTCCTTCTGCAAAGAGCAAAGCATTACGCTCAATTATGCATCCGTGGCGCACCCGCAGTCCAATGGCCAAGTTGAAAAAGCCAATGGACTCGTGTGCAGCGGAATCAAGAAACGCCTCCTGGTGCCACTCAAAAGGGCCGCGGGTGCCTGGGTTGAAGAACTTCCGTCGGTGCTATGGAGCTTGCGCACAACTCCTAACGCCTCAACACAATTCACGCCATTTTTCATGGTCTACGGCGCAGAGGCAATCCTGCCATCCGATGTAAAGTTCGATGCACCAAGGGTGGCAGCATACAACGAAGACGACGCAGACGAAGCACTCGAAGATGCAGTCGACTTGCTCGAAGAAGCACGCGACACGGCCCTGGCCCGCACAGCTGTCTATCAGCAGGATCTCCGCAACTACCATAGCCGTCGACTGTGCACCAGGTCCTTCATGGTTGGCGACCTGGTGCTTCGGTTGAAGCAGAAGAAAGTGCACAAGCTCGCCTCCCCATGGGAGGGACCCTTCATCGTCACCGAGGTCATCGACGGTGGCGCGTACAGACTGAAGAACGCAAAGACAGGCGAACTTTCGAATAATCCTTGGAACGTTGCGCACCTGCGCCGTTTCTATGCTTAGGCTACTCAGTCATACAATGTAATAGGCGATATGTCGGATGGCTGCAGGTTTCAGACGCACTCTTTTCCTTACCAGGGTACCTACGGGGGCTGGAAGGTTTTTAATGAGGCGGCCTGCAGCTTAACATTCAAAAGTGGAATATAATCAATGTTCCTCCTATCTCTCTATTTACTATTCGTACATACCTCGGCCGCACCCGAAACACTCGGGGGTGCGCCATCAAAGACACGAGCTTTCGCTCCCTCTAAGAAAAATACCTCAGCCCCACTCGCACGTTCAGAGGCTGGATCACAAAAGTTCAAACAAGAACGCAAAACTTCCAATCCCCACTCGCACGCTCGGGGGCTGAGTCTCAAAGCAAAGGTTGAAATTTTAGATATCACAAATAATTCACAGCCCCACTCTAACACTCGGGGGCTGAGCAATTATTAGTTCACAATCGAAACATCCTCATAAACCCCACTCGATAGACTCGGGGGCTGCGGAAATACAAAGTAAACAATTCATATTATATACAGTGGCAAATATACACTCGGGGGCTGCCCCCCTACAAAGTTTATACACAACAAACATCTAGTCCTCAGGCTCATCCTTAATGGGTAGCACAGGACCAAAGAGTTGGTCGTGGGTCCGCTCGATCAGCATCCTCGCAGATAGAATGGTGTCATCAAGGTCCCCTGAGACAGAGTCGCTCCAATGGCGGGTGGCGGCAACACCAAGTTGGGCGTCGACTCCGCACATACGCCATCGCCGCGTTGGCTCCAACCACAAGCTTCTGGGTAAGCAGCTCCCGGATGGGGCCTGCATAACGGAAAAGATCGAGCAAGGTATGGATTCCTTGTGGTTGTGGTCCTGTTGGAAAAAGGGTCTGGTTGATGCGAATCAAAGCCGCCCTGCATAACTCGAGTAGCTGAGCGCTTCGCCAAGCTCGATCCTTCAAAGTTGCGAGTGTGCGCGCTCGGAACCTATCAAGCCAAAAATGCTGACGACCAGTTGTCGGGTTGTCAGTAGCATTATCCAAACGCTCCTCAACGCGAGCTTGGTCTGCTTGGAAGTCAGAGACAAAACCTGCAAAAAGAACAAATCGAGTCAAACGAAAAAAGAGTAGCCAAACAATCCATAATCAGAGCAAGGATTGCACTCACACTCGAGTTGCCTGTTTACAAGGTCCATCTCGCCAAGCACATAATCCTCTCGTTCTGTGGCCGGAGCTGGTCTCATTCTCAGTGTATTCAGCTCGCGTTGGGCACTCTTTAGCTCTTGCTCCAGTCTCACGCATCGAGTTTTCATATACTCCATTACTTTGGCATCATTTGCCACCTGCGCCTGTGATCGGGTGGCAGTCTGAGACTGCGAGGAACCAACTGAAGTAGCAGGTTCTCGTGGTGTTCAAAGCATCACACAAATCTCATGTCAGAAAGGAGAAACAAAGCATATAATTTAGGCGAGTTACAGCACACAGCCTTTCAGGTGAAAACGCAAAAGGCATAAAAGATGACATCCATACAAAGTGTAGCAAAAGACACGCATACTCGCGTGATCATAAGGTATCATTACAGGGCATAAATAAAGGTTCGGCTCTGTCTACGATATAGATTCCGACCTAGCCCTACTCTCCAGTGGCGATCTCTGCTGCCCGGCGCTCCATAGTGGCTATAAATATGTTAGCCAGTCACGCGGCTGGCTCACTAACATGCTTCAGCGACACCATCTTCCCGTTCGGCTTCCGAGGGAACTCAGACATAGAAGCCTCGAAGTTACCCTCTATCCCATGACCTAATATGAGCTTGAGGGTAGACTCCGAGCCGCGTACCATGAGGGCGCGAGCAAAGCTCGCCATAGTCGAGGTCCCTGGGCCCAGAACGTCGGCGAAGCCATCCACAGTCGCCGGTACCTTTTGCCGAGAGTGCTGGTGGACTTGGCAAGAGCGTCCTTCGCGTAGATGAACATGGCGCCAAGATCCCCTATAACATGGTCAAGTGACAATTCATCACTGACCACGTCCTCCGGTGCTGGCGCGCCAATGACTCCTTCAACAAAGATCAAAAAGAGCACAAATTATTGCATAGTACTCAGCAGCTACACAAAAAGTGTCAAAGGGAAAAGTTACTAACCTCCCACATCCCGAGCGAGGCCAGCCAGTCGCTCAGCATATCCTCTCTCGCGCAAGGTGGCTGAGTCCTTGGCGGCGTCCAAAGCCTTCTTCGACTCGGCGCGCTGGGCAACAAGGGCCTCTTCTAGCTCCTTCACCCGGGACTCAGCCGATTTCTTGTCACCTGAAGTAGATGGCAAGATGTAATTTACACACGACAACGTGAAGTAGAGCAAAAGAACTTCACGTACAGAACCAAACAAACTTACGGCTGAGCTGCTCCAGGTTAGCACGCAGACTGTCCCTCTCCTGTTCCACTTGGACAAAAGCTTTTCCTGATTCCACCAGGTTGAGGAAGTAGGGCTGCAAGCACATAAAACCAGCATAAAGTTCGACACAACCAGTCCCGAATATATGGACTCGACAAAAAATACTTACGTGGTCAATCCAAGGCGCAGGCTTTGCGGCAGAAGTCCCGACCTCCAGAGTCGCGGCACTCGCAACCTTGGCCGCTTCAATAGCAGTAGCCGTGGCTACTGGTTGCATAACCTCTAGAGCAACCGGAGAAACGTTCAGGTGCTCCGGAGTCGAAGCCTTATCGGCTGGAGGAGTCGAAGGATGCTCGGTACTACGAATGATAGAGATAAAACAACGTAAGCAAAAGTATCAACCAGCAAAACCTCAGTACAGGTAGCAAAGGAGCACACCTGTATTCTTCCTCCTCACTGTCGGGGTCGTCAAAAATTCGGCCTCCGAAAAGCAGCGCCTCACCCGACTGGGAGGAGGAGCTGAGCTCAAAGGGCACACGGTCAGGGGAGCAGCCTTGGCAGGAGGTGGTGAACCTGAGTCACCATTATCCTTCAAATCCGCCTCCTTCGCGGGTGAGCTCACAGAAGAGGACAAACCTTGGGCCACCCGACGACGCTTGCGAGTGGGAACCTCGCTCACGTGATCAGGCACGGCCGGCTCCTCAATCTGCACCTCGTCTACCTCTTCCTATTCGACCTCTTCCATAGGAGATGTGGTAGCCGAAGGTAGAGGCGATTCATCCCCTCCCTTCGTTTCTACCTCTTGCACCTCCGTTTCATGAGTTGGGCCATTCTCTGGAAGGGGAGGAAGGGTTGACGCAGTCGAATGACCCTGCATATCACAAATAACAGTAAAAGGCTAAGAATGCAAACACAACGAGTGGTAACGCCAGATGACAAATAATACATATGGTTGTACTAACCTCTGGCAAAGGCTTGTCCGGCCCATATGGAGTGACAGGGCAGTCGACGTTGCAGGGGTCGCTTGACTTGATGCTGGTAATGGATCGCACATGCGCCACCAGCTCGTTCTTCGACAATTCCTCCTGGCTCATTCGACTAGAGTCGAGCACACCCTCATACTGCCACATGGGGTGAGCTCGGGCGCGGATTGGCCACATTCGCATCTTCACAAAGGTGGCAATCAGGTGCACACCTGTGACATTGCCCAGCAGCTTCCCAATCTGCGACAAAAGAGGCGTTGCCTCCGCCTGTTCCTCAGTCGACAGCTGGTGATCCCAGGCATTGGTCCTCGCAATAGGACTGGCAGTCGAGAACGGTGGGACCCCTTCCTGGTCGACGCGGACGTAGAACCACTTTTTCCTCCACCCTTGCGCCGAGTCGACTGGCTTCAGGGCGAAGTAGCGCGTGTTGCTGTGCACCTGGACCCCGCAGCCGCCCAAGGGATAGGTGCGACCGTCTCTCTTGTTCGGCCGGACGAGGAAGATGGACTTCCATAATGCCCAGCTAGGGGAAACCCCCAGAAAGCACTCACAAAGCGTGATAAAACACGCAATGTGTAGTATGCCATTAGGGGTGAAATCATGGATTTGCACCCCGTATGCATACATCAAACCACGAACAAAATCGTGGATGGGGAACGCAAACCCCCTAGTCAAAAACTCCGCAAAACAAACACGCTCATTGCCGCGAGGTTTGGGGAGTACCTCCTTGGGCGATGGCGCGCGGACGAACAACTGATCCGCGGGAGGCAGCAGGCCATCCTCGCGGAGCTTGTCGAGGTGGGCCTCCTTGATCGAGGACTTCACCCAATCCCCGTCGCCTTTCTTCAGGCCGGCGGCAGAAGCAGATGCGCTGGCCGCAACTTTCTTGCCCTTCACCGCAGCCGCATCGGTCGCAGCAGCAGCGGTCGCGGCAGCTCGCTTGGAGCCAGCTCCTTTCTTCATCGTCAAAGATGGGTTCGTGGAGCGCAGAGAGCTTGGGCGCAGGAACAATGGAGGAGGTGTGTGAGGAAGAAGATGGAACAAGGGTGGCGCAGGAGGCAAATGGCAAGTAAAATATTCTCCCGGCACCGCCCTTACTATTTACCACAAATCAAAACCAATCACAACCGTTAATCCACGATCGTGCGCTCCGCGGGGAATCCTGCCGTACACGTGGCAAGCACGGAGAGCAACCGTCGACGGCCACTCCGTCCACTACGCACGGGAATCTAGGAGTCATCATCACGTCTCCGTGAAAATCGCGCCAGAGCGGTCAAATCCAGTCCAAACGGCACCGTCCTCAGTCAGCACTGCATAACAGGCCCACAAGCGTGTCGTGTCCCATCAGTCATACCAAGCACGCCATCGCTTGTCAGAAATTGCAGTCGAGGCATGTGTCATTGCTGACGTCAAGTCAAGTCTCATACCTGATAGGACAGTCGAGCCATTAAACATTTACGACGAAGGCCAGTCCTTCGACTGGGTGGCACAAGACATGAAGGCAGTCGATAGTTTCTTAGACTGAAACATATTACTCCCATCGGGAGCGTATCAAAAAAAAAATCTTCGACTGGCAATGTACGGGATAAACAGATTTGAGATTATGCTCTATTGCAAGCAATAAAGCACAATCTCGGGGGCTACTCCCATCGGGAGCGCTGTCGCGCACCCGATAGAATAATGACAAAGAATCAGTCGACAATAGACTCGACTCATCAGATAAGCAAAATTTAATACAAATCATATTCGAGAAATTCCCGAGTTGCGTCCGCCGCAAATACCTCGGATGCTGCATGCCTAGTGCAAAGGTAAGACCCGCCGAACTTTCGAGCTGGGGTAAGGACCGTTCCAGCAACGTTAATCCTTAAAATTTTCCGTGTCAGCAGACATGATGAAAAATCCCGACGGACGCGTTGGGTAATCTCAAAGTTATACTGCAGAACGATTCAGTAAAACCTTCGCGGCCTGAGTCGAGTCTGACCAGTCTGTTCCAGATTCGAGTCCGGGGACTCGAGTCTGATTGAAAGCTAGTAAGGTTTTGCCCGAATGTCTAGTTAACCGGTCCCGATCTGTCGAGTGTACCGGGCCTACTAAGCTATGATCCCTTGATTATCATAAGCAAAAACCGAAGTTGATGAAATACTCGACATAGCCAGCCTGTGCTATTCATACAGGAATTCCAATTATAAACACAAGTACAAAAGAATGTGACGTGCACTAATGAATGAGTCCATGCCTGATTCTTCGATTCAGACAAGTACTCGGGGGCTACTGACGTGGATATACCTCTCGGGTACCCTACCATGAGGGTACCCGGTGCACGTATCGACTAAGGCACAGCTATCAAGAGCCTACATGAAGCCCATAACAGAAGGCCCAAGAAGATGGAGTATCCTCCAATATTAGGCATATGCATAGTCGGTTTAGACTTTCCTTACATGTAATCTGAGTCGGTTGCGAACTCCCGAGACCCAGCCTATTATAAAAAGGCTGGGAGGGCCACCGATCCAGGACACGCAACACTTGAACCACCAAAACCCTAGCGAGATCGACATCTCGCCGGAACTCCATTGTAGCTCGCATATACTCTCAGATCAATACCAGACAAGCAGGAAGTATGGTGTTACTCTCCGAAGGCCTGAACCTGGGTAAATCCTTGCTTTTGCTTGTCAGCCGACGAAACTACCAGCTCTACCACGTTCTCTCCCCCATAATCTCAACCCTAGGTCCTTAACCATGTGATTTGATGAGTTAACCCCTCGTCAGAAGGCAAAGCAAGTGCAACTTCAAAAATTTCAACATAAAGAGATGAGACTTAATATTATTGTGATATGTGAAACCATGTCTCCCTCTCTCATAATGACCAGTAGGTCTTAAAGAAACCAGCATATAAAAGCAACACACGAGAAAGCTCAAAACTTTCATCATAAAGAGAGGAAATTTAATAACATGAAGATTTCTATAACCATATTTTCCTCTCTCAAAATAATTTTCAGTAGCATCATGAATAGACTCAACAATATAGCTATCACATAAAGCATTCTTATCATGATCCACATGCATAAAAGTATGGGTCATTTAATGGATTGCCCCTACCAGCCTTGTTGGACTCATTTTTGCCCCTTGTTGCGAATCGTCCTCAGTTTTGCCCCTAGTTCATTCGCAGCTACAATGGTTTGCCCTAAACGGCAAGTTTCTAGTCTATTCCGTTCGATGGCGTTACTGACAGTGGGTCCGCAACTTACAGGTGGACCGCCTGGGTGCAGGGCTTAGAGGTGGGACCGCCCAACGGCCTGATGCCCCAATTTGTCCATGCGCGCCTGCTCCCGACCGGCCGTTGTGCGCCGCCGCCACTACCACCTGCGCCGCCGCCACCACCACCTGCGCCGCCACGGCCGTCCCGCGTCACCACCAGATCCACCACCACCAGCAGATCCGCCGCCACCGTCCTGCGACGACACGGGTGGGGCGCTCGTTCCGCCACTGCGGCCGCCACCTGCTCGACCCGCGGCGGGGCTCCTTCCGTGCGTCCGGCCGGAGCGCTGATAGGTGAGGGGCTGGTGCACCCCACCAGGTCGTTGGCGGCGAAATGGCGAGCGGCAGCGACCCCGGAGTAGCTGGCGAGGCAGGCGTCGGGCCGGAGACCCGCCGCGTCCACGACTGGGTTCCCCAGGGGTAGGGCTTCCTCCAATTTAGCTTGTTTGTGCATTTCAACAGTCGATCGACATAGGACGCTATTTATTTCTGCAATTGGACATAGCTTGGTTGTGCATTTGAGGTTAATTCTGCAATTGCGTCTCTGTTTTTCTGCAATTGGAAAATGGGTTCCCGAGCTTGCTTGTGCTGATTGCGTCTCTGTTTTTCGTGGGTTAGGATGGAGTTGCGGTTTGCTTTCTTGGTGAGCATTAGAAGGGAACGGTACATCCTGGATGAAGACACCCAGAAGAAGAAATTCCAGGGAGGTTTCGATTATTCAGTGCCAATGGATTGCAATTGGAGTTTCAGGCAATTTGGGGAGGTCCTTTGCAGCCCATATCCTTGGGGTTTGCATGACGAAGTGGAATTCAAATACTACGATGGGGGGAAAAATTGGGTGAAAGTTAGCAATGATGCAGAACTCGCTACCATGTTTGCTAAGCAGAAGGAGAAAGATAAATTCAATGTGAGGCTGCAAATTGATGTGGTTGTGCCGGAAGTTGGACCTAGGGTGACGGGTTCATCTTCTCGGACAGAACCATCTCGTCGTAAAGCCAATTCTAGCCAGAATAGTTCAGTTCATCCAAAGCGACGTGGTGGCTCGACAAGCGTGGGCACCGGCAGAAGGGTACCTGTTGAAGTGGAGTCTGATGCTGACATATCTGGGGATGATGAAGAGAGGCTATATTCTGATGTTGTTCAGAATTTACGACGGACATCTCGTGCTGCTGAATCTCGTGCTGCTGAAATCCCAGATGAGGCTGACAGTGAGCAAGAAGATGAGGAGGAAGACCTTCCAGCTGTTGAATGGGACCCTGAGAACCCTCATATGGCAGAAGGTACCATTTTTTCATCCATGAGTGAGTGTAGAAATGCACTTGTGACGTACTGCATCAAGGCAGAACGTGCATTCGTTGTTGACAAGAGCGATAAACAACGTTACACAGTGCATTGTGTGACTGAGGGTTGTCCATGGAGGATGCACGCATCTAAAATGCGAAAAAGCACGAATATTCAGGTCAAAGTGAACCCTTTTAGCCACACATGCCAAGAATCAACTCTCAGGAAGGAAACAATCAGTAGAGCCAAGTCAAAATGGGTGGCAGATGAAGTAAAGAAGTGGGTGGCAGAAAACCATCAAGTGGGTACAAAGGAATTGCAGAAAAACATCAAAGACAAGTTCAAGATAGATTTACCATACATGAGGGTCTTCAATGGTAAACAAAAAGCTATGGAATCTATCTATGGTAACTGGCATGAAAGTTTTGAATTGTTGTATTCATTCAAAGCTGAAGTGGAGAGGACAAGCCCAGGTAGTATTGTTGAAATTGATCACCACTCAGTGGAGTACAGACTGAAGGGAGTGACAAGGACCAAGGAATGCTTTAGAAGGGTTTTTGTGTGCTTTGAGGCTTGTCGCCTGGGTTTTTTGGCAGGCTGCAGGCCATATTTGGCTATTGATGCTACTTTTCTCACAGGCAGGTTTAAAGGACAGTTAGTAGCAGCTTGTGCAGTAGATGCACACAATTTTGTATTTCCAGTTGCATACGGTGTGCTGGAGACAGAGTCTGAGGAGAGCTGGACTTGGTTTTTGCAGAATCTGCGCCGGGCTATTGAACATCCCAATGGGTTGGTAATTCATACAGATGCCTGCAAGGGTTTAGAAGTGGCTGTGGACAATGTGTTCCCTGGAGTAGAGCATAGAGAATGCATGCGTCACCTTGCTGCAAATTTTGTGAAGAAATTCAAAGGAAAGATATATACTGACAATTTATGGCCAGCATCTTTGACTTGCAGTGTGAGGAAGCATAACTACCACATGAGGCAGTTATACATGAATGCCAAAGTGAAGGAATACTTGGAAACACACCACTCCAAGTTATGGGCCAGAAGCCAATTCAGTGAACTGAGCAAAGTTGAGTATGTGCACAATAATCTTGCAGAGTCTTTCAACTCAACGATCCGGAAACTAAAGGATCTTTATTTGGTGGATTTGCTTGACAAGATAAGGATAGAATACGCGCAGAAGTTTCATTTTCGTGATGGAATAGCTGAGGCAAAATTCATGGGCCACATTATCATCCCTTCCGTGATGACTGAACTGAAGAAGAAAACAGAAGGCTTGGAAATGAACATGATTTTATTGTCGGATACCACTGCAGAGGTATCAGTATTGGATAAAGAGCAGAGAGCCTGGAGATATCCAGTGGATTTAGAAGCTAGAACTTGCAGTTGTAGGAAATGGCAGATAACTGGGTTGCCATGCATTCATGCTTTGTTTTTCATCACTTCTCTCTCAGGTCCAGCAGGGAACATACAACAGTATGTTCATGAGTACTACTCTGTTGCAAAGTTCAAAGCCACATATGCACATGCCTTGCCTGCTTTGGAGGGAAAACAACAATGGGACAGAGTGGACCCTGGATTCAAGCTTTGCGCTCCAGTTCTGAAGAGAGCAGCAGGTAGACCGAGGAAGAGTCGGTTCAGGCGTCGCAGCGAAGGAGCTGGACTTGGAGCAAGGAAGCGTAAGTGCACAAGGTGTGGTGGGTCTGGTCATTTCGGTAAGTATTGTGATAATGCAGTAGATCCAGCGTTCGGAGAGAGTTCCGATGAAAATCCTGGTCAGCAGCCGGATGCAACAGATGATGATGCTCGAAATGATGATTCAGATGATGATGCTCCAAATGATGATTCAGATGATGATGCTCCAAATGATGAGTTTGATGATCATGCTGCAAATAATTATTTTGATGATGATGCTCCAAATAATTATTTTGACGATCATGATGCAAATGTTGAGCCAAAAGATGCTCCAGATGTTGAACCAATATTGGTGTTTCCAGATGCTGAAAATGATTTCACTCCCCTTGCTGTGGTTCTGCCTTCTGCTAGGTATGTAAATCTTGCCAATATTGGTGTTTTCGAATTTGTTGTACATTTATCACTTTATGTTCTGCTCCAAATGATGCTTCGAATTTATCACTTTGTACAGCTCTGTGGTCTGTTCGAAGAAGACAGTTAAGGTACCGACACCCAAGAGGAGAAGAGAAGAAGCAATGAGCACAGTGATCACAAGGAGCACAAGGAGCAAAATGATGGCAAGTAGCACAAGGATCACAAGGAGCAAAGTGGTGCCAAAAAGCACCAAGATTCTATGAAACATTATGAATGATGTTGTATTTCTATGAAACAACCCTTATGAATGCTGTTGTATTTCTGTTGAATGATGTGGGATGTATGTTAGAACTATTTTTGTTGTATTTCTGTTGAGTAATGTCAAAATCCGAGACCTTTTGGGAAGTAAACTCACATTCATGAAAAATGTGCTAGAAAAGAGCTCCGAAGGTAGGGTAAACGGCCTCATTTGTAAGCAAGATTTTTTTCGACCTTGTCTAAATCAGCCAAATAACTTACCTAGACATCTATTCTATATATGAAGACTATGTGCGCAGGTTTTTCTGTTTTTTGATTTTTTTTGAATTTATTATGATTATTTTAAAATTGGTCAAACCTAAGGTTTGACCAACATTTAAACAAGTTCAAAACATGAAAATGAAAAATTAAGCCTGCATTCTTCTTATTCACTCCAAAATGAGCTTTGGTGAGTTTAAAAAAAAAATGTTGCAAATGCAAAGCCACTTCTCTTCAACTTTAGATTTCGTAGTTTGAGATTTGAGATATGACACCACATCCATGCATGGATCGTTTGAATGTACCTACACCTTGTTTATCAACTAGAGTCGTCAGTATATGACATATGAAGACTATGTGCGCAGGTTTTTCTATTTTTTGATTTTTTTTGAATTTATTATGAATATTTTAAAATTGGTCAAACCTAAGTTTGACCAACATTTAAACAAGTTTAAAACATGAAAATGAAAAAATAAGCCCGGATCCTTCTTAGTTACTCTAAAATGAAGCTTTGGTGAGTTTTTTCAAAATTTCATGTTACACATCCAAAACCACTTCTACTCAACATTGGACTTCATAGTTTGAGTTTCGATATATCATGCATTCATTTCGTTGAAATGTATGTACACAATGTTTATTGATTTGAGACGTTAGTATATGTCATAAGGAGACAATGTGCGCGAGTTTTTTCATTTTTTGGATTTTTTTTGTATTTTTTATGCTCAAGTCAAATCTTGGTCAAACCTTCTAGAAGGCACCGTCGATCCAACCCAAGCCTACTGCACCCGTCCGATCCAACCGCGATCCGCGAGATGCCTCCTTCTGCAACCTGATTGGCTGGAGGAATGTTTTTTTAAAACGGAGAGGGCACGCACGATGAACCGTTGGGCCGGGCCGTGCTGCACCGCGCTCGTCTCAGCCTTTCCAAGGCGGCGCTCGTCTCAGCGTTTGCAGGCCTCGTTCGTCTCAGCAGTGCAGGCCGTCGGTCGTCTCAGCAGTGCATGCCGTCGGTCGTCTCAGCAGTGCATGCGCCGTCGGTCGTCTCAGCGTCTGCATGCACGCGCGGGAGACCACGCCATTTGCATGCATGCGCGCCGCGCCTCGTTCACTCGCCACGCAGAAGCTGATGCACCGCTTGATACAGAGCCATTAAACACCACGCGTGATACAGATGCGGCAGTGTTTCAGTTACGACGCATATGGATCGACACGCCTCGTTTGAACGCATACAGATGCGGTGCTCTATCCCTACTTAAACCACCCAACCCTCCGTCTATTCTCCACACCTTCCATCTGCGCCGCCCTTCTCTCTTCTTCACCCAACTCCAAAGCACTCTCGAAGCGAAGCGAGGATGCAGTTCAACGCCCCCACCTTCCGCTTGCCAACCACCGTGCCGGAGGGGCGGTACCCACCCGGAGTCATCGTCGAGAACGAACTCCGCGTGTGGGCGATCTCACCCTGGAGGGGTGCTCGTGACCTTGCCGAGGGGTTCCTCCGTGCGGGCTTTCACCACCTCCCGGCGGGCTCTCCGAGGATGTTCCGCCTCGAGGAACTGCGTCCCCACGCCGGCGCGACGACGACAGGCTACCGCGCCATCTTCACCAACCGCTTCGATGCCTACTACCTGCTCGGCCAGGTGTTTTTTGGTGGGCAGGAGTTCATCGCTTTCACCACGTACAACTTCTTCACCGACGTGGCGAGCATCTTCCCCAACTGCAACATCCACAGCCTCCCGTACTATCTCGGAGAGAACGGCCAGGAGGAGGAGCAGGAGTGAAGACGGTGCTAAAGGCATGCATCAAGCCGGTTGTCGTGAAGATGGAGTTGCCCTAGTGTGTTAGGGCTTTTAATTTCTACTACTATGTTGATGTTGTGTCGTTTGTTAACTTTTTATCTATCTAGGGCTTTTATGTTTGTCGTGTTATATGTAAGAGCTTTTATTTATATATCTATGTTATGGTCGTGTATATGTGTTTTCCTATGTACTCGTTTGCATCTATCAAGTCATTATATGTGTCAAAAAAGTTCGTGCCCTAAGGTTTTCATAGAGCAAGTGGTTACGCAAAAAAAAAGAGTTGTTTCAAAAAACACATGCCCAAATATCAAACTAAACGTGCCCAAATATCAAATTAATAAAGAAAGACTTGTTTCAAAAAACTATGTGTGTTCAAAGATTGAAGTACACATGTGGTCAACCAACCTGCCCAAATATCAAACTAAACATACCCAAATATCAAACTAAACGTGCCCAAATATCAAATTAATAAAGAAAGAGTTGTTTCAAAAAACAATGTGTGTTGAAAGATTAAACTACACATGTGGTCAAGCAACCTGCCCAAATATCAAACTAAACGTGCCCAAATCTCAAATTTATGTGTGCCCAAAGATAGAACTACACAAGTGGTTAAGCAACGTGACAAAAAAATCAGTACAAAAATGCGTAGTCAAATCCAAAACCAAGTCATATACTAACTATACATAGCTTCGTTCCCTCTACTTTTCAATATCTCTTCATCTCTCCCACCGGTTACCAGCGCAGCCCTTCAGGCAACCAACCCAAGCGGTCGTGGGTTCGAGTCCCAGCCACACCATTTTTGTTCATTTTCTACCCTTCTCACCTTTTTTTTTCCAGAGAATCCCATTTGCCCACTACGAATGGGCCTAATTGGATGCAGTTGGCCCATTAGTCTGTTCTCACTTTTTTTTGACAGAATCCTATTTTGTCTTTTAAGGATTATCAGTATTCAGAGCTGCATTTCATTGATAAATGTTCTGAATTTCAAACATTTCATACAATTTCAAACTTACAAATTGCTCCCAACATCATGCCTTTCCATACAATTTCAACATTTCACCTAGTGCGATTACCACACCTACAAATGCCCAAATGTAATTGCAAAGGGGAATTTGTGCTTGATCTTCGAGCTTCTTAATCTTCTGGTTCAACCTCCTAAGCTCAACAGCATCAATCCGTGCTCCACCCTCCGTCTCTTCTTCCGGAGCTCGCGCTACGGCCGCTGCCTTTTGTGGCACGATGGGCAACCATTCTTCGTGCTCGTCTAGCAGTTCAATCATCAGCGTCTTGGCCAGAACATCGACCCAGAGAAAGAAACATTTTATCTGCAATAACGCCAAACACATCAATTTAGTGAAATTGCTCCGATTCTTACCCCATTCTCGCAGCACTAAAATAGTGAAATTGCTCCGATTCTTACCCCATTCTGCCCGCACACATAGAACGGACGATTAGTGTTGTTCGCTGTGCGCGAAATCCTCCGAACAACGTCCGCCCGACACCGTGGACAGAGGAAGATCGGCATCTCCATGCGCGCCGGAATCTCGATCCGTGAGGTGGCGCGGGAGCTAGAAAAAGACATCGAGCTCGATTCGCGACCGCCCGGAGCCGAAGGGGATCTCAAAGCCTACGCGCACGGCCCCTGTAGCTGTACCAGACGGCCGCGCCCTCCACGGCAATCTTCGCACCGTCGGCGGCGCTACCCGTGGACGCCGCCTTCTCCGTCGCCCGCACCCGGCTCCTTCCTACCAACAAGGGTCGCCGCCCACCTCTGCGCGTGGCCGCTCTCCCGCTCGGCTGATTTTTGTGCTCACCGCTGCGAGCTCCGGGGTCGCGCTCCGCCGCTTTTACAGCACACGCCGCCGCCAGTAAACGGTCAACAACTGGGTCCCACAAGCCACGCCAACGGTTCTATTCTGGGTCCCACAAACCGCGGCCAACGGTTGTCTTCTGGGTCCCACATGTCAGCAAGCCTAACGGAGACGGCAAGAGTCACGGAATGAGTCCTTGTGCACAGACTAGGGGCAAAACTGAGCTCAATTTGAGACTGAGGGCAAAACTGAAGTCATAGACACAACTGAGGACAGCCTGATAATTAACCCTAAAAGTATCTTTACTCTCCGCACAAGCATAATAAATTTCATCAGTAATAGTGGGAGTAAAACTAGCACATCCATCATTATAATCATCATAAATTGGAGGCATAGAATAATCATAATGAATTTTATCCTCAATAGTAGATGGACTGAAAATATCATATTCATCATTGTAAACATCATATATAGGAGGCATATCATAATCAACATAAACTTTCTCCTCAATAGCTGGGGACTAAAAATATTATTTTCATCAAAACCGGCCTCCCCAAGCTTAAAGTCTTCCATAGCATTAGCAATAATGGTGTTCAAAGAATTTATAGTAATAACATTGCTACCATCATGCAAATAAGTTTCTATAGGTTTTTTAATTTTCTCTTCAAACACTTCATGTCCTAATTCAAGATAAATTTTATGAAGCTCTCTCATGTTATTTTCAGCCATAGGACTAGTTTCAAAGAAAGTAACCATTGATAGCAAGTAAAGAACTAGACATAATAACAAACCGAAATAAACTAGGTGCGTTTTTTTGGTGTGTTTTTGATATTTAAAAGCAAACAAGATAAAAATAAAATAAACTAAGCAAGACAAAGACAAAGTAATGAGATTGGAAGCGTGAGACTCCCCTTGCAGAAGCCTGCTAACTCCCCGGCAACGGCGCCAGCAAATTATGGCGTGTTGAAGGGGAAGTTAGGAGACTGCTGAACCGAAGTACTTCCACTCCCCGGCAACGGCGCCATTAAATTATGCTTGATGACGTGAAATCACACGTTCGTTGGGAGACCCCAAGAGGAAGGTATGAAGCAGTGCAGCAGCAAGTTTTCCCTCAGTATGAAACCAAGGTTATCGTACCAGTAGGAGTAAAAACACTTCAGAAGGTTGTTGGTGGCGGAATATGACACGGCGCAACACCAGGGAATCCGGCGACCGACGTGGAACCTGCACACAACACAATCAAACTACTTTGCCCCAACGAAACAGGAAGGTTTTCAATCTTCCCGGCTTGCTGTAACAAAGGATTAAACGTATGGTGTGGAAAATAATGTTTAATTGCAGAAAGTGAAAGAGAACAATTGTTTGCAGTTGGTGGTTTTATCAGTGTAAAAGAATGGACCGGGGTCCACAGTTCACTAGTGGTGTCTCTCCATAAAGATAAACGACATGTTGGGTAAACAAATTACAGCTGGCCAATTGATAAAATATTGAGCGCATGACAATGCATATATATGACAAGATGACTACCGTGATATTTAATTGGACATTACGACAAGATACATAGACTGTTATCCAACCGCATCTATGACTAATAATCCACCTTCAGGTTGACATCCGTGTTCCCCGTTGGTATTAAGTTGCAAGCAATGGATAATTGTATTAAGTAATGTGCGTAATGTAAACAAGTACATATGACCGTGGACATAGCATTGTTAGGTTATCCCTAGTGGCAACAGCACATCCACAACCTTGTACGCTGCTGTCACTCGCCCAGATTACTGGATACTGAACCCACTATCTAGCATAAATACTCACTCTTGGAGTTACAAGCATCTACTAGTAACGAAAAGCATGCAAGATCATAAATAACATATAACATAGATTAATAATCAACTTGATCATAGTATTCAATATTCATCGGATCCCAGCAAACACAACATGTAGCATTACAATAAGATGATCTTGATCATGTTAGGCAGCTCACAAGATCTAAACATGATAGCATAAAGTGGAGAGACAACCATCTAGCTACTGCTATGGACCCGTAGTCCAAGGATGAACTACTCACGCATCACTCCGGAGGCAGGCATGGCGATGTAGAGCCCTTCGGTGATAATTCCCCTCTCCGGCAGGGTGCCGGGAAGAGCTTCAGAACCCTCCCGAGCTAGGGTTGACGACGGCGGCGCCTCTGGAACTTTTCGTGGAATATGACTCGGGTATTTAGGGTTTTCGCGTCGGGGGGAATAAATAGGCGAAAGGGCGGCGGCGGAGGCCACCTGAGGGGCCCACACGCACCCTCGGCGCGGCAGGAGGTGGGGCCGCGCCGAGCCCTTGTGTGGCTGCCTCCTGGCGCTCCTCCGTCTCCCTTTGGACTCCGTGTACGTGTCGGTGAAATAGGGACCTCCGTTGATTTTTGTCCAATTTCGAGAATATTTCCAGAACAGCTTTTCTGGAATACAAAAACAGCAGAAAACAGGAACTGACACTGTGGCATCTTGTTAATAGGTTAGTCCCAAAAAATGTATAAAAATGATATGAAGTGGATGCAAAACATGTAACAATTGGTATAATATCAACATGGAACATAAAAATTATAGATACGTTTGAGACGTATCACATAAACAATAAATATATGAAACTCTATAAATTATAAACATGTGACTAACATGATACAAGTGTGAATAAAGAATAATAACGCAACCCCTCTTTTCTTTTTTGTTTATTTGCAGGTTGGATAGTTGCTAAAAAAAACGTAGAGTCCCTCGCACAGAAAATTTAAGGTCTGGTTCTTTTAGGGAAGTGATCGACCACCTCTTTAGCAAAGGAAAGGATTGACGAGAGTGGACTAATGGCTCCTGAGCTACATGAAACTTGTTTTAAATTTTTTTCGAAATCAGCCTTTTGAGTTTCTAAAAATCGAGAAAAAGTTCCAGATGTAGATAATATCAAGATCTATGAGTGTCCAAATTTTTAAATCAAAATAGGTTGTATTGTGAGCTGGGAAAAAAAAGAGAAATGGGTGCTGAATAGTACACAGTTTCGAAAACTTGAAATTGTTCCGATTTGTCTTTTTCGTGCAGCCCAAAATATAACGAATGTTGAGTTAAATTTTTGCACGTTTGTAGATCTCGACACTATCTTCATATGAGAATTTTTTCATGATTTTTAAAAACTCGAAAGTGCTGATTTTGATTTTTTTTCAAAAAACGAGCTCCATGTAAATCGGGAGTCATTTAGTTTCCGAGGATCGACCCCTTATTTGACGATCGATATGGACAAATCTACAATTATCAATGGTTTGGGCCGAGCTACGATATGTTCTCATCTCAGATGGTGGATCATTAATGGGCCAAACAAACCCGCGCCATGCTCAGCTCAAAACGTCCACCGGAAAAAAGAAATAAAAGCGTTAGAAAACCGACGAGAGAATATCTCGATCGTGGTGTGAGCTTTAACTCCCTTTCGCTAGGGCAAAACTTGGTGGCCGGATATTCCACCCCAACCTGGGACCGGAATATCCGGTCTTTCAGTCTGAAAGTTTCTTCATCAACTATGCTGGCCTTTTCTATCTTCACTTTTTGGTGTCGATGCGAATATGTTTTATTCAACTTAAACTGCAACACTTATCACCAGATTAAGGTATCACTAGTGTTGTTGCCTAACACACAAAACACAAGGGATTAAGAAATGTCCTTTCAATATGAACCGATAATAAAATGATTCAAAGCAATTGTCTATAGTTAGCATCAATTAGACAATATGGAGCATCAAGTTAAAACCTTTCATGAATCAATAATTTGAAGCATCAATCTTCCTACTAAGTATCAAGCAAATTTTATTATGGCAAACTCTAGGTCAAGTCAAGTGAATCTAAAATAGTATCCCCGCGTCAACTATTTCGATATGCACTCAACTCTTAACTGTGAGTCTTGGTGTTTAGCACCATGAGATTATGGCAAATTAGAACATTAGTGCGGGTTTAGAAGAAAAAAAAAGAAAAACTCAAACAACTACAAGTGATCATTGGAGAAAAGAAAGTGTTATAATCGAAACTGTATCCGGAGTAATGATTGACACACAACGGATGCACTAGAGTTATAAGTGTATGAAATCTTTCCAGTGAAATTAGTGGGGTGCATCAAAATTGCTTACTCATTAAGACTTAGAGCATTTAAGAAATATCATCATTGGAATATACAAGCCAAATTTTATAATGTAAAAGATCCCATCTACTCACTTGACACGAGTAGTATAAACAATAAGCATATGAAACACTATAAATGATAAATATGTGCTCACTTGACACGAGCGTGAATAAAGAATAGTAATGCCGCCCCTATTTTCTTCTTTTCTTATTCCAAGTTTGGATAGTTGCTAAAAAAACGTAGATCTCGACACTATCTTCATATGGAATTTTTTTCACGATATTTAAAAACTCGAAGTGCCGATTTTGATTTTTTCAAAAAACGAGCTCCATGTAAATCGGGAGTCATTTGCAGTTTCCGAGGATCCACCCCTTATTTACGAGGATCGATATGGACAGATCTGCAATTATCAATGGGTTGGGCCGAGCTACGATATCTTCTCATCTCAGATGGTGGATCATTAATGGGCCAAACAAACCCGCGCCATGCTCAGCTCAAAACGAACCGGAAAAAGAAATAAAAGCGAGAGAAAAAACCGACGAGAGAATATCTCGATCGTGCTTGTAAAAAAAAAAATATATCTCGACCGTGTCTCCGTGTGAGCTTTAACTCCCTTTCGCTAGGGTTTCTCCTCTCCCTCTTTTCTTTCTGCCCGCTCCTCCCCCACCATACCCCAGAGCCCCGTCTCCTTGCTAGGGTTTTTGCCTCCCGCCGCCACCGCCACCGCCGCGAGTAGCCACTAGCCAGCCATGTCGCTGCGTCCGAGCGACCGGGCCGAGGCGCGGCGGAACCGCTACAAGGTGACGGTGGACGCCGACGAGGGGCGGCGGCGCCGCGAGGACAACATGGTGGAGATCCGCAAGGGCCGCCGCGAGGAGAGCCTCCTCAAGAAGCGCCGCGAGGGGCTCCAGGCCCAGACTCCCATCCCCGCCGCCGGCGTCGAGAAGAAGGTGAGGATACCGCACACGCACGCCCTTCCTCCCTTCTACCCCTCCCGCGCTTCCTGTCCCTGTGCTTCTGGAGTCTGAATCGTAGTTTGTTGTTCCTACGGTGACTTGTCCACTAGATTTCAGATGAGTTAAGTCTTCGCTTCGCGTGCAGTGCAGTAGATTGGTTTAATAACTGTTTAGTATGGCGAGTTATGCTCATGAGATGTTTACGCACCTGTGGGCTTTGTGTGCAGTATGTTAGTCTGATAACTGAACGCACGCATGTCTACTATGTCTTACGATTTATGACCTGTCTCTTTTTTTTTCTCTTTTTATTCTCCATCATTGAAGAGTCATATTAGATGTTTAGGAACGGATTTTCCTGCACTCACAGTGGCTGATTTGGTCAGTTGATCCGAGACTCCACTTTTTGTTGGTTTGCCTGTTCAGTTTTTATTGGGACATTCTTTTGTGGCTGCAGAGGTCTCAAAGGCAGCATGCCGATGTAATGAACTTGTGTTGTTGTATACCCGTGTTTTTTTTCTCATTTATGGTGTGAGTCATTATTGAACTAATATTTGTTTTGTTTTGGATTCTTTAGATATTGGTTTCAGTAGCATTGTCTCTTTATAAGTCAGACCATGTTTCAGTATATTTCTTATTCTTTAATATAGCTGGTACTTTGATTCGTCAGTTTGTGCTTCCATGGTTTTGATTGTTGCAGCAGGAGGTTATGCCTGCTTGGTTATATTTTTAACTGCAATGCATGCTGAAGATAGCAGTACATTTCTAGAACTAGCCATGTTTCAAGTTTCGTAAGTGTTTATCAAGCCTATTTGCCGGTGGAATTTAATTTGTGTGTAACAATTGGTTTTGGATTCATCTTCACTTAACTGTAGATGCCGTTCACTTATTTTACCAGTAATAGTTAACTCGGTAGCTAGCATAGTCCTTCTTTGTACAGTAGCCTTTCTTGTTATGCTCAACCTTCCATATATTTGTTTCAGTTTGAGATGAGGTATCTTGGCATTAGTTGTATGCTAACTCTGACTTAGTCATCGCTGATTGTGTTTTTTTGGTTTGATTTGTGTGCTTTAAGTTTGCAGACGTTTTTTGAGTTTGATAAAAGAAGCTGACAATTTGGCTTTCTGTTTGAATTTTGTAGCTTGAAAGCCTCCCTGCTATGGTTGCTGGGGTTTATTCCGAGGATAACAACATGCAGCTTGAGGCGACGACGCAGTTTCGCAAGTTGCTATCTATAGGTACTAACTTCTCAGATTTTTTTGGTTAGATTTGTTTGAAACTAATCTTTAATCCTGTTAGTGAGTGTACATTAACTAAGCTTATAACTTATGTTGATCAGAAAGGAGCCCCCCAATTGAAGAAGTTATCAAGTCAGGTGTTGTTCCTCGATTTGTGCAATTTCTTACCAGAGAGGATTTTCCCCAACTCCAGGTGTGTGTCAATGGAATTGTACTCTTACCACCTGGTAGTCCTTGAAGTCCTGAAGCCCTGAACCCAATAGACTTCTTACCGTGACGTTTTTGTTTTACTTTTGTAGTTTGAAGCAGCGTGGGCACTCACAAACATTGCGTCAGGCACATCAGAGAATACGAAGGTTGTGATTGATCATGGGGCAGTTCCAATATTTGTGAAGCTGCTTCAGTCTGGTAGTGATGATGTTCGTGAGCAGGTATTTGATTACTTTCTTGGCTAATATTTTAATATTTTCTATCTTTATACTGTTGGAGTCACTAATTTTGTTACTTGCAAATGATTTCAAGGCTGTCTGGGCATTGGGAAATGTTGCTGGTGACTCCCCAAAGTGCCGTGACCTTGTTCTGGCAAATAGCGCATTGATGCCCCTGCTAGCCCAGTTGAATGAGCATGCTAAACTCTCCATGCTAAGGAATGCCACCTGGACTTTATCAAATTTCTGCAGAGGAAAGCCACAACCAGCATTTGAGCAGGTTTTTACACAATTGCAGTTTTATTCTACTATTTATGGTTTGTAGGTACTGCCAGTTCATTGACTTGCTTTTATTTGGTATCATAGACTAAGCCTGCTCTGCCAGCACTTGCGCGGCTTATTCATTCCAATGACGAGGAAGTTTTAACTGATGCATGCTGGGCTCTTTCATATCTCTCTGATGGCACCAATGACAAGATCCAATCTGTTATTGATGCTGGTGTCTGCCCCCGGCTTGTGGAGCTTCTCCTGTATGTGACAAACCTTGCATTTTAATTTTCTGTTATACGTTTCTTTATCTTATCATGTACACTCATGTATGTTCTTTCAATCCTATTTGCAACATGAAGGCATCCATCACCTTCAGTGCTTATACCTGCACTACGAACTGTCGGTAATATTGTCACAGGGGACGACTCACAGACTCAGGCAAGTCCTTCACTTCAGTTTTCTTTAGATCAATACATCTTGCATCAATATACTATCATAAGCTGTGAGCTCATTCTTAAGAGGATACTGTAATTTGTATTTTTTTTCTTAAGCATTGTACAGTGGCAAATGTTCTATTCTTTGAAATATGAAGTGCATGTGTTTGATATTTTCGTGTATAAAAGTTCTGATAGTTTGGTTGCTCGCTCTGCCCTGTCGCCCCAACAATCTACTTAAGTCATTTCTTGTTTGTATCTTTATTCATGTCAAACATCGGTTGTTCTTTCCACAGCCTGCACTGCTCTTGGAGTGCTAAATAATTATTGGTTCACTTGCATGGCATGACTGTTGTTACCAGAATTTTTTATTAGTAATTGTGCAGTTTCATGTATTCATTTTTGGTGTTTCATTCAACCTATGCTTTGTTCTACAGTGCATCATTGACCATCAAGCTCTTTCCTGCCTCCTAAGTCTGTTGACTCAGAATCACAAGAAAAGCATCAAGAAAGAGGCCTGCTGGACAGTTTCTAATATTACTGCTGGTAACAAAGATCAGATACAGGTACGAGTTTTCGTATGCTCACATGGTTTCTTTTGATGATAATTATTAAGAGAATGACTGGAACATTGATCCACTGAGTTTATCATTTTCATGTATTGTTTAGTGCATGTATATTAGACCAGTGCTGCATTTTGCCAGAATATGCAAACAACGTTTTAAGTGAATTGTCATTGAGTTTACTCAGGATAATCTTTCAGATAAAGTTATCATTCTGTTCCTAGTGGGAAATATTGAACTCATGTAATCAACTTGAAGCTGGTGGTAAAAAGACCTAAATCATGCGGTTAACTAATTTCGCTAAGTAGAAGCCCTATGCCTATTCTCTAAATTTTTGTTTGACTAAATGTAACTGTCCAGTTTTTATTCTGTAGAAGTCGTTGCTGACTCAAAATTGGTCTATTCTTTTTTGGAATGTGTGTAACATAGTGATGATGACTATTCGTTTACAGTTGGGATACCAATGTACCTAATAGTCTCAAATATAATGAACTGTGTTTGCCTTAAATAGCCACCATGTCTTGGTTCTGTTTACACTTTACACAGAGGAACTTTAATTTAATGTCAAGTATACATATCTTGTTGGCTATATATGCTCTAGAAGGCTAACTATTGATCACTTACCTTGCTTCACTGGCTTCTTAGGCTGTGGTTAATGCTGGAATTATTGGTCCGCTGGTACATCTGCTTCAAACGGCAGAGTTTGATATCAAGAAGGAGGCTGCTTGGGCCATCTCGAATGCTACCTCGGGTGGTTCCCATGATCAAATCAAGTATGTTCTCGTTCACTGCTGTCCAGCTTATGTGCAATTAGTGCCCGTGCTTTTATTGAGCATTCACCTAATGCTAATGTTGTATATATTGTCTAAATAGGTATTTGGTCTCTGAGGGCTGCATCAAGCCATTGTGTGACCTTCTCCTTTGCCCAGACCCAAGAATTGTTACAGTTTGCTTGGAGGGTCTTGAGAACATTCTCAAAGTTGGAGAGACTGACAAGAATTTGGGTGCCTCTGGTGATGGGAATGTCTATGCGCAGATGATTGACGAAGCAGAAGGCCTAGAGAAGATTGAGAACCTGCAGAGCCATGATAACAATGAAATCTATGAGAAGGCAGTGAAGATTCTTGAGGCTTACTGGATGGAAGAGGAGGATGATGCAATGGGAGCAACTATGGAAGCTCCCCAAGGCGTTTCCTTTGACTTCGGCCAAAGTGGCAACCCTGATTTGAACTTGGGCTAAATACAGGTCAGTTTCTCTCACAGCACAACCATGTCTTTATTGCTTGTGGAGCGTGGTAGCATCAATCAGCATTTGTGTCAGCAAACAATCAATGATTTTACATGCCTTTGCAGATTTGATCAATGGTGGTAATTTCCTTGTCGAAGCAGTTCTCACCATTTGGTCTAGTCGTTGTGGTCGGGTAATGGTTGTGGTGGTCCAATAAGCTAAAGGTTTTCAAGGGAGCAATTATTTCAAGCTGGTCCTGGGTATCGTATGGCAGTGTTTGTAAGAGATTATAATGGTCAAACTTGAGGAGTCTGGGTCTTTTTAATCAGGCTACTATGTAGGGGTTGCATCTTTAGTATGGTGTGCACTATTTTGGTACTGTATAGCCTGAGTTACGCCTCTGCAGCTCTGCGAGGCAATTAGGGACATTCCTGAATGGTTTGGTGTCGGGGTTCTTCAGGAATGAACTGGGTTGCACTATGTCTGAACTTGTCACCTGTAATGCTTCCACTTAATTTTTTCTTTTTCAGTTTTATTGTGTGCTGAAAGTAGCCTTTTTGTTTGCATATCAACATGCACATGATTCGTTTAGAAATACATCATATTTTAGATTACACAAGAAAGATAAATGAAAGACAAAATGGGTGATTTTTCACTACTTTATATGGCCACAATTAAAGTCTGTGTGTTCATGTTAAAAACTTTTTGAATCTCAAAAGACCACTAAAAGAATCATAACCGGGCTAACTAGTGCTCATGTGCACCAAATCCTCCTATTAGTAGTCCAAATAAAGATTAATGGTTTTAAATACTCTCTCCGTCTCAAAATACAAGGCACGCTATTTTTAAGGTGGTCTCTAACGCTCAACTTTGACCACCAATATATAACAAAATATATAGAATGAGAATGTATACATGGTACCGTTGGATTCGTCTTGCAAAATTCTTTCATTTCATATATCTTTATAATATATTTGGTTACATATTATAAGTATAAATGTTGGTCAAAGTTACACGGTGTTGACCAGCGGAATTTAAGAGCGCCTTATATTTTGAGACGGAGGGAGTACGATTCAAGCTAGTGACTTCTCGTCTGCTCTAATGCGCTGTTCGCTCGTGGTATGATTTTAGGTCTGGATATTCGGATTTACGATTCTTATCGTTCATGATAGTCACTGCTATAATGAGCCGTTTCCTGGGGTTTAGCACAACGATTTCTCACCCGTTTACTATAACAAGCTTTACACGGCTCCGATAGGGGAGGGGTCAGAATAGCGGTGCGCCTCTGTCTTTAACGTTTACAATCGTCGCTAGGTGGTACGAAAACCTATTTGTAATGTTCATTACTTTTCAAATTCTTTGTACCGTTGTTGATGATCAATGATCGGCTAGCCTTTCGCAAAAAAGAAAAAAAGACACAAGGATGATCCAAATGCAGCGAGCACTGGTTTAAATGGAAAAAGAATCGTGTGGTGTCCCAGCACGCTCTCCGTCAATTGTTCCTGTCAGGGATTCAAACAGCCGTGGCCCGTGGACTCCTTATCCTTGTACAGTACGAATTGTTTGTTCTCAAATAAGTTGGTTCACATATCAACAAATGAAGCAAGGAATTGTTTTAAATTGAAAAAGAATACGTGTGGTGTACATCATCTCTGCACTTTCGGTCAATTGCTTCCGTCAGGGATTCAAACTTCCATGGACTCTTTATCCTGGGTGATGCTCCGCGCGTTGCTGGGCTGCACCTTAAGAGCAGCCGCCGTGATCTCCGGAGCATTCGGCGCCGGATTTGGGTGCGGAGCATGGTGTGGTGGGTACGACACCGGCGGCTGCAGGTGTTGGTGCTGGACGCCTGGGTACGGGGCGGCGGGGTACGGACCGCCGCCTGGGTATGGGGCGGGGTACGGGGCGCCGTGTCCGGCGTGGTGCCCGCCGCCGTGGCCGTGCTGCGCTCGCAGCTTCTGCGTCTGCACTGCGATGACGTACACGACGAAGCCGACGACGACGGTGATGAGCCCCAGTATGCCGGCCGCCGCGAACATCCCCGGGCGCACACGGTGGCACACCTGCCGCGGCTTCCGCCAGTCGTTGACGTGCCCGGACTCCACCCCGATGCCGATCATGAGCAGCACCTCCGCCAGCCCGAAGCAAATCCTGCATCGATCGACAGCGTTAAACCCATCGCAAAATGACCTTGGCCGGTGGATGCCATGGCACGGCACGTCCGTGCTCCAACTATTTCTTTCGTACCATGTGATGAAGAAGAGGCAGCAGGTCTGCCAGGTGAGGGTGTCGGTGGTGGAGGACACGCGGGGGTGGTCGTCGGCGACGGCGAGCCCCGCGGCATGGGAGTCCGGGGCGGCGACGGCGAGCAGCATGTAGGCGTGCACGGTGAACATGGCGACGGCGAGGAGCAGGAACGCCCCGATGGCGAATCCCATGGGCGAGCGGCCGCTAGTGTTGTAGAGGCACACGTCCACCTGCCCGCCGCTCCCGCCGACGCTCATCAGGTAGTTGGACACCTCGGAGCGCGAGCCCTCGGCGGCGAGGCAGAGGATGAAGCTGACGAGGCCGCAGAGCACGGAGAGCGCGACGAGGGAGACGGCGATCCGGCCGCCGGAGCGCCCCGCCCTTCGCTCCTTCGCCTTGCGCAGGGACAGGTCGTCGTGCGTCACCGCCGGCCGCATTGCGAAATCCTTTCCTCAATTTCTTCTTCACCTGGTGATGCTGCTGCTGCCACTACCGAGTGTCCAGATAACAATCCACCTGCAGCTCGCTAGTAAGCTCCCAAAAGTGCTAGACCTACGTATGGTATATATGGAGCCGGTCTCTCTCCGGTGACGGCGACGGCCAGAGAAGGAGACGAGAGGAATATGTTTGTTGCGTTGGTGGGAGAGCAAGGAGTTGGGAGCGGCAGCACGGGAAGAATCCGTTCATGGTCATTGGATCGCTTTAGGTTCTTGCGCGCGGTGGGAGACATTCCGATTCGTTTCGCCTTTCCTTGCTTTTCACCACCCGATCGAACGAGAGCGCACCTTCTTCTTCTCGTCTTTTCGCTGCGCTGGGTAATGGGTAATTCGTTCGTCGGCGGTGCCTTTTGAGAAAGGAAAGCGAAGGCAGAAGCATCTGGGCTTTGTAGAGCCAACGAGGCAACCTGCAGATAAGTTTCTTTTTCGTCAGAAAGAAAGAAAGAAAGAAAGAAAGAAAGAAAGAAGGGGCTGGGATTGCCATAGGTACCGCTGTCCACTGAATTTGTCAACTGATGATGAATCAGCTCGCATTGCTACCGATCTGCACTTGTGGAGCGATCTTAATTTTCGACAATGACTTGTGGAGCTATCTAGTGGGACGCAACGCAACTGTGTATACCATCTCCAAGTTTACCGCGCGGCCTAGTGCATTCCTGGTCTTGCTTCAGTATGAACTGCGACTGTTGTAACCAGGAACGTAACTAAGGAACACCCCCGCATCTGTGTTGCAGCAACTACGCGGAATCGGATTATTTTCCGGTCACTGAGTTTTGCAAATACAAACCTACAGATCGCCCAAAAAGCTGGGAGAGGAAAAGTGGAGAAGTTGATGCAACTGTAGGTCTAAAGATGTGCCGAGCTGCATGTCTCTAAACCTGTAGCTGCTACTCGATTAATAGTTAGATAGAGAGTCAACTTTTCATCTCTAAATAAACAGAGCCTAAACAGCTCTCTTTTCAGAGAATTTTAGAGATTGAAAGTTGCGCCGGCAGCTCTTGTTTCAGAGAATTTGTTCAGATTACACAGATTTAACAGTTTTCTAGATCATGCAGAAACCTCTACTTCCGTTGAGAAAAAAAACCATCAATATGTTCAAACCGTACAAGGCTATACGAGTTATTTTGTATGCTGCAAAGCAACATTTTACAGAAATACATAGAAAGGAAAGGGCAGGTCATGGCAGCATCCAGAGTACACTAAAATAAGGCAGCATTCATAGTACAAAAGCTTCTCAACCAGCGTCCTCAGGGACCAGTTATGCAAACCAGTTGACAAGCTACAAGGAATCGACCAGGCCTGCTTCAGCTTCAGCAAACCCGTAGGAGCTGAAGTGCTTCACCTTGAACTTCCACTCGCCCTTGAAAGCGTCAAACGAGATGAACTCCACGCCCTGCTCCTCAGCTTTCTTCATCAGCATCTCCTTGTACTTGTCCACCCTCGGACCCTCTGTGTACTCCACGCCCGTCTTCTTGTTAACACACTTGATGTTCAAGAGAGTCACCACAGCAGCTTTGTTCAGGCCCTCGCCAACCGGGGGCTTCTCGCTATCGTCCTTGTACACAATCACTTCACGGTTATTAAATTCCACGATCGACTCTAGATCAAGGCCCCTCACATCAGTTTCTCCCAAGAACTTGATGCTGCCATAGCCATGACGTCCCACAACAAAGTCTCTCACCGACGGCAGTAACCTGGTTCAGCACGTTCTTTGGCGGCAAGCTCCTCTACACTAGGCTCCATGAAGTAATCTGCCTGGGAGAGCTTAGGCATAAGCTTCTCAACAGAAGAACCATTCGCATGCCGTGCACCAGCCTCAGGGTTATTTGATGCATCCTGGTGGTCATCATGGTAGGTGCCGTTTTCAACCGGATTAGACCGAGTTGGTGACATGGCAGCCTTGTTGCGCTCCCTGCTAATCAACACATCTTTATGTTTGTCAGCTGAATCCCTCGGTATTGACTGCCTGTCAACCACACTCCGTGAGTGCCACTCATCAGTTGGACGGATTATCAGGCTTCTCGGGTTCTCTCTAGGAATGAAAAAGGCATCCGCTTTTGGTGTCGCGGGAGATTCTTCATCATCAGCAAAGAAAGGAACCTTTCCATCAGATGTCTGATTATATTTCCGTGGCAGCAGTTTTATTCTCCTCTGTGACAAATGCCTAGGAACAACCATGGATAATGTTCTGCTCGCAAGAGGCTTCTCAGAAACCTGCAAGGCAGCAAAATGCTTTGATCAAGCAAATGTCCTTCTCTGGTGTTGTCTCCCAGCAGCTCTATATAATCCCAGTCAAACTGCTAATTACTACATCCGTGCCCTCTTTAGCCTGTATCAAAACTACTAGAAATGCTGAAAGATAATAAATACTAACCGGCAAACTTGATATTCCATACTGGATAGAGGGAGAGGATCCACCATTCCCTATGGACATCTGAGGCATTGCTGGAAGAGTCCCAAAGGGATTCGAAACAAGAGTCGGCTGCATGACCATATTGGACTGGGCTGTGGTTCTGCATCAAATATGTAAACATTAAATTGCAAATTTAAGGTTAAAGACAAACCATTCACTTAAGTTCAATAAAGTAGATTCCACATGAGGATTAAGTGATAATATGTGTTGCCTAATACTAATTTTTAGGTCAAACAAATGAACCAAGTCAAAACCCAGTGTTTAACTTCACAGCATCAGAGACAAGCTATTGACTCAAGGAGCCATTAAACTGTTTTTTATGTACAATCTACACAACCAGTATCTACATTATATATGAGTATTATTGATCAGATAATTGTTCGCATAGACCTTATCAGTAGTTCAGCTCATCAAAAAAGAAACAAAAAAAGAGAAATAATTAATAAATGTATACGCGAGAAGCAAATGAAAAGAGCCATACTGCTGTCCGAATGGAGCCAGATTCATCGTGTTGGAAACACCGAGAATCCTCCAATTCCAGAGAATCCACCTGCAGAAGCTTCAGTATCCATGGAGGCATGCATGCGCACAAACGTTAAAAAACGAAGTTGTTAATTAGAAGGACGCATTGAATGATTACGAGACCAAACACTAACCTTGTTGAGTCTGAGGTTGGAATGAGAACAAGCTTGGAGTTTGAGCAGGGGCAGGTTGTTGAAACGTTGACTAAAACATAAGGAGAAAAGATAAACATTGGCAATACAAGAGATATAGAATACAATTACTGAGGATTACATGATAGAGACAATAATATGTTTCCAATCTTAATGAAATGACATGCAAGGGAATATGATAAGTAAAACAATTATATAAAGCATAAATATGATACTTGCAAGGGAATATGATACTTACTGTTTGAAAAGGTGAAGATGTGTTGCCAAACAGCCCCCCAGTCATTCCAGGGTTAGGTGTGTTGAACATACCAGTGGAAAAAGCTGGAGTGCTTGATTGCTGGTTAAAAGACTGGCTAAATGGCTGCTGTGTAATTGCAGGTGAAGACTGAAACAGCCCAGCTGATTGAGTGTTACTAATGGATAAGCCAGTGTTGAATGGATTTGTGGTTGTCGATGGCGCGCTGAATAGTGAAGGAGTAGTATTTGCGAACAGAGATGGTGAAGTGTTCGCGGAAAATGCAGAACTGCTTGTTTGACCAAATGGGGTAATCGTGGCAGATCCAAATGGGTTCGGAGTACTACCACCACCAAAACCAGTTGTAGCCGGCTTAGCAAATGGGTTCGCTGGTGTCGTGGATTTGCTTGAAAAATCGGCTGTGGAGACGCAAAGCTGTTCACAACTGGTGTTACAGAAGTGTTTGGTCCACCTTTGTCTCCACGCTGGTAATCTTCCCACCTCAATTCTTCATGACTCTTGTCTTTGTATGCAGCCATGGCTGATATAGAATTAAGTTTTGCAGCAGCTTGACCACTTGTAGCACTGTCAGCATCTGGTGTTTGCACGTAAGGCTGTATTCTGGTTCCTCCAGACTGATTCCCAAATGAAGCTTGCCCAAATGCCGGTGCCGCTGTCTGCGAACCAAATGGAGAAGTTTGTGCTCCAAAAGGTGAAGGAGTTGCTCCGAATGGAGTGCTACCGGTTGCAGATGCTGACTGTCCAAATGCCGGTGATGAACCAAAACTAAAAGCACTTGCTGATGTGCCAAACGCAGGTGTGCTTGAAGCTCCAAAAGCGGGAGTACTGCTCACACCAAATGCTGTGGTAGAGCCTGTAGATCCAAAACCAGGAGTTGCGGTTGAGCCAAAGGTTGTGGAACCAAATGCCGGGGTGCTGGAAGCACCGAATAGGGATGTTGATGTTGAGCCAAATGCTGGGGTGGTTGTGGCACCAAAGGCTGACGTCGTCGTGGTGCCAAAGGCTGGCGTGGATGCGGCGCCAAAAGTGCTGTTGCCAAATGTTGATTGTGTTTGCTGGAATGTGCTACCAAAAGGACTAGACTGGGTGGGAGATGACCCAAAACCACCAAAACTTGGCTTTTGTTGTCCAAACAAAGATCCTGCAATGCAGAGTAGAGAGTGTTACATCACACACCACAAAACTGTAGGCCTACAGATGAAACAGTAACTAAGTAGAAAAAAAAGTAACTAGGTGGAACAAACGGGGAATGCGACATTAAATATTACATGAGAGATGAATAAATGCTGCCAAAACAGAGGTACTAACTACCAAATGAGTTGCGATGTTTCTCATATAAGAATGTTTTAGTTTCACTCACAACACAGGAACTTACTACCTTAGAACTACCAGCAACAGTTAGGACTTTTAGTAGTTGAAAGAGAAATTCCAGTATGCATCAAAGTATGAAACTGTAGCGCTAGATAACAAGTCCTATAGGGTTAGTTCAGCATCGTTTTGTTCTGAATTTTCAGAAAACAAGATAAAACCGGGAGTTGCTAAATGTATTGTCAGCTTTTCTTCGATTTGATAGATTTCGGCAAGGTTAGCTACGAGAACGCTAACTAGTCATGTACGCATGGCAAGTAAAGATCCAGCAATGAATTAGATAGATGCTGCAAGAAAAAAAGTGTTCAAAGTCGAGAAAAGGATAAAGGCTGAGATTGCAAGCACAAGCACAAACCACTGCCAAAGCTGGAGGATGTGGCGCCGAACGCAGGGGTTGACGACGATGCACCGAAGGCTGGCGTGGAGCTCCCGAACGGAGAGGACGACGGGGTGCCGAACGCCGGCGTGGATGGCTGGCCAAAGCCGCCAGTTGACGCGGCTCCAAACGCCGGGGTGGATGTGGCCCCGAACGCCGGAGCGGATGGCTGGCCAAAGGCGCCGGCGCCGGCGGAGGAGGTGGCGCCGAAGGGCGAGGTCTGCGCCCCGAAGGCGGGGGTCGGGCTGCCGAAGGGATTGTTGGCCGGGGTGCTGGTCTGGCCGAACCCTGATTGGGATTGGGCCCCGAAGGGGTTGCTGGAGGTCTGCCCGAAAGCGCCCCCGGACGATTGCCCGAACGGATTGGTGGAGCCGAACATGGCTGCGGAGGAGGTGGCGGCGGTGGAGGGGGATTTGGGGGCGCCGGCGGCGGCTTGCTTTTTCTTCCTCTTTCTAGGCAGCCTCTCGAGATCGAGGTCTTCTTGCCGGTCGGGCCCAGGAAAATAGTGCTAGTTGCGGTAACTCCTCGCCGGGCGGGCCGAGGAAAGCTAAGGCTGCTAAGCCCAATTTTTTGTTTAGCTCAAGCGCAAAATCTTTTAATTGGGCTGCACCAAGGTAGATGGGCGGGCTTTATTACCACTCTGGGGTCAAGGACAATGGGCCTGGGCCAGTAAGTTTTTTTTTGAGGGAAACCGCGAGCTTTATTAATCAGAAAACACAGGATTACAATCAGTCTTAAGACTGTGATCTAAAAAGACCGGTGGCTCAGCACTCAACTATATATCATACAAGCAGCATGGAGCTGATTCTCAAAAAAAAAAGCAGCATGGAGCTTCCCTAGAAAAAAACTAACATGGATCGGAGAAGCAGTGTGCAACCCTGATTTGATATCTACTAATCTCAATTTCTTTGGCGAGGTGAGCAAATTTAGGCACACAATCAGTCTGCACGCAAAACAAGTTTTATCAATCCATTCCAATACTAGGGCCGTAGCTTCTATTATCGCACAAGTTCCACGATTTACAATTTGGATCACAAGGATTAAAGCTATGCATGAGATCATATTCAAAGGCTGTTATCCGTTAGTAGTTATGTGACGGGTTATGTTCCAGAGCTTCAGCTTGTGGAGGTGCCCGGAGATATACTCTATGAAACTCTTTGATGATTCATGATCGTCATAAACGGAGAATATATCACGTGTTGTTAAGTCTTCTCTTCTCTTATCTTCCTAGGAGTTGTGTGCAGTTCCTCTAATTTAACAAAGTTGAGTGGCGACCAAAAATACTTAAATGTAGCAACGGAGTTGTAAACCCTAGTTGTGGTATTTGCGAGCACCGGCGGAGCTACCTTGCCCCAACCGGGTGCACAGGACCCCGGGTTAATTTAATTTTTCTTCATGTATTAGCAATTTTTCACCGTATGTGCACCCCTCAGCCCATAACCTGTGCACCCGTGCAGCCCAGAACGAGGAATTTGGAGAGCTGTGCACCCGGGATTCATTTGCTGTAGCTCCGCCGCTGTTTGCGAGGGTCCCCTTCACCTCCGACAATCCATCTGGTGCATGGAAAAAGGGGAGAGAGATGCGCCACATGTTAATGTTTGTCACTCATATTATATTTGTATCTCCCAAACGATCCTACGATAGAGGTGGAGTGATACAAAATAAATATCCTTATGATAGTATCTCCTTTTTGATTCAACCGCATGGCTAACACGAAGGAGCATGAAAATTTCTTTGTTTCAAGGAGTGATGGCTCATGATAAAATGGATCATCATCCAAGAAATTAGGTTGACTTAGTGACGTTGGCAAGGACTACGGTGCCTATTGTGTTTGGATCAATAGTTTTTCATTTTGTATTTAGGTGTTCTAGGTCTTCTACACATAATCAGATGAGAAAACGGTTCAACATCCTGACCTGTAAAGAATGTGCCACCCTTCCTCATTTGCGCTATATTGTCTTAGATTCCTACCTCAAGAGAAATCGCACATACAGATTTTAATACCATTCCGGTAAGGAAAATAGTTAAGAAGGAAACCGGGGTGATCGATTGCTGGTTTTGTCCTCGCGCACATGTGGCGTAGACGCCTCCATTGTTGGATTCTCTTTACCATAGCCCGTGGGTCTCATATTTCTAGCTAACACTTCACCTTTGTGGCCTCCACCGCAACCGAATCATTGTGATCGTAGCCTTCGCTGCTTAGAGGTATGCTTGTTTCTATGTTGTCCGGTGTTGCTCCTCCGCTGGTAGGCTCTCCTCCGCACAATGGCGGAACCAGCGGGGACCAACAGGGGCCTGGCTCCCCTCAACATGCAGAAATTCGTTTAAGACCCCAGGATTTCTTGTCCAAAATCTGTGTATCCTACTCTACATCCATCACTCAAACATCAATATATTAGTTTAGTACATGGAATCTGTTCATAGAAGGTCCTACAAGGACTAGACAGTGAGAAGTCTTTTTGACTTTTCTTCCTTTCCTTCATGCATGCAGGCTGCATATGCACTCCCCCATCGCCATGTCTCTTCTTCCGTTTTCGAAGCAGCCGAGCGACAAATCCTCCAAAAAATTCTCAACTGTTTCAATTTTCTTCAAGTTGGAGCACATCAGGATGCATATACTATGGCTTCAAAGTGTTACTATGATTTTTCAAAGCAAGAAATAAATAACCTAAGATGTCAACTACAATATTATGACCTTGACATACCTATAAATTCAAGGTTTTGGAATATGTCAAGTGTAGCACGGATTCAGCTTGTTACCGGTCTCAACTGTGACGATAGAACGACATTGTCGAAAATTGAAATTGTTAAAATAAGGTTTTGAAATAAAATGGAAGTCAAATTTTTGAGAGATTGTTTGTTGGTATACGTGTACATATTTTGCTAAGCACTCAGCTATCACCTATATATTTTGTACATGCTTTTACATCGTAGAGCACTGTTCTTCTTGCTCTAGTTTTGTCTTCATGTTTCCTTCTGTAACTTTTGTAATTCGCGGGCATTTGTTTCGGTTTTCTCCTAATGAAAAGGGAGTAGTGCTCGCTGCCTTCCATTAAAAAAAAATTATGCTCAATGGCCGCCCCCCTTTGTGTATTTCCTGGTTCCGCCATTGCCTCCGCATATGCAGCATGTCCTGCTTATTTGTCTAGTTGCTGCTATTCAATTAACGACTTCTCTTCCACCGACTGTTGCCTCCTCCTTGCTAGTTACCCCTGCCCCAGGTGAAGGTCGGCGAGTTTTCCACGGATGCCACGAGGCAAGAGAAGTCGATGTCCATGAGTGGGATTTGGTTTGGCGTCACCCAATCTGACTCCAACGAGCCTCCCGGTTCGTGTCCGATAAGTTCATACCTTTATTGCCGATGATGAAAGGTCTGTAAAATCAAGATTTATGGATGTTGCATACAATGTTCAACATGCTGCAAACACATGTTATATTTGCTGCATAAACAGTCTTGTCATGTTGCAATGATTCTTGTGTATTCTTCAATGTTTTTTTTTCATGTTGCAAACCCGCTCTCTTTTTGTGGCCTATGTTATTCACTGATATTTTTATGTTGCATGTGTTGGAACTGATTTTCTCATAGTTTGTTGCAACCAAATGGAGAATCATTGAACATGTTGTTTTTTTTGCTACGTGGGGGCGTGCTCGAAATGTTGCAAAAAAAATCACAATTGTTTACAGATCACGGAAAAAATGTTGCAAGTAATATTACATACACTCGCGTCGTGAGTTTCTATTTTGCATTGACGCGGCAGATGACATTCCAAATCTCAAATTTGAGTGAGACTAAACTGTTCTAGAGCCGACTGGTCGCTTGATGCTATCAACGGCCGAGACCCATCGCGTATCTTCATTCAATGATAGTCTAGCTCGTATTTGTTTGTTTCTATAGTTACCGGAGGACTATTTGCAATGGCGTTAGTGCTGGACGTTCAAAGAAACCACTTCTTTTTGCTAGCCACGGTTTCAGGCTTTATATGATGCTGTTCCGGAGAACTATTTTTGTGGCAGCATCAGTGTGCACGTCCTCAAAGGTAAACTCTCCCCCATAGCTCCTCAAAAACCGCCCTAATCCATCGACAACGCCACACGGACTCGCTGGAACGATACAACCAGAACGATAGCCACAAAAGACAAAATAGAAAAAAAGGTATGATAGTGCCCATAAACTAACTCGATTGTCTAACCAGTTGCTTGATTAGCCTAGACCTCTATGCGATTTCTTTAACTTCTTGTCGCCTGCAGATTAATAAGAAAAATATATTCTGTGGCTTAATTAATCGTCATCTTCAACGGCTGACCGCTGCTATGCTAAACATTTTTTAATAAAGGGAATATATTATTATCAAGAAGATATCAATTACACCCAGCCTCTGCAACAACATAATATCCAGAACTGGTCGAGATATCATGGATGCACACAGCCAAAAAAATTAAAGAAAAAACCCGCCGAACTGATCGGCGAAGCAGCAGGACTACCACCACCAGAAGCCCCACCTGGACTGCAAAAAAGGTTCTCCAAGAACGACGACTCCAAGAAGGGAACCGTGCACAAACGCCGTCGTCGCCTGATCATAGATCATGAGTTTTCACCCCGAAGAAAGTCCAACTGAATTCCAGGCAAAGCCTTCAACAAGGAGACGAATTGAGATCCGCCATTGCCAGGTACAACCAGTGAAGGTCAGACCTAGGGTTTTCACCCCGGAAGTCGAAACTTTGTGCCAAAAGAGCACCCCCAAGAATAAGTCCACCTGTGTTGCCGCCTCCGCTTGCCGAGACTGCTGCAAAACACCGATCATCTGGTTCACAGTCTTCACCACATCCAAACTCGTCTCCGTCATCACTTGAAATTTCGAACTCAACATGAGTCATCGAAATCCACTCGTTTCCGACTATTATACATTGTATTGTACGCTTCTGTATTGATTCCCTGTATTTGTACACATGTACATGCTATATATATAATATACAAGGCCACCCCATTGGGCTGTGCCGAAACCCCAAAACCTAGTTTAATATGGTATCAGCCTAAAAACAACGATCCTAAGTCTTCCGCCGCCACCTCCTCCGATCCAATGACTTCCGCCGCCACCAGCTCTTCCACCACCGCCGGCTTCCTCCCGGCGTCGCTTGCTGCACTCCTGAACGCACCAGCCTCCACCGCTGCTCCTCCTTTCAATCCCTTCGGCACCCTCTCCATCGGCTCGCTCTACTCCAGCCCGCCGTCGTCGTCTGCATCTCGGCCTGCTTCCATGGCCGCCATGGGCGGTGCGTCATCCGCCGCCCCAACACCTGCAGTTACCGCGCCCATCTCCATTGTATTGTACGCTTCTGTATTGATTCCCTGTATTTGTACACATGTACATGCTATATATATAATATACAAGGCCACCCCATTGGGCTGTGCCGAAACCCCAAAACCTAGTTTAATATGGTATCAGAGCTGACAGGTGGGACGGCCACGACCTGCACCACCAGCAGGCGGAGCAGGACGGCCCGGAGAAGGCTGCGGCGGGGGCGTCGAGAGGACCGGTTTGCCACCATGCGGATCAAAAGCGCCACCCGAACCAGGGGGCGCACGAGAAGGCCCAGGCTTGCCTCCACGATACGCAGCGTTGGCCGAGGAGGAGTCGTTGTAGACCTCGACCGCACGCCGTGCTTCATAGCGTTGCTCCGTGCTCAACATACGAGCGTAGAGGTCCTGCGGTGTCAGCGGCGTCTCGCGATCAGTGACCACCTCAAAGAGGGAGTCATACTCGCCATCAAGTCCATTGAGGACGACGGACGTGAACTCGGCATCACCAAGTGGTTGGCCGATGGAGGAGAGGATGTCCGTTAGGGCCTTGATTTTGTTGAAGTAGCTCGTTACCGAGAGATCCTTCTTCTTCAGTTCACCCAGTTGCCGACGGATGGCCATGGACCGAGCGAGGGACTGGGACGAGAAGCTGCCCTCTAGCGTAGACCATGCATCCCTTGAGGTGTTGGCGAAGAGGACGAGGCCGGCTACCCCTGGTGTGAGCGACGACTGGATGGCGGAGAGGATTGCCTGGTCTTGAGCCATCCAAGCACGGTGAGCAGGGTTGGCTTCCGGTCCATGGGCGCCGTGAACCAGGAGAGGAGGGCACGACATCGTGCCATCAACAAACCCCATCAGATGATGGCCGCTACTCAGGGACACACTCCCTCATACCATGTTGATCCGAGCTGGTACATGGACACCGGCGCCACGGATCACCTGACGAGCGAGATGGGCAAGTTGCATACTCGGGCACCCTACCACGGCCACGACAAGGTTCAGACTGCGGACGGGTCAGGTATGCGCATCTCCCATGTTGGTCAGGCATCTCTTCCCACTAGCACATCACGACACCTTCATCTTAATAATGTTCTTCGTGTTCCTTCCGTCACACGTAACTTGTTGTCTGTACCTAAGCTTACTCGTGATAACAATGTTTTCTGTGAATTTCATCCGTTTGATCTTTTTGTTAAGGATCGAGCCACGAGGGACGTTCTACTTAGCGGTCGCTGCGTCAATGGCCTTTATCGTCTTGATGAGCCGTCCGCCTCCCATGTCTTCACTGGTGTCCGTGTGTCGCCATCTCAGTGGCACTCGCGGCTTGGTCATCCAGCCTCTCCTATTGTGCGCCATGTTCTTCATCGCCATGAATTACCAATCGAGTCTAGAAATAAAGAAACAACAGTGTGTGACGCTTGTCAACAAGGAAAGAGTCATCAGCTTCCTTTTTATTCATCGAGTCGTGTTGTTACAAGTCCTCTTGAACTTGTGTTTTCGGATGTTTGGGGTCCAGCTAAAACTTCTGTTAGCGGTCATAATTATTATGTGAGTTTTATTGATGCTTATAGTCGCTTTACATGGCTCTACCTTCTTAAGCATAAATCTGATGTGTTCAATGTGTTCATTCAGTTTCAATTGCATGTTGAACGTCTTCTCAAGCATAAAATTGTTCATGTTCAATCGGATTGGGGGGGCGAGTATCGCAACCTCAACACTTTCTTTCAAAAGCTTGGGATATCACATAGATTGTCATGCCCGCATACACATCAACAAAACGGTGCTGCTGAACGCAAGCATCGCCATATCGTCGAAACTGGTCTCACACTTTTAGCACACGCCTCCGTTCCTTTCCGGTTCTGGAGTGACGCTTTTTCCACGGCTTGTTTTCTTATTAATAGGCTCCCTACTCGCGCTCTTCACATGAAGTCTCCGCTTGAGCTCCTATTGCATGAAACACCTGATTACACCTTTCTCAAAGTTTTCGGGTGCGCATGTTGGCCACACCTCCGTCCATACAATAAACATAAACTTGAGTTTAGGTCTAAGAAGTGTGTTTTTCTCGGCTATAGCTCTCAACACAAGGGTTACAAATGTCTTCATGTGCCTACGAATCGTGTCTACATTTCGCGCGATGTCGTTTTTGATGAAACCGTGTTTCCCTTTGCCAATCTTCCCACCTCCACCGACACACCACCAAATCAATCCTCTCATTTTTCGCCTGATCAATTTATAGATGCCGCATATACTCCTGTTTTGCTTCCTCACCATGGTGCAGGTATTGGTCGTGGAGCCCGTCTGGAATTACTAGATGATGCGCCCCCTGCTGCAGCGCTGGACGTGCCTGTGCATGTGGACGTGCATGGCCGTGCATGTGGACCCATTGGCTCTCCTGCTGCGCCATCCACGCCCAGGACGCCCAGCCCAGCGCCTCCCGCATCACCCTCGCCATGTGCGTCGCCTGGGGTGTCCAGCCCGCTCGACTGGACTGGGCCGGCCTTGCCCGATGCCTCGCCAGCTGAGCCGGAATCGCCCGCTGCCTCGCCAAATAGGCCGGACTCACTGACTGCTTCTGCTTCCTCACCAACTGGATCGTCATCACCAGCTTTTTCCAGCGCCTCACCAGATGGGCCTCAGTCTGTTGTGCCTTCCACTAGGCCCTTCGTGCCTACACCTGCTATGGTCTCTCGCATACATACTCGGAGCAGGAGTGGAATCGTGAAACCACTCCACCGTACTGACGGCACAGTAGCCTGGCTTGCTGCGTGCATGGCTCATTCCGTGAGTGACCCTACGGCTGAGCCTCGACATTATCAAGCTGCGATGACTGTTCCGCACTGGAGAGCTGCCATGGAACAGGAATTTCGTGCTCTTCTTGACAATGAGACATGGAAACTTGTTCCTCCTTCCCATGGTGTCAACGTTATTGATTCTAAGTGGGTTTTTAAAGTGAAGAAGCATGCTGATGGATCTATTGAACGCTATAAGGCACGGTTGGTTGCAAAAGGGTTCAAACAGCGCTATGGTCTTGACTATGAAGATACCTTTAGCCCCGTTGTCAAACCAACCACTATCAGACTTCTTCTCTCCTTGGCGGTCACTAGAGGTTGGTCTCTTCGTCAGTTGGATGTTCAGAATGCCTTTCTCCATGGAGTGTTGGAAGAAGAGGTTTATATGCGACAGCCCCCAGAATTTGTTGATCCTGATCGTCCACAGCATTTGTGTCGTCTTGTCAAGGCGATCTACGGTCTCAAACAGGCACCTCGTGCCTGGCACGCGCGCCTTGCTGCTTCGCTTCGAGTGCATGGGTTTATTCCATCGACAGCCGATACGTCTTTGTTCCTTCTTCAGCGGTCACATGTTACTATGTATCTTCTGGTCTATGTTGATGATATTATCCTTGTCAGCTCTTCCTCTAGTGCAGCCGATGCTCTTATTACTGCTCTCAGTGCTGATTTTGCTGTCAAGGACCTGGGTAAACTTCATTTCTTTCTTGGCTTGGAGGTTACTCACTCTGATCATGGTCTATCACTCACCCAGAAGAAATATTCTTTGGATCTGCTGCGTCGAGCAGGTATGTTGAAGTGCAAAGGAACTATAACACCTATGTCCCCCACTGATCAGTTGACTGCTGTTGATGGTGAACTTCTCTCTTCCGATGATGCGACGGAGTATCGCAGTGTTGTTGGAGGTTTGCAGTATCTTACTATCACTCGCCCTGACATTTCGTTTGCAGTTAATCGCGTTTGTCAGTACCTCCATGCACCGAGAGATACACATTGGTCTGCTGTCAAGCGCATACTGCGCTACGTCAGTTCTACAGTTTCGTTTGGTCTCCATCTTCGACCTAATCCGTCAGGAGTTCTTTCGGCTTTCTCTGATGCTGATTGGGCTGGTAATCCAGATGATCGGCGATCCACGGGGGGATATGCAGTCTTCTTTGGTCCCAACTTGATCGCCTGGAGTGCTCGTAAGCAGGCCACTGTTTCTCGTAGCAGTACTGAAGCTGAATACAAGGCTGTTGCCAATGCCACCGCAGAGCTCATTTGGGTACAGTCTTTGCTTCAGGAGTTGGGGATTTCTCAGGATCGACCTCCAGTTCTTTGGTGTGATAACATGGGTGCAGCATATCTGTCATCTAACCCAGTGTTTCATGCTCGGACAAAACATATTGAGGTTGATTATCATTTTGTCAGGGAGCGCGTTGCACAGAATCTACTTCAGATCAAGTTCATCTCATCTAAAGATCAACTTGCAGATATCTTCACCAAGCCGTTGCCATTACCAGCATTTGAGTTCTGCCGGCGCAATCTTAACCTGCTTGACACTTCGTGACAGAGTTAAGATTGAGGGAGGGTATTATACATTGTATTGTACGCTTCTGTATTGATTCCCTGTATTTGTACACATGTACATGCTATATATATAATATACAAGGCCACCCCATTGGGCTGTGCCGAAACCCCAAAACCTAGTTTAATACCGACATAAGCATCTTGAAACTCTCCATCATTGTCCGCACCACAGTAATCGCAGGTAAATATGCATGGCGTACCTCATGGTGCCATCAAATCGGAGTGTGACAAATCCACAAACATGGGCCGACGGGCAGCGACAGACTTAGGACGATTGCCGGCGCGTATGATGATCTGACCGCCACCATCATGTGTCTTCGGCCTCAGTGGCGGAGCCAGCGGTAGAGGCTAGTGATGTCAAAGCTCAAAATAAACTACCATGATGTCAAAAATTAGAATTTATGTGGTCATTTATGGTGTATTCATAGCTGGGGCTTTATTACTCTCAAAGTTTTTGTGTGGTCGCTTGACCACATAGTCTAGTAGCAGCTCCGCCACTGTTCGGCCTCACCATCTGGCCGTCGCCGTCCTGTGTCACCAGCCTCACGATCTGGCCGCCGCCATTCTGCGTCGCGGCCTCCCGATCTGGCAGGTCGCCGGCCTTCCGATGTGGACGCACGTCTGGGCAGCAAGCCACCATCAACTTGCATCCGGAGTGCTGGGCGTCGGCGCGGAGTTCAGATTACTGCTCCATGCATCTCCTGCCCCATGCACATCCGTTGCTGGTGGCCGGCCGGAACGTGCACAAGTTCAGATCGATCATCGGATCAGATCCTTGCGTCCTGCCCCATGCACATCCGTGGATAACGACCGGCCGGAACGCCCGCAGATTGACATGGGACGTCCGCCATGCACATCCGTGGATGGCCGCCGGCGAAAGGCAAGTCCAGGCAGAGACGATGGATTCGATGAAGCTGTACCTAGGCTTATTTAAAAGGAAGAAAATAGGCAGGAGTGCCCCGCCGCCGCCGTCCGCCGTCGGACGACCTCCTCCGGCGGCGGCGGGGAGAGGGAGATTGGGGAGGAGTGGCCGGCGGCTGGGGTGCGGTAGGGTCCCCCGAGTCGCCCGAGGACGACGCGAGGGCTTTTCGGTGTTATACATGCCGGCCTCATTTCAATTAAATCCGACAGGGTCCAAAATAATCATCGACAGATCGATCAGTCTGGCTCGATCCAAATGGCACTTTTTCGGACTTGCAATCCAAGGATGGATTATTTTGGCTGCTTTGATTAGCTTAGGTTTCGAAATCCCTGCAGAAAAGCCGACGGATTGGATAGAAACTCTCATGTTGTGATGGACATACGTAGGAGTACTTCGTAGAGCACACCTATGGGAATCGTTTTGGAAGTGCAGACATTTTGGGAAGGATCAAAACTAGCACAACTAATTCACAGCTCAAGTTCTGTCCTTGGCGATTTTGAAATTCCTGGTGTTTGCTACAGTCTTACTGTGCAGTTTGGACCTGACTGTTCTTTCTGAATGTTTTTACAACCTAATATGCTGTTGTACTTCTCTCAGAAACGAGTCCTAGCTGTTGTTTCCCCGGATTAATTAACCGGATGCAGAGATTAGTTCCCCTGGAACACCTTTTAGCAGGACGACAGAGTTGCGAAGCACACAGATGAACTCGAATAAGCACGATTTTCAAATATTGAGTTTCGTTTGAATAGAACGATAGCACCAACCACAGGCTCCATCTCTGCTCTCGCGAGTCGCCAAAATCTGGGCGTCCACTACGTTCCATTTTAATACTGAGCAGACCGGCCACCAGCGGCTCCTCCCTCCCGTAGATTGCTCGCCTGACGCTCGAACCTATGCGTCGCGTCCCTGTTCGTTTCGAAATAATAGTTGCCCGCCTTTTTCTAGCGTTTTTGCGTGGCAAGCAGCGCCGCTTCTCCGGCCTGGTGCTCCTCACGATCGTCGGAGTCGGGTTAACGAGCCGGAGTTGGATGCAATAAACAACGCTCGTGGTTCTTCAAATCATAAGATAAATAAACAACGGTTTGACCCACCCGGTCTACCTAGGTTATTCTTTCGAGTTCAAGCCGTTGAGAAAAAGTGTGCAGGCCTTGACATAGCAGATGGTGGTGTGTCATAGAGGCTAATTAAAGATGGTTTTAGTTGACACTAGCCGGGGCCTCGTTTTGAATTTGAATGTATGTGCTCTGATTTTACTTCTTTGAACATTTCAGAACTCGAAATAATACTTTACACTATGTTTATGTTTACATTATAAGGATCTGAGTTGGTGGAGGTCCATTCAAGTTTATGAGACTACCTCCTAAATTGTCATACCACAGTTATCATGTACATATGTATAGTTAACTTTTCATTAATTGTTAACCTATAACACCAATTTGATTTTACTAGATTAGTCAAACAATATATTTTCGTGCTATATAGATTTGAAGTTGTAGCTATTGGCATATATATATTTCCTATAGATTCAGTTAAACTTAGATAAATTTGAGTTAAGATAAACATAAAACTTCAATTGTCAGGAGCATAGGGAGTAGTCCCTAGTGATGTATATGGTTGCTGGCATCTATAGGTTGAATTTGTGCCATCATTCATGGCTTTGTGCTTACATTTAATTACAAAATCCAATAATAATATATCTAATTTTTTTCACCCTTCCCTCACGACATCACCACTATCTTTTCCAAATAATATATCATGGAAGGGTGTATCATTTTCACAGAAGAAGTAGGCAAGCGTCTAAATGGTGCCTTTCGTTTTATAACACTAATTCAAAACTAGCCACCACGCACTACAACCACAACGCAAGGGTCTCGTCTAAACCGAACCACAAAGCCGCATATCGACCAACACCGATCACATCGGAAGAACGAAATCTTCTTCCGAGCTCTCTTCGTTGACGTCTCCACTACTTGCCTGACAGCTCATTAACGTCGTATATTTCATAGAATTATATAATGTCATACCAGAGTTTTGTTTGTTTCATATTGTATTATAATTTGTATCAGAATATTTCGTCATCTCCCGATGAAGGGAGAGTGTACTGTGTTTATTCTTGTTTCAGAGTGCATCATAATGTTTTGTACCAGTAAAAACGAGAGCACTAATCTACAACATAAGAAACCCAGGATTGATGCACACGAGCTCGTGTGCATGGTAGAAAAATATTTCTTCTGTTCCTATTATCGTGATCACCTCACTGGCTGCGAATGCGTGCACTAGTTTTATTAATTTTACTATTATATTACAATAGACATTTAGTGGTAAAAAATACATCATGAAGGCCATATGAATGTCTTAAATGGCATCTATTAACGATATAGGCGATGAAAGTGTAAGCTTCTACAAATGTTTTTTGACACAGATATACACACGATTGTCATCTAAAATGATATTTGTGGTCAAATTTAAAGTTTGACCCAAGGCATTTCATTATTACCCTGAATGTCCATAGTGATGTGTCACCCACATTGGTGCACCTTATGGCATGGTAGACCAGGTAACGTGTTTGGCGAACACTGTATAATATTTGGATGTGACTAATATTTAGTGGAACGAGAATTAACTTAGTTCTCGGTCAAGTGACATCATCGAAAATGAGTTGCAGCTCATATTGCAACTAATGACTATCATGAATCATGAAGCAAATCCAATGGCGTGAGACATTTTTCTCACTTACTACCCCACTAAAAACTGAACCCAATTTAGAACTTATAAGTGCACGAATCACACTACAAATCCGACAGCGTTGGATCCGACGGAGCACTAAGCTAATTCTGCTAATATATTTCCAAAACTAAGCTGATCCGGTCATTCAGTTGAGGAAAAATTAACAAGCAAGGCACTTCAAAGGTAATTTTTTTTCGCAAAACCAATCATGAAATCAGGTGATGATGCTTTTACCCGAAGGCCACGAACCCACGTACCACGATAGGAGTCCACCACGCGACACAATGCTTCCGTTACATATACCGCCCGCCACGAACCCCTCTCCATCCTCCCCAGTCAGCCTCGCCCCCTCACCTTCGCAGCGAAACCAACAGCACTGGCTCGTCGCCTCCCCTGGCCTCGATCGCCGCAAAATGCAGGGCCACGCCAACGACGGGAGCGGCCTCACCACCGCGCCTTCCAGCCCCACGCACCACCTCTGCTCCAGCCGAGACGAAGATGGTGGAGGCATCCACTACTTCTTCAGTTGCCCGGCAAGCCCCGTGCACTACATCCTCCGCTCGCCCCCAGCATCCTGCGCGTCGGTACACTACGCTCCCTCCACGGACGGAGACTTCTGCTCGGCCGCCGGCGACTTCGAGTTCACCGCGCGCCACCGCGGCGTCGGTGGTGCCGGCGCCGCCACCACCATGAGCTCCGCCGAGGAGCTCTTCGTCTCCGGCCGCATCCGCGTCGGCTGTCTCTCCCCTATCCGACAAGAAGCAGATCACGGGGATCCCAGAGGAGAGGGAGAGGGCGGCGTCGACGGCCGGTCACCACGACCTCGCCGGGCCAGGTCGGCATCGCCGCCCCGGAGCCCCCGGCTCGCCAAGAACGCGGAGCCTTCCGGCTCGTTCGCGTCAGCGTCGTCCTCCTCCTCCTCCTGCTCGTCCTCTGCCAAGACCATTCGGCGGAGGATATCGCTGCGGGACCTCCTCGGCCGCACCTGCAGCGACCCAACGGTGAGGCCGCCGGCGCCTATTACCACTGGCGCCGAGAGGTCAGCTGGCTCCTGGCTGCCGTCCATCTGGCCTTCCCGGACCAGAAAGTCTCTGCCCTGCCCCTGTCCGGTGCCGCAGCCTGCCCGCCGGTCCACGTCGTCCGTCAAGAAGGCGCCGGGCGGTGCGAGGCGCGAGGATGCGCTGCCACGGCGCACGACGTCTCTGCCGTACCGGCAGGGCTTGGTTCTTGGATGCCTCGGCTTAGGAGCCCGGAGCTATGGGCTCGCTAAGTCCATGCACCCCCTCTCCACCCGGTGATCTCATCACATTTTTCATAGTTTCAGGCCTGTCTCCAAATATTTGATGTGCTTATCTCCCCAGCGAAGAATGAGAAAACAATTATGTAAATTACAAATATGATTTTGTTCTGTTGGTTGAATCTTTTATTATATGGAAGGGAATGCTACAACTTTAGTTATCTGAGGACAAATGTGATTTTTACTGCACTGCATTGTTTGTTTGTTCATTGGGTTTTTGTGCAAATTCTTCCGGTTATATTTCCGGATACATGCCTACCTTCGGGATTTTTGTTCTCGAGAAAATAGTTGCACACACGGGTGCAAACACTAAGCAGTGGCCAACAGACTCGCACATTTACGTGGTGCTCACTAAGCCGCGAAGCTTTATTATTGACGACTGAATTTGAAGAAATTCAAGATTGGGCAAACACATCTGGTTCCTTAACACATGTTAATCTACCATTTCGATGGTAATTTGGAATAGCTTTGCACCAATGTTTCAAAGGAATGGAAATGACACAGTAACGATCAACGGCCTAATGAGAAATGGCAGAACTGTGTTTGTTCTCAAAATTTATAGTGCCACAGAACATTCTATAGGAGATCTCCGCCCGAGCCCAGCCTCAATGGAATGGAAATGTCACAGAATTTTCGTATAACTTTGTACAGAAATCTCGCAGAATCTTAGTATAACTTTTTACAGAAATCTCGCAGAGAGTAGATGTAGAAAGGTCGCTCTCTGATTTTGTCATGTCTCTTGATTTTGTTCCAAGCCCAATCTAATCCCCTGGATACATGAAATTCTAGGACACATTTATTGGTAGGAGAGTGACATCCACTTTGCCAAGTTGATGTCGGCAGGGCCTCCTGATCTTGATGTTAAGAGGATTTTGCACTAGGAAGGAAGAATGATTCACATCTAGACTTGCTATAACCTTGGGTTTCTTGGCTTCATGGGTGAGCATGTCTGCTGATGGCGACGTGCTGTCAGGTGGACTGGTGAAATAGGTCAACGCGGAAATTTTACCGGTACCGCTACCTACCGGTGCACTTTTTGCCGTCGATGACTGCTTTTAGATCCGCGCCGAACTTCCGCATTTCTAGCTCTTCGACCGTGGAAACTCATTGTATCTCTGGGATATTTCCTGCACAGCCTATACGAAAGGTAGATACGGCGCATCTTTCACCCACCCCTCTCTCTTTCCTCGATCTCTCTCCGTATTCCTCTCTCTCTTCAGATTTCTGCGCCGCCCCTCTCCAGACCCGACGAACTCCGGCCTCTCCGGCCGCTTCGGCCACCGGATCCTAAGGCATGGGCTGGTGGTGGTCAGGATTCCGGCGGAGCCAGGACGTACTGCCGGTACCTAGCCCCCACCCTCTCTCTCCTCAATCCAGATCCTAAGGAGGGCAGGGACCACGGCGCTGTATCGAGATTGGAGCAGGGGCGGCGCTGGAGCGGAGATGGGTGGTGCCGCTGTTCAGGAGCAGAGCAGGCGGCCGACATCGGAGCGCGGGATTGCGGGTGAGGTTCACAGGCGGTGCGGTATAAATTCAGAGGAGGGAGAAGCTAAGTTCAGACGAGGGATAAGGGAATCGGCTGCGCCGGTCGAGATCGAGCACGAGAGGAAGAATTTGGAACCGGCGCTCCACATGGCCATAGGAGGCGCTGAAGGAGAATGGGGGCAGGAGGAGGAGGAGGAGGAGCCGAGCATGCGCAGGGGAGGCCGTGGTGGCGCATGATTTGCGTCGGATCAGAGCGCTCCTCTCCGGCGACGGGGGCGCTCCTACAAAAACAGCTCAGGCCGCGGCCTCGACTGGCCGTGTGTGCAGCCGCAGCACCACTCAGTTGGATTCTTTGTCAGGTAACTTGCCATTGATTTCTATGTTCTCTACTACCATAAGAACTTATTTTCAGAAAATAATGCTCTCCTTCTTACTTAGAACTTCAATGCAGAAAGATGCAGAATAGTTCGTGGTGTTGCTCTAGTTTTATTTCCTAGAGATAAGTTGTTGGATAAACTGAAAGTTAGGCTATTCTTGGCATTCGTTCCCAAACATGTAAGTCGGTTGATTTTTTTCGGGATAAATTCATTGTATTGTGCTGGGTTTGAATTGCATATTAATTCATGGAACATAACAGTTAAACCTGAAAACGATACATACTGATTCCTACAAATAATCGAAGCATCTACTTAGTGGTAGCGAATGGTTTTCATCAAGCATTTCGGGCTCTGAACCAAGCTGTGTGTATGGTACTTTAATATTGCTGTTGATTTACCCTCAGTGAATTTGTTGTGATTGAGATGTTCAATATCTTTCCAAGTCGAATAATTCGGCATAAATGTGACTATGAAACATGATTTTGATCGGTATGTTATTCATTATCAAGCGTTCATGCCCATGGCCAGAAACTGTATATTTGAAGTTATCCTATTTCATTTAATTAATTCTATTGGTGGTTTCAATGTGTTATCTTCAGTCAGAATTCTTTTGCATCGTGATGTTATTTGTGCAGATGAGTGATATCAACAGGAGATAGATCTTTTGCATGTTTCGAGATGCCTTAAAACTCGATTAAGCATTATGGTAGCTTACAGGAGACAATGGACAATTTGGAGAGCCTTTTCCGGGATGTGGAGATATTGATACTGTCTGATTTTCTGGATGTATGTATGGAGTGTTTTAAAATTGATGATACACTCTACAGGGATGAATACCACTCAAGCCCTAGACAAAGCATATTTGGTCACTGAAGACTGTGAACTGTTTTGGATTATTTTATCATGGGTGGTATATTGGATATTCAATTCAACATCGGGAAGTTTTACATGACTTTGTACAATATTCTGTACTTAGCTGAATGAAATCGGCGCCTCTGGCACCTTTCCTTGTTAAAATATTCACACTGGATGTTGTTTGAGGTTTCCATTGGTTTCATGTATTACTAAATTTTCACTCACACTTGAAAAAAATATTTTTTGTTGAAGGAGAAGTCCAGAAATAGACTCATTGTTTTTACTCACATAAAAAAGTGCTAGACTTTTTTCTCACCCGATGCCTACATGCTTGGGCGGAGGAGTCGAAGACACTGTCATATGCACACACATTGTCAAATTAAAAATATTGGTGGTTTAGGCAATTGACGTGAATCAATATTTTGGCCTCAACAGGTTCCATCTAGAAATTATATGTTCAACCTATGAACATAATTGGTAATACTGCCCATTTCCATTACCACGTTTATTTGATGAGACCAATTAATATTGGAGTGCTCCATGATTCATAATTCAATATTGTCCTTGAGTAATTCGACGATTTATCAAAACTCTAGTGGCTTAAAGAATGGCAGCATATACAATTAATTATAACAAGATAGATAACTATTTCAAGGGTGGTATAATCAGAGCAGATACAAAGAGTTGCAAACCACAGAGGAATAGGTGCTACAATTCATAACCGTTACATAAACAATGTTTCCATATGGAAAAAATCAGAGGAATAAGCAACAGTAATGCACTTATCCACCTCAGATCGAGAAGAGCTACAAACAATTTCGTGTACTGAAAAAAAACTACTACGGCTCCACTGAACGACAATATCACATAGAATAAATCCCCAAATACACAAACTTATCGGTGGAAAACTAATTAAATTGGAGTACGTGCTCCCCCACAGCCGGATGTACTTGTTGTTGTTCGGAGTAGATCGCGCCAAATTGAGTGAAACATCCGTCAAAAGCATATGAAAATTGAGTGAAACATCCGTGAAACACATATGAAAATTCGGAAACATATTATAAGACAGAAATAACAATCAATCACCAACAAAAATCATGTAAAAAACCAATCATCGCCAATAAATTACCTAGATAGTACCATCGAAATCATGGAAAATTTGATTCCATGTAAAAAAGAACAACAATCATAATTTGGATGGATGTACCAAGCTAGAAATTAGTCGAGTCATTTGTCCATGTGCTATTTTTGGCGTGTATAGAACATTGCGGCTCCTATGTGATACCCTAGGGAAAGCAACAATTGACTTTAATGTAAGAAATAATGAACCCCATGTGACTCGGCTATAACCTCAGTTGAAACTCTAGAGAAACATAAAACAATGTGAAAGGTCTTGTTCGGAGTAGATCGCGCCAAATTGAGTGAAACATCCGTCAAAAGCATATGAAAATTGAGTGAAACATCCGTGAAACACATATGAAAATTCGGAAACATATTATAAGACAAAAATAACAATCAATCACCAACAAAAATCATGTAAAAAACCCAATCATCGCCAATAAATTACCTAGATAGTACCAACGAAATCATGGAAAATTTGATTCCATGTAAAAAAGAACAACAATCATAATTTGGCTGGATGTACCAAAATTAGTCGAGTCGTTTGTCCATGTGCTATTTTTGGCGTGTATAGAACATTGCGGCTCCTATGTGATACCCTAGGGAAAGCAACAATTGACTTTAGTGTAAGAAATAATGAACCCCATGTGACTCGGCTATAACCTCAGTTGAAACTCTAGAGAAACATAAAACAATGTGAAAGGTCTTGTTCGGAGTAGATCGCTCCAAATTGAGTGAAACATCCGTCAAAAGCATATGAAAATTGAGTGAAACATCCGTGAAACACATATGAAAATTCGGAAACATATTATAAGACAAAAATAACAATCAATCACCAACAAAAATCATGTAAAAAACCCAATCATCGCCAATAAATTACCTAGATAGTACCATCGAAATATTGGAAAATTTGATTCCATGTAAAAAAGAACAACAATCATAATTTGGCTGGATGTACCAAGCTAGAAATTAGTCGAGTCGTTTGTCCATGTGCTATTTTTGGCGTGTATAGAACATAGCGGCTCCTATGTGATACGCTAGGGAAAGCAACAATTAACTTTAGTGTAAGAAATAATGAACCCCATGTGACTCAGCTATAACCTCAGTTGAAACTGTAGAGAAACATAAAACAATGTGAAAGGTCCTAACAACAATCGACACAAATATTCAGGAATGCAACATGGTCGATCGTACTCTTTATTGTTTGCATTATCATCTTTGCCCTAGGTTCGAGTGCAAGACAAAAATTATGAAAATGACCGGTAGTCAACAGGAGCATATAAATTAAAGGCCTTGAAATGAACATGAGCCAATATCTCGCCTCAGTAGACTATACTAAACGTGACAACTAGAAATCATGAACCTTGAGGACTTGTGTCCGAACAGTTTGCACACATATTCAGTACATGCACATAGGGGGCCAAACAAATCCAGTTTTTTTACACTATAAACCGAACAAACACCCAATATACCCACATTGATATTATATCAGCTTCTGATGATTAAAACATAAAAAGACATGCTAACTTTATTTTCCTATTTCTTTGAGAAGGAATGAGGCGTTTTACTATAATACTGGAAAAACAAAAAGCAACGACAACAAGTGTCTAAAAACTGAGACAAGGCATGGAGATTCTGATCATCCCGAAAGAACTGATATGCCATGCATTTGATTCAGTACCAATCAAGTATTTTCTTGGTGAATAACCCGGAACATCTCAGCAAGTAGCAAAGAACATGGGTTAAGAAACTAACAACCCCTGCATAGTTTGAATCTCGAATGATACCAGTATGAATCATCATTTGAATCAACAATTGAAAAGTTTTAACATAATAAAAGGACTGGATACATAAAAAGGAGTGGTGTCTGGCAGTAGAATTAAAGGCTTCCCAGAATCAACAGTTTGAGAAATTCTGGCATATTACACTAACTGAAGGGAGAAGGGCGTTCTTCTGTTCAATGCTACATAAATGGACTAAGGAGATTAAATAATGAACCTTATAATGCACTAAAGTCATCATCAGAGCTGGCCTGGGGAGCCTGAAACTGCTCTTTTTGAGTGCATGTCCTGATGTCGTGATAAGGGGACTTGCACACACTACAAAATCTTGTTTGATGCACTCCTGTTCGTCCCCCAGGCTCTAATGACTTTGCTGCTTCCTGTGCCAGGACTTTATCTTTGCTTATATTGCCATGGAGACGACTTTTATAACGTTTCACTTTTGTTCGGCCAGCAGAAATGGTATAATAGGGGTTTAATTGAACTGACAGGGATCATAATCTTCTTCTTTGGGTCCTGGATGTGAAGTTCTCCACCTTCGGTGCCTGATGAATCAGCAATGAAAGGATGAATAATATCATCATTATCATCAGATCGGCATGATCCGTATCCAACCTGACAAGTTGTTGTTTTCATCTTCTTGAATGCCCTCATTTCTTTGTTTCCTTTCTCTATGTTTTTAAAAGCAATCTCACACATGGAATCATCTTCTTCGCCCATCCGCACCATTTCAAGAGCAGCCATATATAACCTCTTGCTACGCAGAGATCTACTAAATGATAGGTCCTCATCAGCATAACCTCTAGATTCTTTACCCCGGGGCGAAGAACGAGCATTTTTGGTCCATCTTTTCATAATGTGGGCATCTGGAATCTTACATACTCCAATATGGATAAGGGCATGTGTACCAAAATGGATGAAGTAAGATGGACATTCAAAGACTCCACACGTATATCATAAATTTAATATAAACTAACCTTCAAAGCATGGCAACAAAGAATGCCAAAATGTTCAAACAGGCCGCACTGGCAGAGAAACGACTTCTGAACCTCATCTATAGTTATTATATACACAACTCTGGACCAGGCCTCGCGCTTTTCAGCATCAACATGGGTAACTTCAAACATTTGTCCAGGAATATATTTTGTCACCACATAAGATGATGCTTTCACGAGTTCCTTCAGAAAATGAGAGTACACGGCGTGTGTGTATATCTCTGAAGCATGTCTCTCAATTGGATAGTGAAATGTTAGCTTGATTTTTTTCTGTTCAAGCAACAAAATATAACAAAGTAATCAACAAAAATGATTTTTTTCTGTTCAAGCAACAAATTACATATGAAGACAGCAAAGTAATCAACAAAAAATGATTTTATTACCTGCTTATTGTTCTTCTCTGCTTCGCTATCATTATTCTCTTGTTCATCAACCATTTTTGTGTATTGTTTGATGAATTGATGAATTGATGATTTTGGGGGAACATATAATTTCAGCACATGATTTGCACTCTCACTTCGTTGAGTACTGGTCATTCTAGCACAAAAAACATTCTTGAAAAAAGGTTTTGCCCATTTCCTCCTACACTGGTATACTCTCGTCAGAAAAGGATTTTCACCTAGATCATACTTTGATATTATAACTGACCATGCTAACTCAAATTCGTCAATAGTTAGCATGTGATGGAGAACCTTATTGAAATCATCGGCGAAATCTTTGTACGTCCTGTACACGTGACCCAAAGCCTCCTGCGCTTTACGAAGAATGTGCCATTTGCACCATCTATGCTTCGTGTTACGCCATGTCTCCCTTATTGCAATTGTCATAGCCTTGCACTGGTCTGCAAGTGGGAGATCATATAAGATAGCAGTTAATGTATTAGAATATCAAATGGAAGAATACAAAATTACCTGTAAGAATGGTGACAGGCGCTTTTCCCCCATCATTTTGGCAAATTCTGTGAAAGCCCAATTGAAATTAAGGGTGCTTCATTTGTAAGCAACACACCAGCAAATACGACACTCTGGAAGTGATTGTTCACTCCAACAAACATACCAAACGGCATCTTGTATATATTTGTTCCAAAGGTTGTGTCAAATGTGATTGCATCTCCAAAGTGGTCATAAAGACTTCTACTTCGCCCACTAGACCACATAAGAGCATTTATACGGTTGTCATCGTCAAGTTGACATGCAAAAACAAATCTAGAATCCCTTACAATCATGTCCCTAAGGGTCTCCATTGTCTTCGTGGCATCACACTTAAGAGTTTCATTTGCAATCTCTGAACAAATAGTCCGCAAAGATTTTCTTGTGAAATGAGAGTTTTCAGTTGAACGGAATAAGCTAGATAATATTGTGTTCACTTTTGTTAAACTGACATTGTTTTCCCGGAGATGTTTGACAAGTGACCTAGTCTCAGTATCTATGTGCTTGTGTGAAAACAAATGCTTCTTCTCGGCACAACTCTCAACCAAGTCATGATTGTGGGCCTCAAAAAAGGTCCTCACAAACCATTCTCCACCCGGAAAACAGCAATTCTCAACATTGCTTTACAGCCACATCTTGTTGTGGATTTCTTTGCGTTCTTCGTTATTCCCTGCCCAAATATAAATTTTATTGTCTCAAATAAAAATCTTCTCCAGTGAAACAGAACATATTTCAAATTGACAGAGAGTTTACCGCGCGCTGGCAGCAAAATTCTTGCATCGTTCTCTCCCCACCCTTTTTTTGGTAAGCATCGCCATTCCTGATGCTGAATCCTAGAACCCATGAATAAAGATTATAGAATTGATATCCTTCCGCTGCTGAACTGAAAGTCATTCCTAACTCAGGTTTGAACATAGGGACTGCTCTGTTTGAACAGAATGATCTCATTGCAGTTTCAATAGGATTAGAGACCTCCTTTGCTGAAACACTCATGGAAAATGCTTCTGGTCTTTGCTTCCTTTAGTACACAAACAAGATAAAAAATATATTCTTAAAAAATATTTGTTAATATTGGCAATTGAGAAATGAACATTCTAAAGTATGATAAACTAGACATACCGATAACAATAACGATTTCTAGTCCCTGAATCATAATCCGAAGAATCTGCATAGTATCCATCCCCAGGTGCAACTTCTTTTGTCAATATAGCTTCATCATCAGATGCAAAATCATCCTCTTGTGAATCTTGTTCATATTCCCTACATTAACACCAAAACATCATATCAACGCCTCCAATTAGGAATTTCTATGGTTTTTTTAGGAATCAATTTGGGTACATTACTTGTCAGAGAAGAATAGAGGATGCATGTCGTCATCAATTTGTTCTTCACATTGATCGATGACCTCCTTTGTAGAAGGGAGATTGGGAGAATCGAATGCAAATTCCGGAAAGCTGGAAATTGGCGTAAAATCAAAAGCAATTGACATAAATAACCTATATTATTGAACATTTAAAGTTCCACGGTCCTTACCTGTCTTGTGAACTAAGCCATCTATTTGGATTTTCAACCGAAGATATTAAATCTAAGAATGATTCCGGCAAAGATGCATTTTCCATCCCAAGAAAAAAGGCCTACCAAATGCAATAAATTAATAATTAAAATCTGTATGATAAATGTAGGTTCATAGCTCGTTCAGCGAAAATATCTGATTTCAAGTTCATATACTTATATGAAAACTAACAGCAAATGAAAGTTAATTCTTTGAATATTCAGATCTGACACACTATTGTACATCACAATTTCACCAATGAAAATATTTTTGCATCTCAAAAGAACAAATTCAATAAATATACTGAGCAAATTCAGCACTCGTTCTTTAAAAGGAGTAATACGAATTTGAATCCCCAACTTCAAAGAACATATCACTGATAAAAAAAAATGAAAATAGTTTGCGTCCCCAGCAGCATTGATATACTTGCCTTTGCCCAGAGTAGATCGCCGCAGCGAGGAAGAAGGGGGCTTGCAGAAGATGCCTTGTGTGCGGTGAAGAAGGACGAGAGTGCAGTGGCGACGCCTGTTGTGAAATCGTCGCGCTGCTCTGTCTGCCGCTCGGTGGCGAGGTCGAGCGCACGGAGAAAATGCAACCGCCGGCCGCACTTGCCTGGTCGGCGGAGGGAGGAACACCTAGAAAATGGCGAAGGCGCGGCAGATCCACCGGGGGGATCGAGCGGCGACACGAATCAGCTCGCTTGGCGGCGGGCTTGAAGGGCAGAGGAGCTCCGCGAACTGCTCGCCTGGATATTTCTCGCTGGGTGGGGATGGGAAGAGATAGAATAATATTTGATGGTGGGACCCATCTCCGAGGCCTATTGCATATACGAGAGTAATACCCGAACCATGTACGCGCGAACTGGAGTAGGTGGCGGCTCCTAACAGGCTAACGGGACTCCGGTAGGTACCGGCTCCTGTAAATATGCATTCCCCCCCAAGATCGCTACGAAATTGCAGGAAAATGATTGATGATATCTTGATTAGATCACAAAATGGATCTTGTGCTACACTTCAGCATAGTTCAGAGAAGAAGAAATGAAAACATTAATTTAACTTGGAAGAAATTGCAGCAACTAAGAGCATCTCTAGCAGAACCCGCAAAAGACTCAAACCCGCAAAACTCCGGCGAGTTTACGGGTTTGGTGCTGTTTTTGGGCCAGAACAGAGCCTGCAAAATTAGCCCAGCCCGCAAACGTTTTGCGGGGGCCCGTGAAACGAAGCGGCGAGCCTCTATTTTGCTGGATTGCGACCGCGGATGCAGGTCGAAACCCCCACTTCTCCTCGCACGCTCCGCCGCTCCGGTGAGCAATCCACCCCCCCCCCCCCCCCCCCCCACTCCGCCGTCTCCGACGAGCAATCTCGCCACCCCGACCGCAGATCCGGCGACTCCGAGCCGCCATGGCGCCGAAGAGGGAAGCGGAGCCGCTCCCCGGCGACGACAAATTCGGCGGAGACTACTCCGACGAAAAGCGGCGCCAGGTCTCCCGCAGCGACGGCACATGGAAGCGCGGCATCCTCAAGTACAAGCACGGGGAGCCGGTGCCTCCCACGTGGCACCGCCGCGATTTGCCGGAGTTCGACCGGCTCCGGCGCGAGATCCGCCGCCGCCAGCAGCTGCGCCTCCACGGCGAGGGCAGCTCCTCCGCGGGCGCCAGCAGCTCCTCCGCCGCTCCAGGTGCTCCGCCGCCGGAGGGCTACAACCCTGAGCATTTCGGGGTCACGCTTGGGCCGGAGGACTTCGTCTCCGACGAGCAGATGGAGCACATGATGGCCGCGGCGTTGCTGCGGTCCCAATACGAAGCGGAGGAGAAGGCCGCCACCGCCAAGCTCAACGCGGTGGTCAACGAGGGGCTCCTGCAACAGGCGCTGGTCATCAGCACGCTCCCACCCACCATCGACCTCGTCACCGACTCCGACGAGGAATGAAGCTCCTCCGCCGCTACGTCGCCGCCGCGCCCATGGCTCCCGGTAAGGAGCCGCATTTTACCCACTAGGGTTTGATCGGCGGCGACCTAGGCTAGTGTAGTGATATAGGATTAGATCGCCTATATTATTTTGTGTAGAAATCATCTGCTGGTACTGTCGAAATATGAACTCTTTGTTCCTGCGAAATCTGAAATGTCTAAATCGCGGAATTGCAGTTTGCGTTTGCGGGTTCTGTTCTTCGCTGCACGAAAACTAGAACAAAAACACGAAAAACGTGACCTGCAAAAATGGCACTGAGTAAACTAAACACCAGAGTACATGGACAAAATTCATGGGCATGTTTGCATAATCAACTGGAGTAAGTCCTAAACAATAAACCATATATGTAAATAAGGTTAATCCATAAACTAGGCATGCAATGCTCTCACCACACACGACATAGATCTGGCAGCAGACATTCAGCGTGTGGGACGGTTCACATGTTTGACCACCTAGGAAATCAACTTGCAATAAGTCTGTACTACTACTTCGCAGGATTCATCAGAAATCAACAACGTGCATGCGAGATCATCACACGCAACTGTAACAATCCCAGGGTCCAAATCCATGTGATTCTAACATAAAGCTTTGGTTTACTTTGCTTAGAAACAGCAAAGGAAATAAGCTCTTCAACTGCAAGGGGCACACACACTTGCCTTCATACGGACACATAAGGTTAGGTTAATATGTCTACAAGTGCACAAAGTTGGCACTAAGTAACAGATTACTTAGGTGACTGAAGTAACGTTTAAACAGATCTTAATAAATAGATAAACACAACATCAATTCCAAGCATGCGTGATTCGTCAAACGTCTTCCATGTGATGCTGAACTTTTACATGAACATGTACTTGTACTTGTCGCTCGCAAGCTTGCACAGCCCATTGAATGGCACAGCATCTGGAAGATAAATATGACAGGGAGATCAATGATGATGTGGAAAAAAAGGAAGATACTGTTTATCTAAAATAGAGATATCGTAGCAAGATAAACTTGAGAATAAAAAGGCCAAGTAAATTCTTTCTGTTTGCATCGTAAGTGCAGATTAAAGTTCTACAAAAGCTGAAATGCACCATAAGCTCTTGTTAATGAAGATATCACTGTGAGTTGTAGCGAAAATAATTGTGCATTGGTGGGCAAAATAACCATCTTCAGAACGACTCCTTGTAAGAAAACTACATTCTTCTACCAGGATAAACAGTGTTTGTTATCATGGCATCTATCAAAAGATGATGGCCAATCAGAAAAATAAATTAGGCACCATCTCGCGAATGAATTTATGGCTTCTGAAGGCATCGAGCATCTGAAGAAAGATAACTAAGCAGATACTAGAACAGCTTAAGTCGGTTCTGGCTTTAGAGTTTTTGATTATGAAATATCTGAAAACCAATGGATATTCCAGATAATAAGAGGGAGCAATCGCCCAGGTTTCTCTAATGCTCTCAAACAAGATGAGAATTGAATGAGAAACGTATAAATATATGTTGAGGTGATCAGAGAATAACAACGCCAAATGTAAGTAGCAAAAAGGCACAGAAATAAAGCACATTCAAAGAGTACTGCCAACTTATTATTCATATTCATTCAACTGTGCTCCTCACTGATCTAACACATAATAATAGGTATCGCTCTTCTTATTGTCTATGGAATTATTTTAAATGCAAAAAAACTTGAATTTCGAATTTTGAAACCTATTGCAGCAAGCAGAACATACCAACATTTCACAGTACTAATCATACAAAAGCAACAAAAAACAATAGAATATATAGGCATGCCAAATCTCACCAAAGTTTTCACCAAAATCTGTCCAACTTTCAGCGCGAATGGACTGGTTGCTGTCAGGGATCCCGATAACCTCCATATAGTGTGGTGGTTCAGGGGCATCGGGAGCACCTCTGATGGTCAACTGATGCCCATCAGTGGACTGCACAAAAAGAACTCCACTTTCATTGCGTTGGACTTGAACCACTGTGCGCACTCTTCGCCCAACAAACATCTTCAGAGTCTCTCCATTGACAAATGGTGAAGGCGCTGAAGTATCCATCTCTACAAGGTGTGGCATCAGATGTTCAGATAATTCAACATTATCGTCAAATAGCATAGAGAACAAATAAAATGTCCATATCACCCACTCCTAGTCATTCTATCATGCGAAGCAACCACATGGATGAAATATTTATTATGATGTTCAGCTACAATGTACGAATATGAAGTACATTAGAACTGTGACAATGATAAGTGATAATCATGCTACCAAGTGTTAGCCACATGCATTTTGAGTGAACCCTGATACTGTTAGAGATAATCATGCTACCAGGTGTCAGACACATGCATTTGGAGCTACGAGGGAGAAACAACAATGCATGCTGATTAACCAAACATTTTGGCAGCTAAGTCATGACTCATAGCAGAAATACTACGGTGGCTACTAAAGTTCACTGCAGAGACATCGTTCACATCTTCTTCTACCATAGTTTGCTCGTAACTGAAAAATAAAACCCTGCTAAATTATAGGCGTGTTCTAGTGATGGAGCCTTGTTGAGCTCAAAGGGTGGAATGGCCCCACCTAGCTCACATAATTTTTCCATGATTATTAGTGCATATATAACCTTATTTCAGCCCTTTTATAATACAATAGGTTAAATCGCCCCATCGTCTATTTCCAGAGACTTTTGGCCCCTTCAAAAATCATGCTCAAGCTCCGCCACTGGCTTGTTCATAACTCCACATTTCAACGCCTTTAATATGCAAATCTGGTCATTACCCTACGGGGGATCGATCTCGCGCGCGCTGAAGAACAACATCTCAACAATATATATCGAGAAATGGATCAATCGATCGATTAAATGACGCCAAAAACAAGTCCGAGACTTGTGCGAGTATAAATGACCCACTGGATGAAGCCACAAATACGATTTCGTACTAGGATTCGATTGCTCATGGCAAGCCACGACCAGACCAGACTAGATGCAACTGAGGTCAATCCGAGCAAAGCTACACTAGGCCAGGCAGAAGAAATCAACCCGCAAAACCGTAGAAGACGGGAGGAGGGGAGAAGAGAAGATTTCGAGGTGGCGTACCCGCTTCGGTGAGAGAAGACGGCGACTTCGGCGGCGCTGAAGGGTCCGGCGCTTCGGCTCGGCGGCGGCGGCGGCGGCTTCGGAATTTGGGGTTTCGGGGAAGGGCGGAAGGCAATGGCGGACTCGTGAACAATAAATTTGGCAGCGCGGCCCACAGGCCCACGGGAGTCTCTGGAAAAACAATCGTGGGAGAAAAGTAGCACGCGATTCGTCCGGCGGAACAATTGTTAACACTCAAATGATTCTAAAAAAAATGTAACACTAAAATCTCACATTCGTGCAAGTTTGGTAAAGAACATTTTGTTGTTGTTGTCGTCGTAGTCGTAAGATCAATGTATTTTGTGAACGACTTGTCAAGTTCGATAAGGTAGCACGCTGCTAGATTCTCGCTTCTGTACGTGTGGATATATTAGAGTCACGACCACTGCTGTTGTGATTGGATCGAACGTATCACCTTAAGAACTGCATTGACTACATCTGTTCCGCTAGCTACGTCGACTATCTAAGGAGGAGCTCACGAAGGAGGAAGCACACAAGGGGACTTGGGTGGATCATGTGAATCGAAAAGGAGAAGAAGCGCACGAAAAATGAGGCAAAGAGGAAGGCAATGGCGGCAGCTCGCAATATCGAGGAGTGGGAGCCCGTCAATCTAGAAACTCGTCGCCACCATTTGATGGAAACATTCGGAACCAATAACTACAGTAGGCATCTCAACGAGATCTACCAGTGCCAGCTTGGAGAAGAAGCTGGCACTGGTAGATCTCGTTGCAAACCGCGGGCCGGCGCATCGATCAGTCCAAAGAACTGTCAGGGCCGTACCCACCTGTCTCGAGCCCGAACCCGAAGGGGGACAGGGGGTCGTACTGCGCGTCACCGACGTTCATCGGCAGCTGCTCCACGGATCGGAACCACGTCCGCGCCAGCTTCCCGGTGAAACCGTAGTCACCGAACAGCAAGTCGCTCACACCCTGCCCCTCCGTCCCCGGTAGCCACGCCGCCACCAGCGCGTCCATCGCGCCAAGGTACGGCTCCACGACCAGCGGCCTGCCGGAGACCAGCACCACGACGCACCGGACGCTGCCGCACACGTCACCGATCACGTTCTGTCTGGGCGCCGGGACGGTCAGGTTGTGGTTGTCCCCAAAGGACTCGGCGTAGGGCGGCTCGCCGACGACCACGACGGCGTAGTCGAAGCGGGCCTCGTTCTGCCGCAAGAAGCCGGCGTCGGGGTTCTCGGAGTAGACCACGTCCGTGCCGTGCCCCACCGCGCGCTTGATGCCGTCGAGGATCGTAGTCCCTGCGTGCGTGCGTCCCCACATTATTAGTTAGCATCAGATATTCAGATGATCGCTTTGCACGGCCCGTGTACCGGTGTACGGTACCAGTTTCGATCTTGTTCATTACCGGTGGTGAGATTGTTGCCGCCGATGCCCTGCCATGTGATGGTCCAGCCTCCGCACTGGTAGCCGAGGTTGTGGGCGTGGCTTCCGGCGACCAGGATGGTCCCGGCATTCTTGGGCAGCGGCAGCAGCGGCTTCTCGCCGGGCTTGCCGTTCTTGAGGAGGACGAGGGACTTCCTCACGGCCTCCCGTGCCAGGTCGCGGTGCTCCTGTTTGCCGAGCTCGCCGGCGAGGCTGTGGTCGGCGTAGGGGTTCTCGAAGAGGCCCATGGTGAACTTGACCCGGAGGATCCGACGGACGGCGTCGTCAATCCGGCTCATTGGAATGGTGCCGTTCGTTACCAATGTGCTGAGGTCGTCGATGAACTCCGTGTATGTGTATGGGATCATGATCTGAAACACGCGATGGACCGAATATTAGTTTGTACGGTACACTGACATTAACAGTAGCAGTACTCCAGTTAGTGTTCACTCACCATGTCAATGCCGGCCATGATCGACAACTTGACTGACAGCATGTAGTCAGAACCTTTAGTTGCCGTTATCCTTTCAATCCCTCCCCAATCCGAGATCACGAAACCCTGAAGAGATCGAAGGCCTCTTAATATACTAGTACGAAGTAGCTTCTATGCATGAAGAGACTGAAGAGAGACATGGAGAGAGAGACTCTGAATCTTAACGTGGTTTTGAGGAAGTCGGTGATGAGGAAATGGTTGGCGTGCATCTTGGCACCATTCCAGCTGGAGAAGGAGACCATGACGGTGGAGACGCCCTGGGCGACGGCGGTGTAGTAGGGCGGCATGTGAACGCTGAGCAGGTCATGGAAGGTGGCAACCGTTGCCCTCGTTGACGCCGCCGGTTGTGCCGCCGTCGCCGACGTAGTGCTTCGAGCACGCCGCGACGTTGCGCTTCCCGCCGCCGGCAACGAACGGCGCGCCCCGGCGACCGCCTCTCGGGATCTCGCCCTGGAAAGCCGAGATCACGGAGGCCATGAGCTGCACCACCTTGGGGTCCTCGCTGAAGCTCTCGTAGCACCGTCCCCATCTGGGGTCCCTGCACACCGCCAAGCACGGAGCGAACACGTACGGGATCCCCGTCGCCCTCACCTCCAGCGCCACCGCCGCTCCGATCTTCTTTGCTAGCTCCGGGTCCCTGCAACATAAACCAATTTTTTTGGTTTGGATTCCAACATTGATAACACGTACGTGATAACACGTACGTAGTGCATTGCGGATTCTGAATCTAGCTAGTGGTACTATTTCCAGATGACGTGATCACGTGGTATGCATACGAGTTTGCATTTGTGAGTTGTATCACTACAGTACAGCAGTAGTGGCACTGGGAGTGAGCACCTCATTTAAAATCTTGGGGTTTTAAATTAACATTGAGCAGACAAAACAACTTGGAGTATCCCCGATCGAAGGGACAAAAATAAACTAAAATAAGGACATGAACAATCTCTGTTGAATTTAAGCTACTGCAGGCATCCATCTCGTCCTGTGTTCAGAATTCATCCAAATGATGAAATGAGTTATCCAGCTAGGTATAGTACCTGGTGCAGCCGAGACCAACGTTGTGTGGGAAGATGGTGGCCCTGTAGACGTTGCCGTGGCCATGGACGGCGTCGATGCCGTAGAGCATGGGGATCCCGAGGCGCGTGGAGAGCGCGCCCCTCTGCATCTCGTTCACCATCGCCACCCACGCCTCCGGCGTCGCGTTCGTCGACGGGACGCTGCCCCCGCCGCTCAGCACGCTTCCTGCAGCCTCACCGTGTTCAGGGCCATGCCACCTATACTGCGACTCTCAAGGATGAAGAACGCACTGCTCACGTACCTATGAAGTACCCCCGGACGACGTTCGCGGTGGCGTTCTCCCGCTCGATCTGCGACATCTGCCCGATCTTCTCGGCCAGGGTCATCCGCGCCAGCAGGTCGTCGATCCGCCGGTTGAGCGGCTGTGTCGGGTCCTTGTACTTGGCATAGTCCGCGTCCGCTGCCGCCGCCATTAAAATGCAGGTAGATAAGAGCAACAGAGCGCTCACCCTACAGCCACCGGAGAACCCCATGGCCGATATGGAAACAATTGACGCTGGAGCGGAAGGCCAAGAGAGAGGAGAGGGCTGTTATGATCAAGCTAACAGATACACAGGAAGCAAGGGGATTCGGGAGAGGAATTGGGACTAGGGATACAGATAGTAGCAAGTTGGGGATCTGGGAAGAGAAGGTTCAGGTCAATCATATTACACGATGCCTCCTCGGAGGACTTTCCTGATACATATACTACCCCTCCATACGCACGCTTACAGGTCAGAGAGACCAACTTCCATCACACGCCAGAGATGCCGTCCTGACAGGTGGGCTCCGCCTGGCAGTGGGTCAGTCATGACATTACCCCTCCCTCCGAAGAACTGCTTGACCCCAAGCAGGTGCTCTAGGAAATCGACGACGTAGATCTTCCGGTTCTTCCCAAGTGGTCAGGACACCTTTGTTGCCTGCCCATTGAACTTGAATGCGAGATGTTGATATAGCGCCATGCGGCACCACCGCCGTGGAAATGACCTGAACAGGCACTAGGGAAGAAGCCTCAGTTGTGTCGTAGAGGTTCAGAGAGGTGCACACCTGAGCCGATGGGGGAACTTGACGTTTGAGCTGCGATACGTGCACAACAGGATGCACCTGGCTAGATGCTGGCAATTCTAGCTTATACGCCGCAGCACCGATGCGTTTGAGTACTTTGTAGGGGCCGAAGAACCTGAATGATAGTTTCTGATTTCCTCTTGCTGCCACAGTTTGCTGCACGTAGGGTTGTAACTTCAGGAACACCATGTCGCCGACTTCAAACGAACGCTCAGAGCGGCGTTTGTCCGCCTGATGTTTCATACGTTGCTGAGCTCTCATCAGGTGGTGCTGCATTAGATTTGTCATGGCTGAACGCTCTTGCAACCATGTTTCCAAGTCTGTCGAAGCACAGGAGTCCACGTCAATGGTACAGCACCTCAAATGGTGTTTTGCCCATAGCAGAATGATATGTGGTATTGTACCAATACTCAGCAAGTGATAGCCAAGTATACCACTTTTTGGGGCATGAGTTCACGAAGCAGCGCAAATAGCCTTCCAGACACTGATTCAAGCGTTCAGATTGCCCGTCAGTCTGCGGGTGATATGCAGAGCTCATGTGTAAGGTTGTATCTGACAGCTTGAACAGCTCTTGCCACAATCGACTAGTGAAGATGCGGTCCCGGTCAGAGATAATCATCTGTGGCAGCCCATGCAATTTGTAAACCGAATTCATGAATGCCTGAGCAACTGTGTTGGCTGTGAAAGGGTGTCGTAGGGGAATAAAGTGGGAGTATTTGGTGAATTTGTCAATTACCACCAAAATCACATTGTACCCGCTGGATAGCGGTAGGCCCTCGATGAAGTCCATGCAAATGGTTTTCCATGCTCCACCTGGTAAAGGATGAAGCAATCCTGGCAATTTGACATGCTCTGGTTTCGCCTGTTGACAAATTTGACAGCCAGCTACAAACTCTTGAACTGTTTTCTTCATATGTGGCCAGGAAAAGTATTGTTTGACTCGATGATAAGTGGCCTGCACTCCAGAGTGAGCACCAACGGCACTGTTATGCAGAGCTTGCAGAATATGATTCTGAGCAAGCGAATTGTTTCCCACCCAGATGCGATCATTAACTCGGATGATACCATCTTGGAGAGAAAAACCTTGGGCATTAGGGCTGGTGACACTGAGTTCCTGCAACAGCCTTCTAGCTTGTGCATCATCTTCATATCCAGCCTGCAAACGATCCAGCCATGCAGGCTGTGCTGTGGAAGAAGAGACTGGAGCTAAACCCTCGAACTGCCGGGACAGAGCGTCAGCCGCAAGATTACTATTCCCTTTTTTATAGTGGATCGTGAACTGTAGTCCCATTAACTTAACAAAGGCCTTGTGTTGAATGGTGTTATGAAGTCGTTGATCCGACAAATGCAGCAAGCTTTTGTGATCAGTGCGGATAATAAACTCTATGTGCTGGAGGTATGGGCGCCACTTTTCCACAGCCAGCAGAATGGCCAAGCATTCTTTCTCGTATACAGACAGAGTTTGATTACGTGATCCGAGAGCTTTGCTGAGAAAAGCCACAGGGTGGTCATCTTGCATTAACACTGCACCCACGCCAGTCAGTGAAGCATCTGTTTCTAAGACAAAGGTCTTAGTGAAATCTGGTAAGGCCAATATCGGCGCCGATGTCATGGCATCTTGCAGTGTTTTGAAAGCTTCTTGCTGAGCTGGGCCCCAAACAAACAGCACACCTTTCTTTAACAGCTGAGTGAGGGGTTGAGTAATAATCCCATAATGTTTGATGAACTTGCGATAATACCCAGTGAAACCCAAGATGCCGCGCAAGCCTTGCAAATTTTTGGGAATGGGCCACTATTTAATTGCCTCTATCTTGGTAGGGTCCGTCGCCACACCTCGATGACTGATGATATGACCTAGATACTCCAGCTCTTGAGCAGCAAAGGAACACTTGCTTTTCTTGATCAGAAGATTGTTGTCCTTCAACAGCTGGAATACTTGTCTGAGATGTGCCAGATGGCTTTCCATAGTTGGACTGTAAATAAGGATGTCATCCACAAACACCAGTACTGTCTTGCGCAACATGGGCTCAAATATCTTATTCATGATGCTTTGGAATGTTGCCGGCGCGTTGGTGAGGCCGAAGGGCATCACCAAAAACTCATACAGACCCTGATGAGTTTGGAATGCTGTCTTGTGCTGTTCTCCTTCAGCAATTCGTATCTGGTGATATCCAGCACGCAGGTCTAGTTTGGTGAAGTAGCGAGCGCCAGCCAATTCATCAAGCAATTCATCGATGACTGGCAAGGGATGCTTGTTTTTAACAGTCAGTGCATTCAACTGTCGACAGTCCACACAAAAACGCCATTGGCCATCCTTTTTCTTGACAAGCAACACTGGAGATGAAAAGGAGCTCGCACTGTGTCTGATAATGCCCTGACATAACATATCATAGACTTGCCGTTCTATTTCATCTTTTTGCTGTGGACTGTATGTGTAGGGACGTACCTTAAAAGGTTGTGCCCCAGCCATGAGTGGGATAGTATGGTCCTGATCCCGAGATGGAGGTAAGGCGTTGGGTTCTTGAAACAGATGTGAGAATTCATTCAACAACTCTGTAATTTCTGGTAACTGTGCAGGAGCTTCTGATGGATTAACAGCAGGTGTTGTCAGGGAGGATACAGTATCTTCATTAAGTAGATGCACTTCTACCAACTGATCAACACAATCCCTCTTCAAGAGACCCTTGAGTTTCTGCATGGTAACCTCTTTACAGGCAGCTGGTTTTGTCTGAACCCCATGTAATGTAATACGCTTCTTATTGTGTGTGAAGCGCATCACCTTTTTCCTCCAGTGAACCCACATTGGACTGTGTAAGTCCAGCCAGTCTGCTCCTAGTATCATATCATAGCAGCCCAGATCCAAAACATGAACTGAATGTTGGAATGTATGCCCCTGCACACCCCATTCAAACTCTGGTACAAATTCAGTGCATTGTACTGGTCGACCATCAGCCACTGTGAATTTTCTGGGAGGCATTGGTTTAGTGGAGCACTGTAGTTTCTCTGCCAGAGACGAACTGATGAAAGAGGACACACTGCCAGAATCAATCAAGATCATAATCTGATGCTTGCCCACTACTCCTTGAAGCCGAATGGTTTGTTTCTTGCCAGCCACTGATGGTGGATCAGCTGTACTTGCAATGAGTGTGAGGTCACCATCTTCCTCTTCATCGTCACTGTCATCAAGGCTCACAGCTTCAGAAATTGGTAACACCTCGAGCAATTCTTCAATTACATGCAGAGGTATTTTGTCCGGGCACTTGTGTGTCTTGCTGTACTTCTCGCCGCAGGTAAAACAAAGACCCTTGGCTCGACGATATGCCTTGAGAGATGCTAACCGGTCTTCCCATTTGGCATTGTCAGGTTTCTTTGCCTCTTCTGGCTGATTCAGAGATTTCTCTTTGAGAACTGGTCTATCAGAGGGAGAATAACTAGACCGAGAACTGAACTTCTGAGTGGACCTCGACTCAATTGTTGGTGGAGCTTGTGACTTGGTGAATTCCAGGTCCTCTTCCTGCATGATAGCCAAGAGACCAGCAGTATCGAGATCCTTTGGGCAATGAAGATGTATAGCAGAACGAATATTATCTCGAAGACCAGTGAGAAATTCATCAACAAAGAAAGCCTCATCTAAAGCAAAATTATACAGCAGCAGTTGATTCCTAAGAATTTCAAATTTATCTATGTATTCTAGCACCGTTCCAGTTTGTTTTAGTGCACGTAACTGACGCCTATACTGCATATACTTGTTTTTGCCAAATTTCTCATGCACTAGCCTACACATTTCACCCCAGTCATCTATCTTACGAAGTGCTTGCACATTGCGAAGCCACAACGCAGCAGTGCCACGAAAATTAAGAGCAGCATAGCGAGTGCGCAAACTAACATGATATATCTCAAAATAAGTCTCACAGTCCTGCTGCCACACCTTCGGATTTTCACCCTCAAAGCGAGGAAAATCCATCTTAGGTGTTGATCCACGACCCCGTTACCAAAATCACCATCGCGCTCATGGAAATTCTCACGGAATTCAGGTCTGGGCTGAGGCGGGTAATTGGTACCTGTGACCGGGGTAGATCGCTGGATGAGACCAGGCGCATCTCCCCGGTAGAGCCTTGGATCGCGGTGGTCAGTAGACCCGGAGCCCGTAGCCGACGCAGATGGGCGCGCCGCTGCAGCTCCTGATGGCATGGGCTGCGAGGATCCGAGAAGCAGATCCGCGCCCAAGCCAGCCGCCCCGTGTGAGGCGGTGTTGTCCGCCTGCTTCTGTGCAGCGGGCGGAGCGGACTTGATGGCGGTGACGCGCGAGGCGAGCTCATCGACCCGCTGTTGTCCGGCCGTGAGCGCCGTCGCAGTCTCGGTGAGCGAGCCCTGAAGCTCGTCAATCTTCGTTTGCATCCCGGCGAGCGAGTCCAACACCTGCTTCATGAACGCCTCCATGGAAGTCCCGTGAGCAGCAACTTCCCCCATCGTCTTCTGGAGATCCTTATCGACCTGATTCACCGTTCGTCGCGGCGCCAGGGTGCGGATTCACGCAGATCAACCACACCACCCGCGGGTATCTCCGAAGAGATTTTGCGCTGCGATTTCAACGAAATCGAGCACCCAAACGAGCAGAATCCGATGGATTAGGTGGAGATTGCGGATCGAAAGTGAAATCTGATACCAAATGTTATGATCAAGCTAACAGATACACAGGAAGCAAGGGGATTCGGGAGAGGAATTGGGACTAGGGATACAGATAGTAGCAAGTTGGGGATCTGGGAAGAGAAGGTTCAGGTCAATCATATTACACGATGCCTCCTCGGAGGACTTTCCTGATACATATACTACCCCTCCATACGCGGAGAGTGAATATATGGAACCCGGCGGCAGCTGAACCGGGCTATCTAGCCGTCCCTAACTTTGCGATGATTGGAGCGACATGTGACTCGAACTGATTTACAAAGCATTTAACTGAAGCTATACATGGTCAGAGATGGGCTTTCTCAGTATAAATACCTGACAGCTTTTGTGCCATAATCACGGACGAGGTACAATGCATTAATCAGCATGCGTGTGGGGCCCACTTTGTAGAGAGAGAATAACAATTTGGGCAGATGATCTGCATCTTCTCGCTGGACGCGGCAGGTGGGACCTGTACGGTGCGCCCCAGAGCACCTCAGCGAGCACGGTGGCCTCCCAGGCCGGGGGCATGGCCGCGTCGCGCACGCGTCGGAGGATGTCCAGCTTCGCCGCGCTTCTCCCTCGGGCGCAGCCCCTGCTCGACCTGGAAGCTTTATTTTGCTTCTTCTCTCTCAAGGCTTCACCGGACCTGGTGTGTAGAGTTCGCGACGCGGTTCGTCGTCAGTTCTCCAGAGACGGCGAAGGCGACGGGCACGGCGGCAGCAACAGCGTATGCGCCAGCGATGCCAAATGTATAGAAGCGACAGTGCTAGGTGATAGCGCACACGCCGCATGCCTCCGCGGCGCGGTGGCTGGTCGGGGGACGCGCAGAGGAAGGCGCAGACGAGGCCGGCATGTGTAGAAGCGGAGGAGCTCGCGGCCGTTGACCGTGCCGCATGCCTCGAGCGTTAGGTCGGCGAGGCGTGGGCAGGCGTCGACGAGCCTCTAGAGTCTGAACGCTCTTGTCATCGCCGGAGACGAGGGCGCCTGTGGAGGAGTCCACGCGGACGCGAAGCGAGCGCAGCGGCGGCGGCGCGGGCACACGGTGGCGCGCGAGGAGGGCGGCGGTGACGGCGGTGGTGAAGGGCGGCGTCGGGTTGAAGTCTTCGGGGACGCCGAAGGTGCAACCGAGGCAGCCGCAACCGTGGTCCTCGTAGTGCGACTGTGCGAGACGGGGATCGATCCCCAGCTCCTCGAGCAGCCTGGCCGATCTCGTCCTAGCAGAAGAAGAGAGAGAGGAAGGAGAGAGGGTCAATTAATTACTGGGGACCGCGCCTGCTTGTATTCCGGTTCGTATCCTCTTTTCTACCAAAAAATGCTTGCTACTGCTGTGGGGCCCACGTCAGAGTTGGACCAATGGGAATGGGACTTGAGCCGAGAGCAGGTGCCGCCAGGTTCAACCAAGCATTTCCCTCCATACGCACGCTTACAGGTCAGAGAGACCAACTTCCATCACACGCCAGAGATGCCGTCCTGACAGGTGGGCTCCGCCTGGCTGTGGGTCAGTCATGACAAGGGCAAGCGTAATAAGAATGGAGTACGCCTAGGTGAAGAAGAAGGGGGCAGCCGGCAGCAGCGGATTCAAATTCAAACAGAGAGGACGGTGTCTCTTCGGGAGCGGAGAGGACGGTGCCCTGCCTGCCAGTGTTCAACTCAGAGTATTTGTCAGGTATTCTCATACACTGGTATGATCCGGACAGGTTCGGGTATTTGGTGTCAAACAGGCCATGGCCGAGCTAGGACGCTGTGACCTACAGAGTACGGTGGCTTAGCTCGCCCAACCCTACGTATTTGTATGCCCATTGAGCGACCAAAGCACTGGGAAGGTCTGGTATAAAATTTTAAGCAGGATCCAACGGCCACGTTGATCTGCTTTGGGGTTTGGCGATGGTATATACAGTGGCGGCGCCAGGAAATCAAGGCTGGGTATTCACACAAACAAAAAATTGCACTAAATGTAGTATGTGAACCGTGCCGGAGGTCGTAGAGCAAATCAAGAAATTCCCAAATTGGGGGCGAGGTTGGCGGTCACACTTTCTGTTTCTGTGCCGCGGCGTGGGGGCGAAGATGAGGGGCGGGGCACCCGTCCCTGCTCCGGCTGCTGCTCCCTCCGACGGTTGACATCGGCGCTCCGGCGGCGCTGCGTGCCTGCATCTCGAGGGGGTGAGGGAAAGAGAACACATAGGCTGTGTGCGTCCGAGTGCGCGATTGTGCGAGGCAGGGGAGGCGTCGGTGCAAAACTGAGAACGAGCGGCCGAGCGAATGCTGGCGATGGGCATAAGGAGTGAGATTTCGTGGACTGGGCATGCGTTTGCTCCTTCGTGTCCTGGGCTAACATACACATATTTGTTTTGTCCAAATCTTGGGTATTCCTGTGCATACACGCGCATACCCCTGGGGCCGCCCCTGGGTATATAAAATGCAGTATTAATTGGTCCCAGTCGGCATGGAATGCCCTAATTGGACAGTTGGTTTTTACCCAAATATCTCCAGGGACCGATAAATTTTAGTGGAATCTGTTTGAGAACGGAAAGTTTCCGTATATTTCATGTTAGAGCGTTGGTCCAAACAAACGTACCGGCCCATAATGTAACTAGCATGGAAATACAAAGTGGTGTTCTGTCACGACGACTATATGATTCAGCACTTGTTATTTCAATGTAACAATTTAAAAGGCAAAGCTTTTGCCTTCGTTTCAAAAAAAATTCAATGTAAGTTTGCTCTGTCTGTCACCCAATAGGTTCTAACTTGTATCCACGATGTAGTCTTGCATTTATTTTTGGGAGATGGATACGTGGAATCGATCGCAATATGGTTGATTTTGTTATGTAGAAAATTTAGCCGTGCATCACCTATAACTTATGGTTTATATAGTTATATGGTAAGAAGCATTAAGCATAAAGGGCCCTTGCTATAGCTGTGCTCTAAGGCCCTCCTAACAATTTATTCATCCATTGCTAATAGCATGGTTTTCTAAGCATATGTGCTAAATAAAGTTGTTTTTCAGGAGATAAGCATCAATTTATTGTTAATTTTATCTCCCATCCGAGTAATCGAGTAAACTACGCCAAAAAAAGTTATGTCAAATGTGTCGCACTGCGTGGCACACGACCAATTAGTACTAAATAGTTCACAACTTAGCCAATTCAAGGTAAGATCTTAAGTGCATGTGTGGCGCACATCGTCATTTGTAGGTGATCAGCAAAGAACCATGTGGCTTGTATGGCATACATTCCATAAATACAACAAATCAAACCAATAAAAAGGGGGTAGATTTTCTGCATATCTGTGGCAAGTGATTACCATACTACCAAGTACAAGTCATTAGGTCCATAATTTTCATAAGAGTATGGATCAAATATTAAAAAAAAGAACTTGATGGAATTTAATAGGAGTTGAGTTGAGTTGAATGATATTATTTCAATACTAAGTGCAAAATAAGCATGCAAGGCCAACTAATTGTTAACCGAGAACGTGCAAAAAATACTTGTCCATTCGCAGACTAGTTAAATGAGCAATGCAAATACTGGAGGAAAAATCCTCCAAGATATTTGTGTATTATAGGATTTTCTATTTATATTCATTGTTATCTCTTCTAGTTTGTTACACCTAAACTAGTCAATTATGCATCTAAGAAACCTCTATCAACTTTAGAAGTTAGCATCATGATATTTAGGGAAACTAAATACACATAAAAACATACATGTATGTGTTAGTCACCTAATTTAAATGAATTAGTTTCTAAATAAATGTATTTTTATTTTTATTTTCATCGATTTTTTTGGTTTAATTATTTTTAAAGTATTGTGTTAAAAAGGAAACAAACAACTTTAATTACACCAGAAAATATAGTTTGAATGTCAAGTGCATTTTTAAATATCAAAATCAACATTAATTAAAATATTATCTTCATAGACAGTTGTATTGTAAATGTAATGGTTAACATCATATGTCGAGAGAATGTGTTCTAAGATAAAAGGTAAACAAATTTAGTATAAATGAATGATAATTGTCTATTTTATGTCGCCCTAGGGCCTTCTAATTTGATAGACCATCCTCAGAGACTTGGCATGAGGGCCGATTTTTTCCAAAAACAAGTTTTTGGGATTCAAACGTTACAGGTCAAATTTGTAAACAACAGGCCTCTGAACCGTTTAGTTCACAAAAGGTGTGATTTTGGCCCGCCAGGACGTTTTTATCCGAAACATGACATGCGGGCCGACCCGACACAACATAAAATTGCCGTTTTGGGCTAGGCCGTGTCAGGCCTGCCCAATGGCAATCATTATGTCTAGCCTACCCTGAGAACCCACCAATGTGAGAGATCATCAGTAATGGTTGTCCTAAACCAATAATAAAAATGGTTTCAAAAGCAAGTTACTAGTTCTCAGAAACAAAAACAATTAGTAAGCAAAACAAGCAAGGACCAACATATGTTTTTCTAGGTAACCACTTTTCGCATATAAGTGATGACAACGGGTGTGTTAAGGTTTTCTTAAAAAGAAATATAGTGTGTTCAGCTCTAGTACTTTGATGTCGCGTCACTTGAACAGTGATTGTCCTGAGTAGCTGCTCCTCTTACCAACTCAAACTGGTGCAACGGCCTGTGATATGTGTGCGCTTTGTCCTGTACAGTTTGGGCTGCGGCAGTCGGTCATGCGGCTAAGCTGCTCGCGGGAGAGCAGTGGTACATTGGGACGGTGGTCCCGGCGTGGCGGAGCAACGGGATGTCAGGATGGTAGTCCTGGAAGTTTGGCAGTGTTGAGGGCGTTGAGCTTATGTCATGTGGATGACGAGTTTGCCCGTATTATTGTGTTATTGTCGTTGCGGTGGCACGGCTCTTCTGGAGGGTTGGATTGTTCATCTTCGTTGGAGCGTTTTGTGCCTGCTCCTCCCATAGCAGTCTCGGCGTTTTCTCTTCAACTTTGGTGGGAGACTTTCTGGTGTTAGCGAACTGATGTTTTGGAGTAGCCCTAGTTATGTCGGTGTTTGTTCGGGCTCGGTCTGTTTGTATCGGTTTTCGCTAATAAATTAAAGGAGCAACTCACCAACTGGAATGAAAAATTCATGTCCCATGCCGCCAAAGGCACCCTCATCAAAGCCATGGCTCAGTCCCTCCCCAGCTATGTTTTGTCTGTCTTCAAAATGACCTTGGGCTTCTGTGAAGATTATGAGAGGCTGATTCGTGAGTTCTGGTGGGGTGATGAGGATGGCCGCAGAAAGGTACATTGGACAGCTTGGGAAAACCTCACAAATCCTAAAGGAAAAGGGGGACTCAGATTCAGAGATATTCACCTGTTCAATCAGGCTCTTTTGGCGAGACAGCAATGGCGCCTTATTCAAAATCCTAACAGCCTGTGCGCTAGAGTTCTAAATGCTAAATACTATCCAAACGGCAACATTCTCGACACCGTTTTCGCCTCTGACCCATCCCCTGCTTGGAGAGGCATTGAATTCGGCCTAGAGCTGCTCAAGAAAGGAATGATCACCAGAATTGGGAATGGGAGAAGCACACAGATCACACGTGACCAGTGGATACCTAGAGCCAGCAGGCTCAAGATCACCGCTGTAAAAAAAAATACCAGGCTGAGATAGGTTAATCAGCTGATTGTGTCGGGTACTAGCAGCTGGAATTCTGATCTCCTCCGTCAGCTTTTCTATGAGCATGATGTGGACGCTATCCTACAGATTCGCATCCCCAACTCTGACGTTGACGATACAGTGGCTTGGCATCCGGAGAAAAACGGATGTTTCTCTGTCAAGAGCGCATATAGGCTTGCGGTGAACCTGAAGCACCAGAGCCTGAACACCAGCAGCAGCTCTAATATCGGGGGCGATCGCCCATGTTGGAACACCATCTGGAAAGCTAAAACCCCTCCTAAGGTTAGGGTTTTCGGCTGGCGTATGTTGCTACCGACACCCTTGCCACTAAGAGAAACAAATGGAGGCGAAATCTGGAAGTTGATCCCTGCTGCTCCATCTGTGGTCGCGAGACTGAAGATGCCTTCCATGCCACCGTCTCATGCGCCAAAGCTGTTGCCCTCCGTCAGGCCATGTGGGATCACAGGGACATCCCTCCTGAATCCAGGTTCAGCTTCCGGGTGACGATTGGCTTCAACAACTACTGGGTCATGAGGATGAGATCATGATGCATGTAAAATGCATACATGAACTTTGCATTATTTACTTATATTCCAATCATATTTGCATCATATAAGGGTTATATCAATGTTTTATAATGATTTTGGGAATACTTCATAGTTTTCTCATTTATTTGGAATTAACCCTGTTTTCCAGAAAACGTTTTTTTTAGTGTTTCAGACTTTCCGGGAGCTTCGGGACTCCAAAAAGGGCAAGGTCAGAGAGCATGGTTCAGAATTTTCGAGACGAACGCAATGGGCTGAAAATGAAGACCAGAAGCCCAACCAACTGGGAGATAGAGGGCCCCACGAGGCCTCTGTACCTGGCCGCGTGGGCCCACCTCTTTTGGGCCCCGGAGCTCCGCCGTCGTCGATCTTTGCTCCACCGACCTAGTCTTGACCTGAAAACGCCTATAAAAGAAGTCCCCGACGTTCTCTGGAAGGAGCGACGCCGAAACACAGAAACCACGAAACAGAGTCCTGGAGCTGCAGATTGGAGGGGGAAAACTCCGGCGGGGCGCTGCCGGGGTGGTCTCCATCTTCTCCAACGACTTCTCCACCGTCTCCATGATGAAGGGGGAGTAGTCCACCCTCTGGACTATGGGTTTGTGGTGGTAACTTATGTATCTCTCCTCTCTTTGAGCTTCACTAATTAGTACCGTATGAGCTGCTGAACATGATTACGGTCATCTATGTAATTCTTATGGTGGATATTGTGGTATGAGGTGATTTGTTATGCATTTACTGTTGTGTTGGAACTTTTATGACTTGTCATACTTTGATAGAATACTAGGAAAAGTGCCCGTGCGTTGCTACGGAAATATATATGTAAATAAATTTAGGTGGGGATTAACTCTCCCGGTGACCTTCAAAAAATATATTTACATAAATCACTATATTATATGTTACAAAAACATGTTGAGATTAAACAACATATAATTTCCAACATCGGTCAAAATCATTGTATAATTCTGTGTAGGATTCCAAGAAAAAGATCATGCATGCCCTATTCTCAGTGGACTAAAATAATCAAGTGAGCTCTCCCAAAATGCAATGGCGCAAGCAAAATAAAATAAAAGGATGTAGTCATGTCCAAAAATAAGCGCTATAATTTCGGAATGAGCTAGTGCCCACTGCACTATGAAATAATTATCTTCATAAACAATTGTCATTATTACTGTTTGACAGGAACACCGAAGCCGTTTTGTTGGTCAATCAGTGTATCATGCATCTATTTGTCCTCCACATGTTTGATCACGCAATTCCTCTTCTAATCAAGCACTTGGCCGTACCTGGTACGTGTGTTCCTCCAGGAGTTGGACTGGAATTTGGTCGGGCTCGTACGCCTCGCCGAAACGCCGCATCGAATGTGCTAGTTCCCGTTGGCCCGGCGCGCGTTCAGCCGTTCACTGCCGCTGCTGCTTTCCACGCACCCTGGCCTGTACCCCTCTTCTTTCCATTTGCCGCCGGGAGCACCGGCTCCGGTAGGAACCCCACAGACAAATCAAACGACGCAACCGACAGCTCAGGAGATGGCTCACACTGCTTGTAAGGGTGCGGCGGCAACATCAGTGGCGATCGCCGGCTGGGCACCGCGCTGGGGGATCCGACGTGCAGCGCCATGGGCACCGCGCTGGGGAACGACGTGTAGCGCCCCGTGGGCACCATCCTCCGCTTGACGGGTGCGGCGGCAGGCATCGCTGGGAAAAGGCCGACGCTAGATCGGCGACATAGATGTGATTCTTATACATGACGTGGGACTTGGCCGGCGAGATTGATGCGCCTCTTGTACAGGACGTGGGACTTGGCCATCCCCCTTCTGCTCGGCTCGAAATCCATCACCACGGGGCGCATCGACCCGTGCGCTACGCTAGGCGCAGATGCTCCTATCGTTGCCACCGTCGCCGGTCACCGTCGTGCAGCGCAGATCCTACTCGCGTGAGTATTGTCCCGGTAGGCGCTGCCATCGTAGTCGTTCATGGATTTTCTCCCATTATCGGCAACGCCGCCATATGCTCTAGAGTTTCGTGCCTCGAACCTGGATCGTCGAGCTGGAGACCAATCGAATCGACATACTACCTGATCGTTCGCTTGCTCACGGGCTGTGTTTTTTATTAGGTAGAGTTGGAAGTCAGCACGGCTGGTCGAGGATTCCATCACATACACGGGACCAAGCACAGGATACGAAACACATAGTGATCGACGGGGCAGGAGTACAACACGTACGAGATGATCGAAACGTTTTGTTTTCGACTTACACGATCGAAACGTTTTGTTTTTGACTTACGGGTGGCATAGTGGGTAATTATTTACAATTTTAAGGGTAGTTTTTGTGACCTACCAAACCAAACCAAACTGCGGAAGCCTTAGTGTCTTTATTATTAGGTATAGATTGTTCTTTAATAAGTATGATGTATGTGGGTACGGGATGACCGATGTGACACGGCATAGGTATTGAGTGACACAGTACCGCCCAACATTCTTTATCTGGGGGTAAAAAGGAAGAGTATGATTTGGGAGTGACAGCAACCACGCTAGCCTTACGAGGGTGACCTAGCAACACAAATGAGTATTTCTTCCAACTATGTGTTTTAGGACATATAGCCGTCATAAAAGCTACCATTAAAACATGACAATTGTGTGTACTTTATCTATAACATGATGATCACCGTAGATGAGAGAGAGAGGATTAAGTGAACCCATGAACCCGTGTCCATTGTTCCTATAAGAGAAAACCTTTGTCTTGTCCTCTTGCATTAAAGAGGATTGGGACACTTTTACATTCTTGTTTTGTTACATTAAACTTTCATCCATCAAATCAACCACCTTGTTCATTAAACTTGTTTAGTGCATAATCAACTAAAACTTGTGACACTTTAGTTGTAGGAATAGATAACTTTTCCTTCTTGCTCCTGCGGATCGATACCTTACTTCCACATTGAGAGGTGCTACAGTGATCCCCTGCTCTTGGGGGTAATCAAGTACTTTTCTGACGCCGTTGCCGGGGAGCGTAGCGCTTAAGTTTCTATTCTTGTGTGCACTAAATTAAGCTTGGGGAGATTTCTTTAACTTGTTTTATATCTTGCAATCATCTAAGCTTGGGGAGGTTTCTTTAACTTGTTTGATGATACTATGTCTCCCATTTATGATGATGAATATGATATTTTCACTCCACTACTATTGAGGATATAGTTTATGTTGATTATGATATGCCTCCTATATATGATGTTTACAATGATGAATATGATATTTTCAGTCCATCTACTATTGAGGATAAAAATCATTTCGATTATTCTATGCCTCCTATTTATGATGATTACATTGATGGATGTGATATTTTTACTCCCACTATTACTAATGAAACTGATTATACTTGTGTGGAGAGTAATATTACTGTTATGCTTATGGATCATGATAATAATGCTTTATGTGATAGCTATATTGTTGATTTATTCATGATGCCGCTGAAAATTATTTTGAGAGAGGAAAGTATGGTTATAGAAATCTTCATGTTACTAAATTTATCCTCTTTATGATGAAGGTTTTCACCTTTCTCTTGATTTGTTTTTATTTGTTGGGTACTTTAAAACCTACTAGTCCTTATGAGAGAGGGAGACACGGTTTCATATATCTCAATAATATTAAGTCTTCTCACTTTTTGTTAATTTTTTGAAGTTGCACTTGCTTTGCCTTCCTATGTTAGTCACTTTGTGCTTTATTGATTTATTTTCTTACAAGATCCCAATGCATAGGAAGTGGGTTAGACTTAAATGTGTTTCATATTTTCTCTTGATGCTCTCTTTCCGATGTAAGCATCATTAAAACTATCAAAGTCTAGCTATATGGCTATAAAGAAAGCGCTTTGCGGGAGGCAACCCGGTTATTTTTATGTGTGATTTTCTTTGTGTCCTCTTGCTGTATCAAGAGAGTTTGTTTTTAGCTTAGTTTCTGGAATTTTGAATAAAGTGCCAAGTTTTACCCATATTGGTTTGAGAAAGTTGCTTATAGCGTTCGGAGATTTTATTCCTGCACGAATATGTGCACGGTATGATTTTTAATTCTTATTCTGTAACTCCGAATGAGATCATATTTGAACTGTAGTTGCAACTTTTCATCCTCTTTATGCATGAATTTTTCCGGAATTTTCGACAAAGTTTGGTAGGGTAGCAAAATACGTTTTGCTGCTGCTGTTTTTCTGGACAGATTTTGTCCCATTTTGTTTTATGCATGTTTTGAACTTTTATCTTGAATCTTTTTTATTCAATGAGTTTATGAGTAGGCATACAACATTATATACTTTCTGGATATTCTTATGATGATTTGTTTGAGGATTATATGTAGCAAGAAACCTATTTGTTTATCACTACTAATGCACCCCACAGAAAAGAAAATGGGAGAAACGGTGTTTTGAAGTTTTTTCACAGGGATTGGAGGAGATGCACCAAGATCTATCCAAGGATGGTGAAGACCATAAGCTTGGGGATGTGAAGACAACCCCACTGGACCTACACACTCTCGGTTTGCACACGTCTAACTTCTGTTTTTCGATCGAAACACTTTATCGCATAAACTTGGAGCGTCTTTTTGTTTGTTTTTTATTTGATTGTTATTTTGCTAAGACCACCACACTATCATTTATATGTGAAAGAGCTACTGGAAATATGGGTTGAAATATGTTGGATGCTTTATTATATTGGGAAAAGGGATGTTGGAGTTGATTTTTAATGATACATATAATCGCATGATTCATGAGCTTGTTTATGAGTAATAATTTGCAAATGCTTTATCAAGAGCTATCACTTATTCATGTGTTGATGCTGAAAGTTATTCTACTTTGTTTAACATGGATTAGTTAGTTCTATGGACACTCATGCATGCATTTAGATGGTCAACTTTCTCCCTCTTGCTAGCCCAAAAGTTTCAACAAGTAAAAACTTGTTTCCAACACCTTCAACCAAAGTTATTCCAGTGAGCCACCATATCTACCTATTGGCTTTATGCTATTCCGAGTATGTTTATCATGATATTTGTGTTATCTATACCTCTGAATGAAAATGTTTATGTTATTGATTGTGATGGTAAAAGTTGGTTATATAGCTCTCTCGAACTTGATGCACACTTTATTTTTATTGCATAAATAAAACATGCCCATTGTGATTAATATTATGATGTTAGTGGCTTGATAAATGTCCGAGGTTGGGAGTTAGCCCATATGTGTTGTCACATGCAAAGCTTTCAACACGCTCCTTCATCTCATTTAGTTGATATCATGTGCTTTTGTTTATGGATGCTTATCATGGTGAAATGAGGTGGAAATGAAGTAGTTTAAATGAGTTTGTATAAATGGTTAGAGAGACGACTGGGCCGCTAATCTAAGCCATGCATCATTCATGGTGAAAATTTACTTACATGCTATGGTGAACCGTCTGTGATACACCTTATAATAAAAAGCTATTCCAATGGTAAATAAAAAGGGTATTGAGATTGTTCATCTTGTTTGTTTGTCTTGTCATTTTGATATGGGCTTGTTCCATATCCTGGGACAAGAGGTACCCAGTTGACGCTCTTGATGATACTATTATTACTTACAATGATATATAACTTGAACTTGCTTTGTTTCCCAAGTTGAGTAACTCATGGTGTAGGTACTTGTATTCAAGGGGCATGAGACACCTAACCTTTACTTTGTCAAGCACACTACTCATATTTGCTTTCACATTAAACTTTAATCATTCAAATGCTATGATAGGGGTAATGAGAGCTTGACACCAAGGTTTCCACATTGCAATCATTAATTTAAGTAGAAGAGTTTGGAAGTTAGATGAAACTTATGCATGCTTTGCCTCTACTCACATATACATCTTTCCAAAGTGTCCACCTTTTATATTCAGATTTTCATCTACACTCTATGACAATGTAGGATGTTCTTACTTATCATTATGCATACATGTGGTCCATATTACTTTCTTTCATGTTACACTTTGTGAGCTATCATTGAGCATCCTTGTATTGAATACTTGATATCACTTCATAAACTATCTTGCATATTGCTACTCTTTTAAGAATGAATCATTTGACTCTATGTAGCAATAGTAATCATTTTTATATCCATTGTTAGTATTAAATTGCAAAGTCCATGTTAGTTTTATCACCTTTGACGAGGTTATGCTCCACGGATACCCCAGCATGAAGGTACTGGTGCACGTAATGATCAAAGAAGCCCAAGGACTAATCGAAGCCCATGAAGGAGGCCCAAAGAGGAAGAGTACTTCCCAAGCTAGATTAAATCATATCCATAATATGTAATCTTGGTCGGTTATGTTTCCTGAGACCCAGCCTCCTATATAAAGGCTGGGAGGGTGATCGATCAAGGACAAGCAATCCATAGCCACCAAAACCTCGACGAGATCAGCAACTCGCGAACCCTTGTAACCCTCATATTCATACCATAAATACAGACAGGCAGGAAGTAGGGGTTTTACCTCACTCGAGGGCCCTGAACCTGGGTAAATCCAGCTTGTCAGCGTCGATTCCACCGATACTACGCGTTCTCTACCACACAATCAACCCTAGGTATAGCAACCATGGGACTTGCCGAGGGCACACCTCGACAATTGGCGCCGTCTGTGGGAAGTGGTAGTATTGGGCTCACGGTTTCGCCGGTTTCATCATCAAGCGGCCACTCGCCGATCGCATCTGCACAAGGTAACTCGCCTACTACATCATCAAACGGCAAATCGCCGATCACCGCTGCAAACGGCAACTCGCCGACAAGATCGACTAGCATCAACTCAAAAAGCGATCACTCGCCAAAATCTCCAAGGAGGCTCACGCCGCACTCGATGGAGGCTCAACAAGCCTTTGCCGGACTCGAATCAGGTTTGGATATTACAGTTGGAGAATTTAACTTCTTTGTCGATAAAGATGGCGTGCAGGACCTGTTAGATCCACTCGACATGGAGACACTCGACAACGCTTCGACTGCAACACCATCCATCTTGGCGGCGACATCGTCACAGATCGTCGATCCAATCGCCAAGCGACTCTGCAACATCCATGAACTCGCAAGAGTTCCGTGACGAGGTGGCCAAAAGATTTGGAAGAAGCGAGATCGAATCTACGTACCGCCCAAACGACTCAACCGAGTCACTCGACAACATCGTCGACTGCAACAACGTCGCGGGGAACGAGGAGAACATAGATGACAACATATACCTCGCCGATCTCAACGGCCCAGAAGTCCGTGCTAGCCACGAGATATTCACCTGCGACGCAGACAGCCTGGACAAAACACTCGAAGATCTACTCGATTGCAGCAGAAACCCCAGCAAGCAAAGCAACTCCAACATGAGCCTGGATGACGACGCCGAATCCATAATGCGCGTTAACAGCACATGGACAGAAGATCGGGTGGTACCTTATCAGGTCTACACCGCGAGTACAGCAGAAACGTCAACAGCTGCAGCGTGCCGTCGACCTACAGAATACCCTTGCACAGTCACCATGCCTGACGGAACAACCATGCTGACCATCACCGCAGAGATGGCGGAAAAAGTGAACAAAGTAATCGAAAGCTGCACAATGCTACCAGCAAACGCAACTCCGGAAGAGGCATTGACCTTACAATACTTCCAGTGGCAAGAATCGATACGGTTGAAGAACTACAGAGCAGTACTCGAAGAACGCAAAAAGCAGCCAGCATATCGAGTGCTCGGCGAAGAGCATTATCTATGAGTTCAACAGGCAGAAACGACCCCAAACAGGTCACGAGTCATAAACCTCGGAGACGCAGATCGTGCAGCGGTCACTCGAACCTAATCCAGCCTTTATGGCAGTCGACGCGGAAGGAGTCCCCATACCTACTGAGCCAGCCGGGGCGCTGATGACGCTAGGCACCTATCTCAGAACAATCGAACCTCCTGCAGGAGACCCAAAGAGGGATCAGCACCTCCAACTGTACAAACAACTGGCAATAGCAGCAAAAGCCATACAGCAACCACAAGCAACTCCAAGGAGGATACAGATCGGGACCGTCGCAGTCGAAGTCCTCGGGGAAGGAGCAGTCGAAAAAGCTCACGCCGTCACCGCTCCAGCAGGAGCCACTCGAGGAGGTCATACAGCAGCAGCTCAGACTCGGAAGCAGAAATCGGACCCTGTGGAGCGCTATGCTTCACTCGACGAATCCGGGAGGCTCGTATGCCCAAGAAGTTCTCGCTAGCTACCACGCCAAAGTTCAACTGCAAACAAGAGCCATCAGGCTGGCTAGAAGATTACAGGCTGGCAGTCGGATGTCAGCGCGGCACCACAACTACAGCTATGCAGTACATACAACTCATGATGGAAGGAACAGCTCGCGATTGGCTCAAATCGCTACCCGAATCATACTACGACTCGTGGGAACACTTCAAAGTGATTTCATCAAATACTTCGAGCCTCTATGTGAGCGCCCCAAAACTTTCGAGACTCGACCTGCAAGCAAAAGTCAGATGAATCTCTGAGATCGTACATACGGCGGTGGACCACCATCCGCAACTCAGTAGGCAACGTATCAGAAGATAGGGCAATCGACGCCTTCAAAAACGGACTCTGGAGAGAAGACTTCAAAGAACACTTGGTCGAGAAAACCCAAGACAATGGCGGCACTCATGGTACTCGCAACAAATGGGCGGATGGAGAAGATTCTGTACGAGGCACTCGACCCGCATCTCACATGAAAATCACGAGTGGCAGTCGAGACCGCAGAGATAGCTACAGAGATGATCGAAGGCGCAAACGAAGCATCGTTATCACGATGATGACCATCCAAACTTCATCGCAGCAGGCTTTGTCCAGCCAAGGGACAGCCGCGACCAAACTGATAAACGACCGACGATCATCGTGATAATCGAGATCATCGTACAGACCGCCGAGATAATCGAGACCATCGCACAGATGATCGACGTGACAGTCGAGACGCTACGGAGAAACGCGACGACCGCGATAGCTACAGAGGCCAGAATGGCGCAGGCGAGCAGACAAAGAGCCTGAGCGCTCAGTCGAAGAAAGGATGGACGATTATTGCAGATTCCATCTTTACAAAGGGGATGATGGTAAGCTTCGCTCTAACCACTCGCTGAGAAATTGCAGGGAATTCGATCAACTTGCGATTGAACATATACTACGACTGCAAAGAGATGGACGTGCACCTCCTCAACTACGCAGACTCCATCGACTACACCACAAACACAGCCTGTTCAGGCATATCCAGCACCGCAACAAGTACAACAAGCACAGGTATATTCCATACCGCCACAAACCAGCCTACTCATGTATCCTGCACCAACACAGCGCAACCGACGCCAGTGTACATGGTGCCAGCACAACCCGTTACGGGAACACAAATGGCAGCAGCCGTGCACCAATGCAGCAAGGAGATGAGCAAAAATATCCCGTAACCGCGGGCAGATGAACATGATCCAGCGAGGACGTCCCTCCAATAGAGAGCAAAAGTTACACACTCGACACGTCAATATGGCGGTCATGGCACCCCCAGCTATCACAGATTTTTTGAAAGGATCAGAAACTCCGATTGTCTTCAATCGAGAGGACCATCCACCCGCAGTATATCGACCAGGGCACGCAGCCTTGGTACTCGACGCCAAATCGGAGGCTACGCCATGACCAAGGTCTTCATGGACGGAGGTAGCGGCCTCAACATAATCTTTGCAGATACGCTGCGCAGAATGAACAAATCAGTCGAAAATCTGCCAAAATCCACAAGTACCTTCCACGGTATCGTCCCAGGCAAAGCAGTGCTATCGCAAGGTACAATACAACTCGATGTTACGTTTGGAGATCCTACTCACTTCAGAACCGAGTCGATTGAGTTCGAAGTGGTCGATTGGAAGTCACAATACCATGCAATACTTGGGCGCCCCACTTTCGCTCGATTCATGGCCGTCCCACACTACGCCTACCTCCAGCTCAAAATGCCAGGGCCAAAAGGAGTCATCACAGTCAACGGAACTTTCAGAGGTCAGATTCATGCGACCGTGACTTCAACAAAATCTCGAGATGTATGGGATGGAACATACATTCGCCAAACTCGAGGTTTCTAACGACCGCACACTTCTGCCGGAACACAAGAGGTTGGCATCCGACAGAGAATTCAATGCTACCAACGACACAAGAAGCATCAAGTGCACCCGACTGATCCCTCAAAAACGGTCAACATATCATCGAGTCTTACCAGCGAACAGGAAAATGCGCTCGTTGAATTTCTCCGTGAAAACTGGGAAATATTTGCATGGTGCCCAGCTGATATGCCAGGTGTCCCCAGAGAGTTCGCCGAGCATTCTCTACAACTCAAGCCAGGATCTAGACCAGTCAAGCAAACTATGCGCCGTGTCTCCGATCCCAAAAGAGGTGCAATCGAGGCAGAAGTTGACAGGTTACTTGCTGCAAAGTTCATTCGAGAAATCAAAAAGGCAGACTGGGTTGCTAACCCTGTACTGGTCGAAAAGAAGCACTCGGACACCCTGCGGATGTGTGTAGATTTTACTGCCCTAAACAAATGCTGTCCAAAAGATCACTTTCCATTACCACGAATCGATCAGATCATCGACTCAACAGCAGGATGCGCTCGGTTATCATTTTTGGATGCATATTCAGGATACCATCAAATTCGGATGAAGAAGAAGACGAAGACAAAACGGCATTCATAACCCCACTCGGGGTCTACTGCTACACAACCATGCCTTTCGGGCTCAAAAACGCAGGTGCAACCTACCAGCGCATGATGCAAAACTGTCTACAAGAACAGATAGGACGCAATGTTCAGGTCTACGTCGACGACATCGTCATCAAGACTGAAAAGGAGGACACATTAATCAGTGATCTACGGAGACATTCAAGAATCTCAATCGATACAACATCAAGCTTAACCCAAAGAAATGCACCTTCGGTGTCCCAGCTGGACAACTCTTGGGTTATTTGATATCTGCACGCGGAATCGAAGCAGACCCAGAAAAGATACAAGCTATACTCACAATGAAGAGACCTACCAAACTCCATGAGGTACAGCAGCTAGCTGGTCGAGTAGCAGCACTCAGTCGATTCATCAGCAAACTAGGCGAAAAAGCACTTCCATTTTACAAATTGATGAAGAAAGCAGACAAGTTCGAGTGGACGGATGAAGCTGAAGCAGCTTTCCTCGAACTCAAAAAGATGCTCACAAGTCCGCCAATCCTCGTAGCACCTAAGGAAAATGAGCCACTCTACCTATACATCTCAGCCACCAATCGAGTGGTCAGCACCGTGCTGGTGGTTGACCGCATGGAAGAAGGACATAGTCAAAGCATACAGAGGCCAGTATATTACGTAAGTGAAGTTCTTTCCCCGTCCAAACAGCGGTACCCGCAATATCAGAAATTGGCGTACGCCGTATTTATGACATCAGAAAGCTGGCGCACTACTTCACAGAACACCCGATAACGGTGGTCAATAAATCAGCGATTGGAGACGTCCTCACAAACCCCAACGCAACGGGCGAGTAGCAAAATGGCTCATCGAGCTGGGACCACTAGGAATCAAGTACGAACACCCGAAAGCCATCAAATCACAAGTCCTACCCGATTTTCACACCGAGTGGATAGAAGCTCAATTGCCAGGGGTACCTGACGTATCAAATTCCTGGACCATGTATTTCGATGGGTCCAAAAAGAATGAAGGAGCAGGAGCGGGCGTCATACTCATATCACCAAAAGGCGACAAACTGCGCTATATCTTGCAAATGGGTTTCGAGTTCCCATCAAATAACGAGGCCGAATACGAAGGTCTAATCCATGGCATGCGCATGGCAAAAGCCATGGGATGCACTCGACTAATGATTTATGGCGACTCTAACTTAGTTGTGCAGCAAACAATGAAGGCCTGTGATGCAATCGCAGACAACATGATCGCTTATCGGGATTTGTACAACATAATGGAGGGCAGCTTCGATGGCTGCGAACTACGACACGTAGGGAGAGAAAGCAATGAAGAGGCTGACAAATTAGCCAACATTGCTTCCACAAAAGCACCAGTCCCGCCGGGTGTTTCTTGAACGAATAGAGCGTAGGTCAATCGACAAACGGCCATCGACCACGACAGCAGCTACAGACAAGAGCAAAGCGCCAAGCACAGAGGATCCTCCGATTGAGGTACTTCTCATTGAGCCAATATGGACTCAACCTTTTCTCGCATACATACTTCGCAATGAACTACCAGAAGATACAAACGAGGCCAGACGCGTCACTCGACGAGCAAAAGCATACACCATCATAAACGGTGAGTTGTACAAACGCAGCACTCAGGTATGTTCCAAAGATGCATTGCACTCGAAGATGGCAAGGATCTCCTTCGGGACATTCATGCGGTACCTGCGGGCACCACGCGGCAGTCGATCACTCGTAGCCAAAGCCTTCCGAGCAGGGTTTTACTGGCCTACAGCGCTAAGGGACGCAGAGGACATAGTCAAAAGATGCATTGGTTGCCAGAAGTTCGCTTCCAAGCCACATGCACCCGCATCTGCGCTAAAAACCATACCATTAGCATGGCCTTTTGCCCAATGGGGACTTGACATGGTGGGACCACTGAAAAAATCATCAAAAGGAGGTCATACTCACTTACTAGTGGCAGTCGACAAGTTCACCAAATGGATCGAAGCTATCCCCATCACAAGCTCAACAGCTTCTACGGCAGTTCGTTTCATACAATCGATCATGTATCGATTTGGAGTAATGGACAGCATCATAACTGATAATGGTACAAACTTCACGGCGGAAGAGTTCAAATCCTTTTGCAAGGACAAAACATCAAACTAAACTACGCCTCTGTGGCACATCCACAATCCAATGGAAGTCGAAAAGGCCAATGGACTCGTATGCAGCGGCATCAAAAAGAGACTCTTAGTACCACTCAAAAGGGCCGCGGGTGCATGGGTGATGAACTCCATCAGTACTATGGAGCTTAAGGACCACCCCAAACGCCTCCACACAGTACACACCGTTCTTCATGGTCTATGGTGCGGAAGCAGTGTTACCATCCGACGTCAAGTTTAATGCACCACGGGTGGAAGCATATGAAGAAAACGACGCAAACAAGGCACTCGAAGACGCAGCCGATTTGCTGGAAGAAGCACGCAATACGGCTTTGGCACGAACGGCCGTTTATCAACAAGACCTCCGCAACTACCATAGTCGTCGATTACGCACACGTCCTTCATGGTGGGAGACTTGGTGCTGCGGGAGAACAGAAGAAAGTCCATAAACTTGCATCACCATGGGAAGGACCTTACATCGTCACAGAAGTCATCGAAGGAGGAGCCTATCGATTGAAGAACGCAAAGACGGGCGAAGTAGCATCAAACCCATGGAACGTGGCGCACCTGCGTCGGTTCTATGCATAGATCTCTTAACCTCATATGTAATAGCGCATAATGTCAAAGAACAGCAAGTTTCAGACGCACTCTTTTCCCTTACCAGGGTACCTAAGGGAACTGGAAGGTTTTTAATGAGGCGGCTTGCTGATCGAACACATATTTCGAATAAAGATACATGTTCCTCCATATTCTCATATATGCCTTTACCCCACTCAAACACTCGGGGCTCGAGCATAAAAACATAAGCATCAAAATTCTAGCTCAAAAATCAGTAAACACAAGACTTACAGCCCACTCGACATACTCGGGGGCTGGGTCAAACAGAAAACCCAAACCCCACTCGACAGACTCGGGGGCTGGGTCAAGCAGAAAACCCAAAAAACCCACTCGATAGGTTCGGAGGCTGGGTCAAACAGACAACTTAAGCCCACTCGACATGCTCGGGGGCTGAGTCAAACAGGAAACACAAACCCACTCGATAAACTCGGGAACTGGCACAAATCAAAAACACAGAAGTGTTAGCAAAAATATATAGGAAGAAAAATGAATACCCGAGGACTGCCCCGATTATACCACGATCAGTCGAGTCAAAACTAAAACGGAGTCCTCTACGATCAAAACTCTGAACATTGGGCTCACACAGGAAGGTCTTGTCAAAACAGCAAACGCATGCCTAAGATGTCACGAATGACGTCAGGTGAGAAGACAGCATCCACGTTCGAGTAATGGGTTCAAGACTACAATCGACATAAGATTCAAGACTACAATCGAAACAAGATTCGAGATTACAATCGACAAAAGGATTCGACTGGCAAAAGTACTCCCATGGGAGCACATCAAAAATTTCTTGTGATTTATCGAAAAGAAACAAAGTTATTGAGATTATCCTCTATTCCAAATGAAATAAAGCATAATATCGGGGGCTACTCCCATGGGAGCGCTGTCACGCTCCCATAGACTTCAAAAAGCAAAAAAAATTCGATTGGCCAAAGCAGTATAGAAGGATGATTTGAGATTGTCCTCTATTGCAAAACAATAAACCACAATCTCGGGGGCTACTCCCATGGGAGCGCTGTCGCGCTCCCATAGATTCAAAACAAGGTAAGAAATTCACTCGACTACAGACTCGACTAAATGCATTAAGTACTTCATGAATCAAAGAATCATACTTCATAAATTCCCGGACTATGCCAATCGCAGATGTTTCGGATGCTGCATACGCAAATGCAAAGGTAAGACCCGCCGAGCAATCGAGCTGGGCCGAGGGACGCTCCAACAGTGTTTTCCCTTGAAATTTTCCGTGTCAACAGACATGATGAAAATCCTGACGGATGCGTTAGGTATCAAAAGTTAAACTACAGAACGAATCAGTAAGACCTACAATGGCCTGAGTCAAGTCTGTCCAGTATGTTCCAGCTTCGAGTCCGGGGACTCGAACCTGATTGAAGGCTAGTATGGTTTCGCCCGAATGTGCGTTTAACTGAGCTCGATTTTTGAGTGAATCAGGCCTACTATGTCAATATCCCTAGGCAAAAGTTTCAAAAGTGTTCCAGCTTCGAGTCCGGGGACTCGAACCTGATTGAAGGCTAGTATGGTTTCGCCCGAATGTGCGGTTAACTGAGCTCGATTTTCGAGTGAATCAGGCCTACTATGTCAATATCCCTAGGCAAAAGTTTCAAAAGTGTTCCAGATTCGAGTCCGGGGACTCGAATTTGATTGAAGGCTAGTATGGTTTCGCCCGAATGTGCGGTTAACTGAGCTCGATTTTCGAGTGAATCAGGCCTACTATGTCAATATCCCTAGGCAAAAGTTTCAAAAGTGTTCCAGATTCGAGTCCGGGGACTCGAATTTGATTGAAGGCTAGTATGGTTTCGCCCGACTGTGCGGTTAACTGAGCTCGATTTTCGAGTGAATCAGGCCTACAATCTCAATATCCCTTGACTTGCATACACATACAATCGAAACAAATTAAAGCTAGAAGAATTATATCGGATCAGAAGTACAAAAGCAGAAGACTATGACGTGCACGATGAAGGGAGCACATGCTCGATTCTTCGAGTCAAGCAAGTACGGGGGCTAATGACGAGGTTATGCTCCGCGGGTACCCCAGCATGAAGGTACCTGGTGCACGTAATGATCAAAGAAGCCCAAGGACTAATCGAAGCCCATGAAGGGAGGCCCAAAGAGGAAGAGTACTTCCCAAGCTAGATTAAATCATAGTCGGTTAAGACTTTCATTATATGTAATCTTGGTCGGTTATGTTTCCTGAGACCCAGCCTCCTATATAAAGGCTGGGAGGGTGATCGATCAAGGACAAGCAATCCATAGCCACCAAAACCTCGACGAGATCAGCAACTCGCCGAACCCTTGTAACCCTCATATTCATACCATAAATACAGACAGGCAGGAAGTAGGGGTTTTACCTCACTCGAGGGACCTGAACCTGGGTAAATCCAGCTTGGCAGCCGTCGATTCCACCGATACTATGCGTTCTCTACCACACAATCAACCCTAGGTATAGCAACCATGGGACTTGCCGAGGGCACACCTCGACAACCTTCATACTCGAGGACGAGTATAAGTTAAGCTTGGGGATGTTGATGCATGTAAAATGCATACATGAACTTTGTAAATTTTACTTATATTCCAATCATATTTGCATCATATAAGGGTTATATCAATGTTTTATAATGATTTTGGGAATACTTCATAGTTTTCCCATTTATTTGGAATTAACCTTGTTTTCCAGAAAACGTCCTTTTTAGTGTTTCAGACTTTCCGGGAGCTTCGGGACTCCAAAAAGGGCAAGGTCAGAGAGCACGGTTCAGAATTTTCGAGACGAACGCAATGGGCTGAAAATGAAGACCAGAAGCCCAACCAGCTGGGATATAGAGGGCCCACGCGGCCTCTGTACCTGGCCACGTGGGCCCACCTCTTTTGCTCCACCGACCTAGTCTTGACCTAAAAACGCCTATAAAAGAAGTCCCACGACGTTCTCTGGAAGGAGCGCCGCCGAAACACAGAAACCACGAAACAGAGTCCTGGAGCTGCAGATTGGAGGGGGAAAACTCCGACGGGGCGCTGCTGGGGTGGTCTCCATCTTCTCCAACGACTTCTCCACCGTCTCCATGATGAAGGGGGAGTAGTCCACCCTCTGGACTATGGGTTTGTGGTGGTAACTTATGTATCTCTCCTCTCTTTGAGCTTCACTAATTAGTACCGTATGAGCTGCTGAACATGATTACGGTCATCTATGTAATTCGTATGGTGGATATTGTGGTATGAGATGATTTGTTATGCATTTACTGTTGTGTTGGAACTTTTACGACTTGTCATACTTTGATAGAATATTGTTCTTTAATAAGTATGATGTATGTGGGTACGGGATGGCCGATGTGACACGGCATAGGTATTGAGTGACACAGTACCGCCCAACATCCTTTATCTGGGGGTAAAAAGGAAGAGTATGATGTGGGAGTGACAGCAACCATGCTAGCCTTACGAGGGTGACCTAGCAACACAAATGAGTATTTCTTTCAACTATGTGTTTTAGGACATATAGCCGTCATAAAAGCTACCATTAAAACATGACAATTGTGTGTACTTTATCTTTAACATGATGATCACCGTAGAAGAGAGAGAGGATTAAGTGAACCCATGAACCCATGTCCATTGTTCCTATAAGAGAAAACCTTTGTCTTGTCCTCTTGCATTAAAGAAGATTGGGACACTTTTACATCTTGTTTTGTTACATTAAACTTCCATCCATCAAATCAACCACCTTGTTCATTAAACTTGTTTAGTGCATAATCAACTAAAACTTGTGACACTTTAGTTGTAGGGAATAGATAACTTTTCATTCTTGCTCCTGCGGATCGATACCTTACTTCCACATTGAGAGGTGCTACAGTGATCCCCTGCTCTTGGGGTAATCAGATCACGCAGGCCAGGATTCTCCTTCTGCTTTGGAGAGCATGGCACCTGCGCAATGACTGCATCCACAGGTACGGCCAGGAGTCAATTTCGAGATCAGTGCAGTTCCTGCTTCCTTACCTCTCGGACTCTCTGAACCATGGACAACGCACCTATACGGCGAAAGGGAAGGCTCCAATGTTTCCCTTGCCGCCTACAAGTTTTCCTTTGCAAAAACTGATTATCCATTGGTGCAGTCCATCCCCAGGATGGATAAAGCTCAATTCCGATGGCTCCTTCCTCAGCAACAAGCGGATAGGTGGTCTGGGAGCTATTGCCAGGGACTGCATGTGCAATACCATCTCCTGGGCGTGTGAGACAGCGGGTACCTGTGGCAGTGTCGAAGAAGCGGAAGGCAGAGCTGCTGTTCTGGGACTCCGACTCCTATCCAACCTAGGAATCAAAAAGATTGTACTGGAGATGGACTGTGAAGTGGCGGTCAAGGCCCTTACTTCCTGCCACAGAGATAGATCGGAAATCTGGGACATTTACGAAGATGCTAAGAAAATACTGCACACATTCGAAGACTACAGCATCATCCACATCAAAAGGGAGAGCAACTGCAACGCGGATGCTCTGGCCAAGTTTGCCAGCTCGCTGGCCTTCTTCCCCCTATCGAACTCGCTTCCTCTCCTTCCATCCAGAAGCTTGTTGATAGGGACAAGATGATGGCCATGGGCATGATTTGACTAAGCTCTCCTGTAACTCAAAAAAAAATCTCTTATTTTTAGAATCAATGGAATAGAGAAGGATTTTGCCTTATTTCAAGAAAAAAACTATCATACATTTCACTAATTCGCCGTTGCCGTTTGCCTATGAAATTTTAAATTTGAAGAAAACGAAAATAGCAACAGAAACCGGGCAAAGGGCTACTGCGACCCGCGACTCTTCCCTCCCCTCCGCGACCTAACCCTAAACATAGCCGCCGCGCCGCCGCCGGCGAGCGCCGCGCGCTCCCGTCCGCATCCCCCCGCCCCCTCCTCCCTCTCCTCGGTCTCGCCCCCGCGTGGGCGAGCAAGGGAGCCCTCCCCCGTAGCTTCCTCGACCGCCTCTTCGTCTCATCTTCCCCGCCGCCGTCGGGTCGGGCCGCCGGCTCTGCCTGTGCGGTGCCAGTGCCGGTGCCGGCGGCGGCGGCCGGCTTCTACCCGCGCGGGTCGCCTGGTGGCGCGGCATGCGGTGGCTCGCGGCGGTGCGCCCTGTCCCGCTTCGGTCCGGTGTTCCAGGCGGCCATGATGGCGGTGGGGCGACCGATTGGCGGCGGTGAGCTGCGGTAGCCTGCGTGCGGCCGGCTGGCCGCCGGCAGCGTCCTTCCCGGCTCAGATCTAGGTCCAGGCGGGGCCCATCTAGGCTTGGACGGGCCGCCCAGGCGTGGTGGCGGCACTCCCGGTGGACGGAGGAGTAGGATCCTGTCCAAGAATGGCGGCGTCGGTGGCACCCTTGCTGCAGTGCGGCGGCGGGGATTTACGGGCCTTTTTGGGGCCCGGCCGGGCCAGTGAGGGCCTGGTTTGCCCTGCTGCTGCATCCGGTCGGCTACTGCTTTCCGGCGGTGGAGGCAGTTCCCTCCCGCGTGCCAATGTGCTGCCTTGTCTCGTCGGGATCCTTCTACTCGGTTTTCTGACCCAGCAACATTGACCGCGGTGAGACGACGGTGATGACTGCTAGGTCGTGGTGGCGTGTGCTGGTGGGCGGCGGCAAGATTGGTGGAGCTCTACGCAACGTCTGGGATGTGGTGTTTTGGAGGTCAGGAGAAATCCTTGTCGTCTCGACACTGACGCGGTGATGCCTACGGGTGTCACCTTCCTTCCTGAAGGGCAACGGGATACCTCTTTCCCACACCTCACCGTACCGGGGGAAACCCTAGGACACACCGGGGGAAACCTTTGGAACTGTCCGGGCAGTAGCGTCTTTGTCATCGCTCCCTTCTTGGAAGTACTGCTTGGTACGAGGCGCTTCGGTAGGCTGGGAGTGTGGTGGATATTCTCCGGAGGGGGCAGCGGCTACGAGTCATCTCGTTTTTCGTCGAACCGTCGATGTCGGCTTTGTTTTCTTTTCTTTGTTCCTTTTATGTTTTCGTTTGGGCAATAGTGTGTTGTTTGCCCCAACAGTGGCCTTGTGCTTGTATTAGTTGGTTGCTATATTAATATAGCGGGACGAAAACCTGTTTCGTGGAACCGGGCAAAGGAGACCCGATCTGCAGGCAGGAGCCAAGCAGCAGCAGTAGCAGCAGAGACACGCCGCCAAGAGTCGCCTGGAGCTGCCACACGTGGAGGTCGACGCGCCGCCACTGTTCGACGACGACGAGTTTCGCTTGGCAAGCTCGATCGCTGATGAGCATGCATATGTGCTGCCATTTTGCTATTATTATTTTTCTTCTTGTGTAGCGTATACGTGTGCAACTGTACTGAGACCAGTACTTTCGCAAAAAAAAAAAATACTGAGACCAGTACGTACGTCTCTTTATCCTCTCTACTCTGTTAATACGCGCGAGCTCAAGTTTTTCTACAGGCCAAGCCAACTAACTCCGACCAAACAGCAAGAGAGATTTCACAAAGAAAGCCATCTTTTGACTTTTGCAGTACGTGACTGGGTAGCTTTGTACTAGCTCCGTTTTCTTTCCATGATCACATAACAACAACCATGTCAATTCAAGTTAGCTTAGATGAGTGGTAATAATGATCGATCTTGTGATTGCACACTGATGGAGCTACCTACTCGTGCCGCGGTTTCTGATTAGTTGTACATCAGAGCATCTCCAACAGCCGCCGCTCAAAATAACGACTTTTTCATTTGGGGCGGCAGCGGTAAAAAAAACGTCCAGCGCGCGCTGCCAAGCGGTAGATTTGGCCCCAAATTTGGGGCGGCGACTACAGCGCGCGGGACGACAGCAAATTCTGGCGCGACCTAGCAACCGCCAGATTTGAAAAATCCCACTGCTCGCGCCGCCGCTCGCATCTCTTCCCCCAACTTGACCGGCGCCACCGCGGTTGATTTACCTGTCGCCGGCACTGGCTCCGCTACTCCCAGCGCGCCGCCGCCGCTATATATGGCTGCGCGGAGCTCACCGCGGCGCTGAATCGAGCCGAGCGAGCCGGGCCTTCACCGACGCCGCCGGCGCTTCCGGCGGCAGCTGTTTCGCCGAACACTCGCCGCCGCTTCTTCGCCGCTGTTTCGCCGCTGCTTCGGCGACCCATAGCCGCTGCCACCTCGCGGGCGCACATCTCCACGCGCGCAAGGTGTTTGACAAAGTACCTTGAAGGTATAACAATGACATGTGAACTTAAACTTGGGTGAATTTGGTGCATATTTAGTTTAGAATTTAAATTAGAGTGCATTGATGCATGTAGATGAGTTATTTGTACGATTCTTCCGATGAAGAATTTGATCTTCAAGAGGAGAGGAAGAGGTTGCAATGATCCTAGCTATTCGCGCGAAGAGAAAACGGAAGCATGGTGGTTCCGTTGTTGGCCGTATCAAGTTGTGGAGGGAAAGAATCGATGCTCATAAAAGATTGATGAGGTACTATTTTGTGGAGCATCCAACATATGCCGAGTCTTATTTTCGGCGCCGTTTTAGAATGAGGATCGAGTTGTTCAAGCGCATCGCCGCGAAGTTAGCGAGGCATGATCGGTTCTTTCAGCAAAGGAGGAACGCCGCCGGTGAGCTAGGGCATAGCACCTATCAAAAGGTGACCGCCGCTTTGCGTATGGTGGCATATGGTATTCCGGCGGATCTAGTTGATGACCACTTGGCCATGGTGAGAGCCAAGCCATCATGTGTGTCAAGCGGTTTGCCGTTGGAATTGTGCAAATATTTGAGAAGGAATATCTGAGAGCTCCCAATGCTGCAGACACGGCTAAGCTTTTGGAGTTCAACGCCGCTCGAGTGTTTCCAGGTATGCTTGGTTCTATTGATTGTATGCACTGGAGTTGGAAAAATTGTCCTAGGCATGGCATGGACAATTCCAAGGCCACAAAAAGAATTCAACTATAATTCTTGAAGCGGTGGCCGATCACGAGACTGCCCAGAGCTCTCAATGATATCAATGTTCTTCACCGGTCACCACTCATGAATAAGATTGCAAAAGGTAAAACTTGCCCGGTGGAGTTTGTAGCAAATGACCATACATACAACTATGGCTACTATTTTGCGGACGACATCTACCCAAGGTGGCAAACATTTGTGAAGCCGGTTAAGAATCCACAAGGTAAGAAAGTGCTTAATTTCCACAATGCTCAAGCGGCGGCTAGGAAAGATGTGGAGGGAGCTTTTGAGATTTTGCAAGCCCAATTTGCTATCGTGAGAGGGCCGGCTAGATTTTGGGATCAAGACATGCTTTGGTACATCATGACCGCTTGTGTGATCATGCATAATATGATCATCGAGGATGAGCGTGGGGAAGAGTTGGACTACACTCACTATGAGTTGATGGGCCGTCTCGTGCAAGTGTGGAGGAGAGCGGAGAGGACAGCTCGCTTTGTGGCATCTTATCATGCCATTCGACGCAACGAAACGGCATGATGAGCTTCAAAATGATCTAATCGAGGAGTGGTGGAAGTGGAATGAGCAACAATGAAATTCATTCAATTGCTTGTTATATTTTTATTGAACTATTCATTTTATTGAACTATTCATTCTATTGTTTGCTGAACTATTTGTATTCGACAAAAACAATTTCTTTGTGTTGTAATAATAATTATACTATTTATTGTTGATTTATTTGGTATTTGTTTGATCTTCACGGTTGTATGTTGAAGTGCACATGTTGTTTCCGCTGAGCTCGCGCGCTGCATTCTAGCGCGCCTGGTGAAGCGCGGCAGCGACGCGCTAAATTATAGCGCGACTGCTAAACCGAAACCTGCGCGCGGCGCGCCAAACGTCTATTTCAACGCTGCAAAAAAATTATACAGCGCCGGCGCGTTTAGCGCTTGAGCGCCTGTTGGAGATGCTCTCAGTGACCGATCGACCCGTGCAAGTGAAGCATTCATCAATCAATCGAGTCAGCTGGCCTTGCGCAATTAACTGGGCTACTACGAAAAGAATCTTACCGCGGCAGCGAGTAACAGCCAACTGGTATCCCGGCCCACTATAAGCACGGCCCAAGAATATCTTCAGCCCGTTTTGCATCTCCAGTCCGCCGCGGCGGCTCGGTTTCTTGCGCGCACCCACGTGTGCCGGAAGAGAAGCCTCTCATTCGCTGACATGCCAACGCGTCCACAGGGTAACGTGTCCACGCAAGCTCGTTGGCCTGATCTTTCTGGTCTTGGTCCCTCGTGGAATCGGATCGGTCGCCGGCTTGCAGGCCTCTGTGTCATTTTCAGCGCCGGCGTTGCTTGCCCAGTCGGCATGCAAATATCACCGTTTCTTGTATCCGCTGGTTTTGCACGACAGTAAAATTTGGAGCACGTAGAACGTAAAATGTTGAGGTCTTCTCCACGACTATCTAGCACTTGTGCCACCATATGGATCCTCGGGACAATATCCGAAGTTATGCGTAGTTTTTTCATTCAATCAATTGAAACCAATTCAGGAATTAAAAGGCATAGAATCCTCCAAAATAAAAAAAGTCTTCGAACTAAAAAGACATAGAAACACCAGATCAACATAAATCCTAGGGACTTTATTCCTACGCAATATTTTTGTTGGACACTAAACGCTCCGTTCGAAAAAGAATGTCACAAAAAATGAGCTATTTTTTCCGAACGGAGGGAGTACAAAGCATCATCTCCCCGAAAAAAATCATTTACAGTTCATCACACAATAAAGTCTACCTTCTATGTTTTCTTTTCTATTCTTAGTTTTGTGTTTTGCCACTTAGAGAGTTTTCATTGCCATGTGTTTGTTTCCCCCTTCTCCTCAGCGTTCCTCACTTAGATTAGTGACATGTGGATAAGGCTGAGGCCGTGGATGGTTTCTTTGACGATCTACTCGGGACGGAGGTGGACAGGCCTTTCTCCTTCGACTTAGACTTCTTGCAGTTGCCCTCTGTGGATCTCTCCCACCTAGAGATGGCCTTCTCTGAGGAGGAGGAGGTGTGGAACGCCATCAGGAGCATGCCACTTGTCAAATGCCCCAGACCGGATGGATTCTCCAACAGATTCTATGTTGCTTGTTGGGGAATCATCAAAGGAGATATCATGGAGGCGTTCAACTCCTTATCTAGGCGTGACGCCCGTGGATTCAGCTCAGTCAACCAGGCGTTGATCACGTTGCTGCCCAAGAAGGCGGGGGCGGAGGAAGTTCAGGACTTCCGCCCCCATCAGCTTGATTCATGGGTTCGCCAAGCTGGTGGCGAAGGTGGTGGCATGCAGGGTGGCCCCCTCCATTCCGCAGCTAGTGGGAGCACATCAGAGTGCCTTTGTGCGTGGACGGTGCCTTCACGATAATTTCATGATGGTCCAGTGTACGGCGCGCAAGCTTCATAGTTCAAACACCCCAGCTGTCCTCTTGAAGCTTGACATCACCAAGGCTTTCGACACGGTCAGCTGGGCCTTCCTTCTAGAGGTGTTGAGGAAGATGGGCTTCGGACATCTTTTACTCGCGACCATATGTGCCCTCCTGTCGTCAGCCTCCACTAGGGTGCTTCTCAATGGTCATCCTGGTGGAAAGATTTTCAACAGGCGTGGATTAAGGCAGGGAGACCCGCTCTCGCCTCAGTTGTTCATTCTGATCATGGAGATCCTGCATCTGTTGATTGAGAGGGCTATGGCCTGTGGATTGCTTTCGCCTTTGGCTGACTCAGGCCTTAGGCACCGCACGTCGATATATGCTGATGACGTGGTGACCTTCCTCCGCCCCCTAGAGAGGGATCTCAGGGTTTTCGCTCGACTTCTAGATGACTTTGGCTTGGTGTCCGGGCTGAGGGCAAACCTAGAAAAGTGCTCGGCGCATCTGATCCGCTGTGGAGAGGTTGAGACAGCGTTGGTGGCTCGAGAGTTACACTGCCCACTGCTGACGTTCCCGCTGCGCTACCTGGGACTACCGCTCTCCCTCAGGAGGCTGACGCCCGCTCAGCTCCAGTACCTGGTGGACAGTGTGGCTGACCATCTTCCTAGGTGGTGTGCCGGGCTGCTCAATCGTGGAGGGCGTCTCGAAATTGTCAAGACCACCCTGTCTTCGATCTCCATTTTCGCCATGATGTCTCTTGACTTATCTGTGGAGACCCTGGTGGCGATTGAGAAGATCATCCGCAGCTTTCTTTGGGCTGGGCGCAAGGATGCCCGTGGAGGTCACTGCTTGGTGGCGTGGAAGAGGGCTTGCATGCCCAAGCACTTGGGGGTCTTGGGATTCCAAACCTGAGACTGATGAACCGTGCCCTCAGAGCTAGGTGGCTCTGGCTTAGTAGGACGGACGACTCCAAACCTTGGAGTGAGTTCAACATCCAAGTCCCCCGAGTGGTGCACCAGTTGTTCGAGGCAGCTACCACTTCAGTTGTTGGTGACGGTGCTTCCACCTTCTTCTGGACAGACAGGTGGCTGCCTGGGGGGCGAGTGAAAGATCTGGCTCCGAATCTCCTCAGGAAAGTGCCGAAGACCGCACGGTGCTCCCGGCGAGTCAGGGAGGGGCTCGCAGGTGGATGGTTGGACGACGTCTCGCCTGACTTGGACGTGCGAGAGATCCGTGAGCTGCTGTCCTTAGCTGACAGCGTGGCAGGTTTCGCCTTGACGAGGGGGTCGTGGATGAGTTCAAGTGGAACTGGGAGGGCAGCCACAAATACTCAGCTCGCTCGGCTTACAGAGGATTCTTTGAGGGCCAGATCGGGTTGGCTGGGGCGCAGCAAGTCTAGAGTTCCCGAGCTCCAAACAAATGCAAGTTCTTCCTCTGGCTAGCGCTTAAGAACAGATGTTGGACTGCAGACCGCTTAGGGCGGAGAGGGTTGCCTAGACCGTCCGCTTGCCCGTTGTGTGACCAAGTGGAAGAAGACATAGACCACCTTCTCCTTGGCTGTGTCCTCTCTAGAGAGGTGTGGCACTCCTTCCTGAGCAGGTGTGGTAGAGTGGATTGGGTCCCTGACCACGATGATCGTCTAGTGGATTGGCTTCCGCCAAAACGTCGGGAGGTAACGATGAGAAGGACTTGTGGACGGCGATCAACTTGATCTGCTGGAGTGGTCTTTGAAGGTCACACTCCTTCGGTATTGACGGCCATTAGGATGGTAGTAGCCGAGGCTGACTTGTGGAGGGCATCGAGGATGTTTAGGGGTAGCTTAGGACCCGTAGACAAGTGGAGGGTTGGCGAGTGATCCCTTTTGTTTTCTGTTGGTGGATTTGCGTTTGCGGCGCATGTGCCGAAACGCGTTGTAAACGGCCGCTTGGCCTCTCCTTCTTGAAACCGATACGTCCGCTTGGACGTATCCTTAAAAGATTAGTGACATATGCAAAAATAAATTAGTTTGGCTTCAATTTAGTTTGGACTAAGATTGGTTTGTTTTTCATTGGTAGCTACAGTCGCAATAAATTTTTGCGCTTCTACATTTTCTTATGTTTTTTGAGTAATACTCGAGAAGTATGTGTTCAATAGTCGTAGTAGAGATCATACTTCTGATCCGTAATAAGTGGGAATAGTAAAGAGTAGTCAAAGAATAGTTTTAAACAGACAAATTACATTAGTATTTGAAAACTGAAAATGAATTTAAGCATCTAAAATTGCACGGAAGCAATGTATCCGAGGATGGATAGAAACAGTGGGAAAACCGTGCACAAATTCAAATGAAAACAACCGCACCGCAAAACTCCAAAAAATCACCAAGAGGAAGCACGCAAGCGCGAAAGATTTTTTCTTTCCCTCCCATCCATCTCTTCTTTTCGTCTCTGTTTCTTCCCCACAAACAATCCCCTCCTCTCCTCCGACCTCCATGGCTCCACGACTGCCTCCGCTTATATAGGAGCTCTCCACCGCCCATCTCTACCTCTCTCCCTCTCCTCCCTCTCTCTCTCTCTCTCGTTGCCGCCTCTCCTGCGCCAACCACGCTATTGCTAACGGTTAACTCGTGCGCCGCGATACGGCCGGAAAAGGCTTAACCGGCTGCCCCGGAGCCCAAGGGATCCAGGAGAGAAGGAAAGGTTTGGACTTTGGGAGCGCGGCGCGATGGACGCGCTGAGGTTTCTTGGCGGCGTCCGGCCCGCCGCGCCGCCGCAGCCTCCGGTCGCGCCGCCGCCGACACAGCGCCAGCAGCAGCAGCAGCCGCGTGGCGCCCTGCCGCGCATGTGGCCGCGCGGCGACAGGAAGGGTGCCGAAGTCCGCGGCGAGGAGGCCGGGACGAGGCCCGATGCGGAGGAGCGGAAGCAGGGCAACTGGGTGCTGCAGATGCTGCGGGTGCAGCCGAGGTGGGTGGATCAGGCGCACGCGGAGGCAGGCGGCGGAGGGCAGGAAGATGAGGACCCGGGCGTCGGCGGGGACGAGAGGTGCGCGTCGTGCGGCGGTGGAGGCGAGGACGAAGGCTGCGCCGTGGGGACGGACGAGTGGGACGGCGAGGTGTTCGACCGCGCGTCATTCTCCAGGCTCCTTCGGAAGGTTTCGATCGAGGACGCCAAGGAGTACTCCAGGATGTCCTACCTCTGCAACATCGCCTACATGATCCCCAAGATTCAGGTACGATCATTGCAGCATTGCCGAGTTACATCCATTTTCCCTGTTTAATCACATTCAGTCAACCCTCATGAATTCCCCGTACGTGGAGATTATAGTTCCTGTCCGTAATTAAGTCATGCTGTAAATTTCCACATTGCTGGAGGTAGTGGTATTTTTAGGAACATGAAGCTAAATTTAGTCTTTTTTGGATTTTATTACTGTACGTCTCTCTGGGAGACGGTGAAGTGCTTGTTTTACTACTTCTGCAAACTGTGCTTGACAAACTCCCACCCTTTGGGATTCTGCCCCAATTTCTGGGATCCTTCTCAATAATGTTTTGGATTCTGTCCATGGTTTCCATTTGTGTTTCGTTGTCCATCATGATGTTGTTAATTACAGAGTTACCTTATTGTTCTTCCATCCGATGTAAATACATTTCAAGAAAATTTGATACCCGACTCAAGTTTTCCTAACACTTGTACTTATTGCTTCCTTCTCGACGTTCTCAGCCAAAATGTCTCCGCCGGTACAGCTTGCAGTTCGTGACGACATCAGTGCAAGAGAAGGACAGTGCTAATCCTGATCGGAAACAGGAGCAGAGCACTGAGAAAGGTGAATATGCAGATAAAAAATCTGAAGTTGCCCATAATGCTGACCCGGGGAGCAAGGACGAAAAAGGAAATGGCCCGGCAATAAACCCTTTTGGTGCATACCAAGTCATGTCATCTGCTGCCTCGTACTTACATTCTCAGGCGATGGGCATCAATCCCTTGGTTCCAGGAGTAATGATAAGAATGATCCAACCATCATGGCCATTATGAATGGTGAGAATGGTGAAGGTTTAACCTTGGACGAAGCCTCATTTGTGGCCACAACAAATTCAGTAACTTCCATGGTTGCTGCCAAGGAAGAAACAAGACAAGCTGTTGCAGATGATCTGAATTCTTCAAGGTCCTGTCCCTCTGAATGGTTTATTTGCGATGATGATCAGGGAAGCACAAGATACTTCGTAGTTCAGGTAGAGATCTTACCCCAGTTACCTGATACTTCATATACTTCTCTCATGTTAGTTGATCCTGCAGCTAGTCTTGTTCGATCATGGCTTGCTTATTTTATTGGCAGGGCTCAGAGTCGATCGCTTCTTGGCAGGCGAACCTACTTTTTGAACCCGTCAAATTTGAGGTATGCTACTAGCTAGAAGGAAATAGTTCTAGTATTCAATCATTTTATTTACCATCGGTAGCTTCATTTAGTTATGCATCACGGATACACCAAATGAATTCACCTGTCAATGTGAATTAGATGTACAAAGGAACATATCACACATTTTTGTAATGCCTATACATTTGGTATGCCCTCCAGGGACTCGATGTGCTCGTTCACAGGGGAATATACGAAGCTGCCAAAGGAATGTATCACCAAATGCTGCCACATGTCAAATCACACTTGAAAAACTATGGTAAATCTGCAGCATTGCGATTCACTGGTCATTCTCTTGGTGGTAGTCTGGCTTTGCTTGTGAATCTGATGTTGTTGATGAGAGGAGAGGTACCTAGTGCAGCATTGTTGCCTGTTATAACATTTGGTGCCCCGTGCATTATGTGTGGCGGTGACAACTTACTCCGTAAACTTGGGTTGCCAAAAAGCCATGTGCATTCCATCACAATGCACCGGGATATTGTTCCTCGAGTATTTTCATGCAATTATCCTGACCATGTCGCCAACATTCTGAAGCTTGCCAATGGAAATTTTCGCAGTCACCCATGCCTTACAAACCAGGTATCCTCATGTCTGATGACCTTTTCATTCTGTAATACACATGGTAAATTAGTATTGTTAACATATGCGGTAGATGTTTACTGTACTAAACAATCAAGGCCCAGGACTGCATTTCTGTTGTTGTAACGAATAACTAATGAGGATAGGTCCGATTTCTGACATGAAAAGCAAATCGTGAGGCATGTTAATCGGTTGGAAGATCTGCCAGATTTCTTATTTATTGCTGGATTTTCTCAGTCACTAGATTATATAGGACTAAAATGCATCTTCCGAAAAATTAATACTCCCTCGGATCGGATTTAAATGTCGCTGTGAATGAACAGGTAACATATAACTTGTACGTACTACTCGCGACAATTTTTGGGATCGGAGGGAGTAGTAATTTGATTGATGTATTTTTTCTTAAATAAACATGGAACACCTCACATGGTTATTTCTTATGCTTCCTTGGGTTTTTTGTTTGGTATCTTCATGTTAGTATATATGTGCAACAGTCACTCTTAATCAAAAAATAACGGCTGTAATCCTTTCTCTGCAGAAACTCTTGTATGCCCCAATGGGGAAGTCCTCATCTTGCAGCCGGACAAGAGGCTATCCCCACACCACCACCTTCTCCCAGAAGACAGTGGCATCTACCATCTTGGCGATTCAGCAGGCATCTCCCTAAAACACCTCCAATCCGCCATGTCGGCCTTCTTGAACTCCCCACACCCGCTGGAGATCCTCAAGGACGGTGGCGCCTACGGCCCCAAGGGCTCGGTGTACCGTGACCATGACGTGAACTCGTACCTGCGGTCCGTCCGTGGCGTGGTGCGCAAGGAGGTGCGGCGCCTCCGGGAGGTGGAGCGGGAGCGGTGGCAACTCCTCCTGTGGTGGCCGCTCGCCGTGCACGGCATGCTGACCAGCGGCATTGGCCAGGGGCGGTTCGGCGAGCTTGCAGATGCCGTGGCGACTGGAGGGCGGGAGACGGCGAGGAAGCTCGAGCGGCAGGCGTCCCTGCTGGTTATGTTCCTGGTCCCGGTGAAGCTGCTCCTACTGGGTGCTCTCCTAGCCATTAGATCCATGTCATAGGTGATACGGTACGATTCGTTTCGTTCGTTTGCACAGCGTTACACGATTCTTTTGTCCGAGATTGAGACGCCAAACACGTGTCGTGCTCAGGAATGCTCGGAGCACCTCTCTTGAGGTCCATCAGCAAAGTGTATGTACAGCTCTAACAGGATGTCTGGGATTAGACAAAAGTCCCATCAACAAGCTGAAACTAGCATGATCTCTTATCTTTTTAAACGGGTGCATGATCTCTTAGCGTTATTGCCTTATGTGTTTCCCATCTATTTACGACTTTGTGCAAGCTTATGAGACAAAAGGAGGTTGAGCTCTATGATATTATCGCAGACTGATCTCTTATCGTGTATGCGTTGCTTTGTTAGCAAGGAGCCACAAAAGGGTAGACCTGAGCTGTCTGCCCAATGTTCAAAGTTCGGTGTACATGTATCCCGTTTTTAGGGATGGCACCCGCAGGGTATGGGTAAGGGTGGAGCCACCCCATACCCTTGCCCGTCGCCCTCAAACTTACCCGTCACCCATACCCATACCCTTGTGCGGGTACAACTTTTTCCCATACCCTTCACCCGACAGGGTAAAGGGTTACCCGCGGGTAAAAATACCCTCATTTGCAACACAACAAATTGAGTAGAAAATACATGTAAAAACATCGTATAATCATATAACTATAACCAGCAACACATTTTAAACCACAACACATAATTATGAATACCAGCAAATTGTAAACAGCAGCACATATACTTATAAACAACAACAGTTGCGCGTGACTGGTAAAACATTAGCACATTAAGTTATTATTCGGAGACCCACTTGTTAGTTGTCACATATTCAGAAGGGTATATGGGTACGGGGGTTTTACCCATACCCGTACCCTCTCCACCCGATGGGTACAAAGTTTCCCCATTAAAATACCCATGGGTATTTTTTTGCCCCAAACCCTCACCCTAATGGGGTTTTTACCCGCAGGGTACGCGGGGTAATGGGTACCCATTGCCATCCCTACCCGTTTTCTTTGGCAAGCAACACGCAAACAGGAAAATACACCCAAAGAGAGATTGCATTGCAGAGGCCGGGGAAGTGAAATTCTCCCCCATTTTAAATTCTATCGATCGCGTTTCTTTTGGCAATGCAAAGAAAACAAGAAAAAATAAATATCGGTTAACTAAATGGAATATCCTATGTCGACCCAAAGATCAAGGGGGGCTCGGCATTGAGGTTTTAGACATCAAAACAAGTGTCTACTTAGCAAATGGATTTTTAAGCTCTTAAATGAAGAGGGGTCTGGCAAGAATTGTTACGAAACAAATACTTGTCGAATAAGACGTTGGCGCAAGTGGAGGCTTGCCCAACAGACTCACCCTTTTGGAAAGGTCTCATGCGAATTAAAGTGGGTTCTTTAGTCCAGGCGTTTTCAAAGCTAGCAATGGTAAGAATACTAGGTTTTGGGAGGACACTTGGCTAGGGGATACACCATTACAACAACAATATCCAACTCTATACAACATTGTTTAGCAAAAGAATGTGCTGGTACATGATGTGTTTAGGGGGGCGCCTCCTATTAACATCTCTTTTAGGAGGGCTCTCATTGGAGATAGGTGGGAAGCTTGGACTCACCTATGTTGAGATTAATGGATATTAACTTGACTGACGATCCAGATACTTTTGTGTGGAAACTTACCACTAATGGGGTATTTACGGTGAAATCGATGTATGAGGATCTAATGAATGGCCATACTCCTTTTTTGCGTAAGTACTTGTGGAAGTTAAAGATACCCTTAAAAATCAAAAAAATTATGTGGTTCCTATATAGAAAAGTCTTGCTCACTAAAGATAATTTAGTCAAAAGAAATTGGCATGGGTGTACAAAATGTTCGTTTTGCGGATGTGAGGAGTCTGTTGATCATTTGTTCATTATATGTCCTTTTGCTAGACTAATATGGCGGGTGGTTTTCTGCACCTACAATATACCTCTCCTTCCAATGTTTCTAATATGTTTGGAAATTGGTTGAACGGGGTAGATAAAAAGACCAAACTAGAATTTGTATCGGCATTTCAGCTATATGTTGGTCTATCTGGAATTGTAGGAATGATATCGTATTTAACAGGAAAACCAATTTTCATGTCTTACAGGTTATCAATATGGCTACATACTGGATCCAGCTATGGGCTACATTGCTTCCTTCGGACCAGCATGAGCTTATGGTTACTGGATGCGCGCGCCTCCTGTTGGTGGCACATGAGTTTTTCTCCCGACATACGTGGCAGCGTATTAGACGACTTCGGTAGTTGACTATGTTGTTATTTGTTGGTTGATACATGTCTCAACTTTATGCGACATTTGAGTTGTAATAAGATGGTACTTGAATAATATCAAGTGTGCATCACTCGATGCAGAGGCCGGACTTCTCCCATTTCTAAAAAAGAGAGATTGCATTGCAGTCATGGAAACAGGTTGAAAAATTGCGTTGCTTGCTGCATTCCCCTGGAGAACATGTAGTTGGAGGGGACGGAAACCAGCAAAAAAAGCACTTGTCGCTTGCTCCCATTCTCAGTCGATCGAGCACCACTGGGCGGGAAACGGTGAGGAAGCTCCAGCGGCAGGCGCCCCTGCTGGTGATGTTCCTGTTGCCGGTGAAGCTGCTCCTGCTGGGGGCTCTCCTGGCCGTTAGATCCATGTCATAGGATGATGATTCGTTTCGTTCGTTTGCACAGCGTTACACGATTCTTTTGTCCGAGTTTGGGACGCCAAACACGTGTCGTGCTCAGGATTTCAGGAATGCTCGGATGCTACCTCTCTTAAGGTCCATCAGCAAAGAGCAACATGTAATTATAGCTCTAACAGGATGTCTGGGATTAGAGAAAAGTCCCATCAACAAGCTGAAACTAGCATGATCTCTTATCTTTTTTTTTTTTTGAAACGGGTGCATGATCTCTTATCATTATTGCCTTATGTGATTCTTATCTATTTGCGACTTTGTGTCAGCTTATGTGCAAAAGGAGGTTGGGTTGTACGATATTATCTCAGGCTGATGCTAATATAGTACCTAGCTGTTAGTGTTAAACTGCTAATAACATGAGTAGCAGGCGAGTCGGCGGTTGCCAAAACCTGCATTACATCGACTTACTAACGAAGCAATGCATTTAATCGAGTATCATTTATGCATTGCTTCGTTAGCAAGGAGCCACAAAAGGGTAGACTTGAGTTATGTGTCCAATGTTCAAAGTTCAGTGTACAGGCATCCTGCTTCCTTATGCAAGCAACACGCAGTCGACGCGACGAGCATAAACAGGAAAACACACCCAAAGAGAGATTGCAGTCATGGAAACAGGTTGACAAATTGCGTTGCTTGCTGCATCCTCCTGGAGAACATGTATGTAGTTGGAGCCTTGGAGGGACGTAAATTAAACCAGCTTTCGTCGCTTGCTCCCATTTCAGCCGACGAGCACCAATTGTGGCTGGCGGTTAGGGTTTCCCAAACTGAACGGTGACCTCGAAAGGGAAGATCTCCCCCTCCAAAGTCATTCCAGTTGCGTAGTACATCGCTCCTGAGTTGTCATCTCCCCATTGGATCACATGATGATCCGACGGGAAGAAAGCGACGAGTGCATCAGCTTGGAAAGTTCCGGACGAAAACCGCTCCTCGATCAGCAGCTCGCGGTTGGAAACGGTCATGCCAAGAAACCAGGGCTCTCTTTCCTGAAGACGCTGCATTTTTTGTTCTCCAACGCCGGCGTGCGCGGCCGGCGCGCGGGTGGCGACAAGGGCACGGGTCGGCGTCGGGCGGCCAGCCGTTGGGCGATCCCATCCTGTCCGTCGGATCCTCGTCTAGTTTTCACCCTATCCGCGTCGCGCGGTCGAACAGCGTGTGGTAGAGGACGACGGGGAGACCGACACGGCCAAGCAAGTGTAGCTCCAGTCCGATCTGGCCGGCCGGCCGGCCGGCGAGTGCGAAACTTGCACGGAATACACGCTCGTCTTTGTCCTTTCGGGGACCGGGTACGAACCGTACGTCCGGTTACGTTCGTGGTTCAAATGACGACAAGATTTGGCGCTCGTGTATTTGAGCGCATGGGGTTAAAATGACTCTGTATGTGAGAGTCTGTGTTTGTATTGTGTTTCGTTATAAAAATAAGACAACAAGTATGTTGACTGGCTTGATACTCATGTGTCGCTACAGTACGAAAACTAAGTTATATGTATATGGAAAAAATATTTAACGTGCATTCTGTTTTGTGATTTTAAGTGTCTAGGACGGTGCTCTTATATTTGACCACGTCAGAGCAAATCCATAAGCTTTGCTTCAATGAGTCTTTATCTATTTATTTATCATACGTGCCTACAACTATTTTTTTCGAGCAAACCGTAGGAGAGCTGCCTTTTCCATTTGAATATTATGTACGAAACTTGCATTTTGCAAGGAAACCTTATCTTAGCCTTTTATTTGAGTTTACGACTTAAGAAAATCTAGTTGCGATTTATTTAGGGTTATGCTCTTAGTTAGATTTTAATGTTCCTTTTAAATTTTCATTCAAAATCATGGAATTATTTCAATTAATTAATGAAGCACTTTTAATTATAAAAAACTCGCTTGCCTAGAAAATTGCGATTTTCTGCGTAGACTCAGTGGATCAGAAAACCGACCTGTCTCCAATCTGATTCTTCGCTCGTGGTAAAGCGTTGAGGTCGTATAAGAGTGCCATTTTTTTCCGAAAATGCCGGGAGGGAGAGTGCCATTGTGCCATCCGTTAGTTTGTTGTGGAAGGGCAAAGCTTTTTTTTTAGTGTTTGTGGAAGGGTAAAGCTGTGATAAATCTTTTGCCAGTATTTTTTCACCGTAATGTCCCTAAGAGTCAGAGAGAGTGCTATAGCTCATAAATTAGCCCGTGTTTTTTCTGAACGAAATTTTTAGCTAGATCAGTGTGAGTGGTTTTACTAAAAAAAGAACGTGATAATGCACCGGACTGTGTGAGTGGTTTTACTAAAAAAACGTGATAATGCACCGGACTGTGCAGGGGCGGAGACAGGGGGGGGCTAGCAGGGGCTGGACCCCCCCCCCCCCCCCCCCCCAACGATCGGCCCCCCTCAACAAAATATAGCAGGATCCTGTACTAATACTTATATGTGTACGCGCTAATGATTGTACACAGCTGCCTAATTATGTTATTCAAGCCCAAAATCACCTAGTTGTGCACGCTTTGAAGCCCAGGAAGCAACAAAAATGTAGCCCATTTACACGCCCATCTGTAGACAAGAGATCGTGGACTCCTGGTCGTTCCGTCTGCTCTTGCCTCATGATCAGATCGATCGATCTATCTCTCCGCCATAGCGTTACGACGTCCTCCGCCGGTCCCATTGTCGCTGACCTTGGAGTTAATTGCCGGCTTGCCGACGCAGCGGAGTAGTGGCGAGTACGGCGGCTGCCGCTGATCGTCCTTTCCGCTTGGTACCTCCAGTTACATACACGGTATTACTCTATATATAAGATTTGCTAGCATGGTCTCCCCCGTCTGCTTTTGTTCAGCTTACTTTGTTAGTTGAAAAACAAATAGATTTTTTTCAGGCCAATTGCCTCAATCTCATCTGTTCTAATACTGAAAATTTGGATCGAGATATTGTTGAATGTGACAGTAGAGCTATAATTTTACTAAAAAATAGCCAAACACATTTGTTTGATTATGAAATTTAATATCTTTTTGGAAACTATGAATTTTATTATTGAGATCATTTGTTGTTGATTTATTTCCAAACATACGTTGATAAGCTATTCCGGTTGATATGTTGTACTATACTTGTGATCGGCGTCACTCGCCCCCCCATGTCCAAATCCTGGCTCCGCCCCTGGGACTGTGCTCATGAGTTCATTGCCAACGACGGTATCCCTATACCCTATACCTGGTTGGTCAGTGAAGCTATCTCGTCTCGCGCAAAAAATGCTGATCTCATTCTGACTTGGCTCTCACTAATACACTTTTTGAAAGATCCAGCAAATGCTGGTCATTAATACACTTAGCCGGCCTGATTGATGCATACCAACGATAAACTTGTTTTTTTTTTTAGTTCTTCGTCTCTACTAAAATTGGTCTTTGAGCTCTTCAATCTGTACACTATCGATCGGTCTAGACATACGACTGGCTGGTGATAAACAACACTGGGTCGATCTACAACACATTCCTTTCACTGTCAGCAACTCGGCATACACTTCTATCACCAAAACGTACCCATAATAATTCAGGAAACAGACCTGTACTGAACTGACCAAAAATGATCCAAAACCCCAAGATGCAAGTTGGGTTTAATCTTCCTTTCTTTTAAGGGAAGGAAAAGTTTTGTTCGATCACTGCAACCCAGGAGTGGAAACTCCAAATGCGACTTCACCTTGCTGCTTTCGGCTTCAGTCTGGATGAAGTTTTTGATTGCTGGGCATGCAACCAGGGGTAGGAGAAAAGGTCTAGAAGGATACGTGTTCCAGACCAAAAATCGGACTGCCAAATCACTGCACCAACTTATGTGGGCAGTGGGCTCCCCTTTCTGTCTTTGCAAAATGCTTCTATTTCCAGTCCTCTACATTCAACATCTGACGAAGGCTTTAGTCCACTACTTCTTATAGAATGTAAACAAGTTTGCTACGTCTTCGGTTGCAATAACAAATAAAAGACCAGATGGATCATGCGGAAAAATGCTCACCAGACGCAGTGTTTACGGTTTACCATAAAATTTTAGGTGGACAATGTCACAGAGGCAACGATAGCAGCGAAAATCCAATCAGTTACGAGTTGGCAACGAACATTTCACTAGCTGAGAGGACAGATTACATTAGCAGAAACCATATTGTCTAAGTGATAAAATAGTGTTGCAGACAAACAAACTACCAAAAAAATAGAAAAATGACAAGCTTCCCCAATCACCAAGATAAGCCTTTGCTTATTCCTCCAAAGCAGCAAGAGGAAAATAACAAACAACCAAACCTGTATACTGAGCGTTGTTGACAGCATATAGGCTGAATGACTTGCAGAAAATGAAAAATTGCCACGCTGTGACCAACATCGGCAACTCCGGCCGACCGAGACGAAAACATGCTACTCTTGCAACGAATCACAAAAAAAACATCCAACAAATAGCCGGTTGCAATCGGAGCACGTCTTCAAGGTTGCAAGGCCAGTAAAAAAATGTTACCAGAACAAGAACAAGCTAGTGAAGGCCAAGGCTTTTCACTCAATAGCTCTCCTCTACCACTGGCCTGACCAAACCCAGCGACGGCTATATAACTTAAAGCATCGCGATAGTCCTACACAACACCTTCAAGGAGGAGATGCATTCTTCCCGTATCCGACCAACAAAAGGCCAGATCGAGGCTTTACACCTTGGAGCTCAAAATCTGACATCTCGTTCAACACAAAGAATGAAGGGCAGATCTTCACCATAACAGTGTTGGTGTCCTGCAATACCATGGCTGCCATAACCAGGAGCCAGATCAGCAAAAAACCACAGAAATGTGAGGATGAGGCCAACATGGAGTGCGTCAGAAAGGAAAGAACACCCCGGTGGTCACAAACCCCCCTCAAGCCTCACTGATGGGCAGCCACCATATGGCCTCGAGAAAAGAGAGATGTGGCTTATGGTGACCCTCTAGGTTTTCTAGCTGGTGCCTCTCCTAACATCAGCCGCCGTGCATGTCGATAGTTGCAAAACGAAGAGTCTAAGATGGCAATAGACATTTCACAGGCTAAGATAACAGATCACAGCTGAAATGCTTCCCATGTCTACAAATGATCTCAGCAACCACATTGTAACTAAAAAAATCATCTTACACACAGACAATCAAATAAACAGACCCCACCATATATCTAGATTATCACCAACTTACAGGCTTTCTCTACGACTAAGATGGACCTTTTCTTACAGCAGCATGTTTCTCCAAAGCATCATGAGAATGAAAAAGAACCAAACCTTGATATTACCACTGGAGACAGCACGAAGGCCTTTCACTTGATGTACTGAGACATCCATTTGAAACCTTCACCATAGCCCATCTTGCGGACAATGCTGCACATGAAGACCTCCAGGGGCCTCACATTTGAATCAGACAGGTTCACATTGCCCTTCCCAGTGGTGAAGTTGCTCAGTCCGAGGTAGTAGCGCAGCTCCTCCTCAGATGCTGCGATAGGTATGTCGATCTTGTTACCCAGTACAAGGAAAGGCACCTTCGCTAGGGAGTCGTCTGAAAGGAGGCCATCAAGCTCCTTCTTTGACTCTGCAAACCGCTCCTTGTCAGCAGCGTCCACCAAGTAAACAACAGCATCGACCTATCAGACAGATTAAGAATTAAAATAAGCGGACAGAATCTTATGACAACATAAAAAATATTCACAGGTTACTTCCAAAGAGCCTGGGCCAATATTCAACAAAGAAAATTATGGCAGCAGCGTTCATCTATTTGGGTTAAATTATGAGTAACAAACAGTCGTTTCCATCATGCTTCCACAATACATGAAAAGGTGAATTCACTCCACTGTCACTAAAATGTGATTTTCACGACAAAATAGAAGTGTTCACATGATGTATTTGTGAGCATTTTGCCATCCAAGCAGTCGTTGTGATCTGTGCAGACATGTGAACAGTGTTACAGTGCACGATGAAATTGCCTGGCACTCAGCATGGTGAAATATGAAAATTTTCATTCTGGTGTACTTCATGATGAAATGGATATTTTTCCATCTCTGCAATCCGAATGGATAGAAGAGTATGCATTCCAACCATTTCCAGCAATCCTGGACACTAGCGTGTTAATTATTTATGGGGAAAATACAACAGAAAATGACCAAACAAAAAGCCACTAAATCCATAAATTCATGACTACTGTCACTTAAGTCCTAGCAGCCGTTTACCAAGGCCAGCAGTCAGCAGAGTTTTAGCTTACCAACTACTTCTTGTCTTTCTCTGTATTTTCAGTCCTCTTAAACAAGCAAAACATCAGAACTACACTAATTGTGATCAAAACATCAAACTTTGATTTTAATATTTCAACCGAACTTCCAACATTTTCACAATATGAAAACTTCCCTCTGTCAATCAAGCAGGAGTTAGATCAAGATCTGCAGCAGAATTTTTTTGTAGACATCAATACTCATATCACTATCAGGTGCATAGTGGTCCCTGTAATCCGCATATACTGGGTCCTTGGTACTTGCACAGAAGATGCCATCAGGGCATGCACTACTTCAGTGAGACTAGGACTCGATGCATAGAACCAAGAAAACAAAACAAGTAGATGAAGCTTCTGATGGACATGACAGAGCGCTATTCAAATAATAAATTAGCTATGCATCTAACACAATCACTTCCATCATACGGATTGTGATTGGTATACTAAATGCATTATGTTTCATGGCAGAAAATTCAGAGCACATAAAAGAATGACCAGGCACGTAAGCCTTGAAGAGTAGTTATATTACGATGTAACTACTCTACTACATGTTCAAATTTCGATAAGTAAAAGCATCGCATTAACAGGGCAAGAAAGACCAGCCAGATAAGATAATAAGGCTCCAAGCAACATTTCTAGATTTATTATTCTGTTAACAATCTCAGACGATTAGAAATGACAACACAGATTAGAAATGAAAACACACAAAATTTCCACACTGCCAGGTCCTCAGACTATAAAACACAATTCATATCATGGTTGAAGTCTTGATCAACCTATTTGGAGTTCACGATTTAACATACCATGAGACATGCAATTTCAGAATGAACTTTAGTTAAGACAGGTTAAATACGCCTAGAACACATGTAAAATAGCTGAATACTCCCAAATGGAAGAGCTGGAAAAGTCAATATTATGTACAATCCCTTGACCCCAGCAAGGCTCTCAAACTATTAGTGAAGATCAACATCCACCAACATATATTTTTTAATTTCTACCCCACAGATGAACTCAGATCACTAGTCACTAGACAGTTTTATGCAAGAACATGACCCAGTGCTAAATCTTGGACTTCTTTCAAGCCTTGTACATATTTAGTGAAAAAATTATAACCAGTATAAGTAATCAGTATGTCTGGACAGCTTTGCAATTCAGATTCCTCATATTACCACCTAATCACAGAACAAGGGACCACACAGTCTTTAAGTGCTTAGTTGGTAAAGTGGGAAGTATGTGTTTGTATATCCAAAACGTCTCCAAACAGGCAAACACAGCAACACATTACATGGGTGATTGCCCCTAAAAATAATTATGCGCTTTCTTAAGAATAACAGCAAGAATAAAAACAATTGGCTATAACTATCTACATTTTAGTGAGCTTGGTCCACCAGTGGACATTTTGCTCCATTGAGCAAAACCCTCGCTAGGAAATAGATTGTCTTTCTTGCAATCATCTTTTGCAAAGTGATTTTAGCAAGCTTTGTAAGTTTGAGTTGGTCAGGAAAATCCATGCAACTCTCTGCCCACTATCATCTGGATAACAATAATACTGATATCAATTTTGTTAAGGTGGCAGCAATTATAACCATTCTTGTGTTCTCTGATACAAACCTACACGGCTACACCCCTCCATTCACGTTTGGCCTACTGTCAATCATAGTGACCTAAATAATAGAGCTGGAGTTACTTGCGACATTTTCATAATCACCCTGAACCGCTGGCTAAATCGATAGGCAGACTTGATACTCAGCAGCATCCTCAGACGCTAAATGGGGGTAATGTTCACATGACCAGATTCATTTAATGACGAACAAGCGGTTAACTTATTGATAAGTTGTCCCTGTTCTAGGGGCAAAGGTGCCCCGGTGCCTTATCTAATCAGACACTCCGCGTGTCTAAACTAATTTCTTAGTTTCACTCAACACGGTAGCTGTTTCCGCTCAAGATCTCGTAGCAAGCGCACAAAGAAGAACTCTTAACCATAAGTAACGACAGGAAGTCTGAAATTACAAGTGAAGTGTCATATTAACATCCACCAGCAGGATTTTTTAATGTATACCCCACAGGTGCACTCAGCTCACTAGACAGTTTATGCAAGAACAGGACCCGGTGCTAAATCTTGGACTTCTTTGAAGCCAAATTGACAGAAAAAATCTAACCAGTATCAGTATGTCTGGACAGCTTTGCATAGATACCACTCAGATTCTCCATATTACCACCTACCCACACAAAAAGGGACCACACGATCTTTTGGTGGTTGGTTGGTAATGTGGGAAGTATGTGTTTGACGTCTACAAACACAGTGACACATTACATGTGTGATTGTCCCTAAAAATAATTATGCACTTTCTTGAGAATAACATCAAGAATTAAAAAAAATGTCTACAACTATGTACAATGTAGTGAATTTTGTCCATCCGGTGGACATTTTGCTCGGTTGAGTAAAACTCTTGCTAGGAAATAGGTAGTCTCTCTTGCGATCATATGGATGTTGTTAGGAAGTTTTGTAAGTTTGATTTGGCAAGGAAAATCCATGCAACTCTCTGGTCATTAACATTAACACTGGTATCAATTTTGCTAAGATGGCTGCAATTATAACCATTCTTGTGTTTTATGATACAGACCTACACCCCTCCATTCAAGTTGGTCCTACTGTCAATCATAGAGGCCTATATACCGGAGCTAGAGTTACTTCTTTCAAGCCTTGTACATAGGCGATTGTCCCTAAAAATTACCATGCGCTTTCTTGAGAATCTATGACTATGTACAATGAAGTGAATTTTGTCCATCCGGTGGACATTTTGCTCGGTTGAGTAAAACTCTTGCTAGGAAATAGGTAGTCTCTCTTGCGATCATATGGATGTTGCAAAGTGATGTTAGGAAGTTTTGTAAGTTTGATTTGGCAAGGCACATCCATGCAACTCTCTGGCCATTAACATTAACACTGATATCAATTTTGCTAAGGTGGCTGCAATTAGAACCATTCTTGTGTTTTCTGATCCAGACCTCACCCCTCCATTCAAGTTTGGCCTACTGTCAATCATAATAGGCCTAAATAACAGAGCTGGAGTTACTTGTGGCATATTCAGAACACCGTGAACAGCTGTATAAAATCGATAGCCAGCCTCAGTTGCTAAATGGGGATATGTTCACATGATCAGAACTAATGACTAAAGTGTTCCTTGTTCTAGGGGCAAGATGCCCCCCGGTGCCTTATCTAATCAGATAATCATCATGTCTAAGCACAATTTCTTGGTTTCACTCAACACAGGAGCTGCTTCCGGTCAAGATCTCGTAGCAAGTGCACAGAGAAGAACTCTTAACCATAAGCAACGAAGCAGACAGCGCGGAGAAGTGAAGGTAACCTTTGCGTAGTAGTCCTTCCAGACGCGGCGGGCGATCTGGTGGCCGCCGAGATCGAAGGTCTTGAACTTGATCTGCCCGATGCTCAGCTCCTCCGACGTCGGGTACTGCGTCGGCTGGTGCTGCACGAGCCGCTGCCATCCAATCCAAAGCACAAACACAACCAGTTAGACCAAATCAAGAATCGTCAGCAAAGGAGATAAGAAGAGAATACAAGATTCCGCTATCGCAGATCAAAAAGGGTAGAAGAGAGAGAGACCTCGTCCTTGAGCATGTGGAGGAGGGTGGTCTTGCCGGCGTTGTCGAGGCCGAGGAAGAGGATCTTGGCCTCCTTCTGCCACAGCCCCAGCGACGCCAGCACCCCGTAGAACCAATCCACAAGAAACATCTTTGCTCCTTTCTTCTCCTCCTCTTCCTCTTCACAGCACGGACCCAATCTCTCTCCCTCTCTCGCTCGCTCGCTCGACGCCCTTGCGTCGGAGAGAATTTTATCTTTCCCTTCTCTCCTTTCCTGTGGGCTGTGTGTTCTGTTCTAGATTCTTCGCTGGCCCGGCGTGCGCCTGCTTCTAGAAGAACATACTCTATTTGCTCCATTTTCTAATTAAATCCTCTCACTTAAGGATTTTCTGGCAAATACCACACGATTGTTTGCACTTTGACCCAATTACCACAACTTGGGTCATTTTTAACAAAGAAATTCACAGGTGGAGCATCACAGAAAGTGAAACCTACGCTGACTGAAGTTAGCAAATGACTCTTTCCACGTTACGAAATCGGTACAGCTAGCTACTGGTGCAACTAGATACGCCGTATGGGTTATGCCAAATCGATACATGTTTAAAGTATTTAATCTTCTGTGAATGTGTATTTGTAATTGTAAAACATATCAAGTCCTTTGAGTTTCTTCTTATTTGCGTTTTCTTAGGTGTTGAGGAAGGATCCGACACTTTATTGCCATTGAGCATCTCGTGTTCCAATCATCCAAAGAACCAAATTGTAAAACATATCAATTTGTAATTGTAAAGCCGTGGCCGCTTTGGTGAAGGAGGACATCAATCAGAGGGCGTACGCGCACACCCAGAATCCTGGGGACGTTGTGGCGGGGTAGTGCTGGCCGCTAGGGCCGTAGGGTCTTTCTTTTCTCTTTTTTTGGCTCGGAGGGCCTCTTGTAATTAAACTCTTTTTCTACCTAATCAAATAGCAAACGACTGCTTTATCCTCAAAAAAAAAACAAATTGCACCGTGAATAGATTTTCCTCGAACAACCTCCAACGAACCTCTTTAACCGGATTTCAGGCCAGGCGCATGCCAGCATAGAGAGCCGATGGTCTAAACCTTTTCTTGTATGAACCCTGGCTATAGCTAGCCACTTCACTTTAACTTCCTAGAGATCGGCTTCTTGCTCGACATCCTCCACTTCATGCAGATCAAGACGGTGGAGAAGGTCCTCCACATCCTCCTCACCCATCCCTCTCCTGCCTACTACTTCTGCACCCATCTCCTTCAGAGTCTAGGTCGGACCTAGGCACCTTCCTCTACGGCTCACCAGACCAATGCCGGGCAGGAACAGAAGGACCTCCCTTGATCAGTCGAGTCTCTAGAAAGAAAGCTAGGGGAGAGCAGTGATCGATCCCGCAGGACCGTGAAACCCTAGCTTAGACGCTAGAGGAAAAACACAGAGTTGCTTCCAGACAGGTCAATTGGACACCTTAGGCCTCGCTTGGATCGTTGTTTATTTCTCCGCCCGGAAAATACGCAGGTTTCGCTTCGTTAATTTTATTACCTGCCGAATACCTGGAATCCAAGCGAGGCCTTAGGGCTAGTACAACGCGGGCTCTAAGCTGAGGCGCTAGGGGGATTCACCAGTTTTGGCAGTTAGGATGATTTTCCGGGACCTTTAGGCACCGACGCATGGAGAAGCGTCTGACGCTTACAAATAATACGCAAAATAGCTGCTCCTAGCGCCGACGCCAGTGAATAGCCTGGATTTGACTTTTTATGCGACTGCGCAAGCGCTTTGCAATGTACATGCCCTTATCACAGCTCCTAGGACAAATTGGGTTTGGACGTTCTTCTGGCGCCAGCTAACCAGTACTTCCATATGAGCTTACTCAAATCAGATGCACTAATCAGCTCAAACTAACAAAGAGTGCACGAACAAGTCAAAGTAAAAATTTGAACGTATGTGACTCCCCCAGAACTGGATGAATTTTCAGGCATTCACTAATCACCATGGCATTACCATGTTTTTCTTTTTCAGAAATAGCCACGATGAAGGTGGAAACAAATTGTGACAATGCTATGATGGAAGGATTATCGAACGATTTACATGCAAGGAGAAGAAGACAACTACAGTGTCTGACTATCCCGGTTAAACTGCTGAACACCTAAGGCGACCCATCTTATGGACTATCCCTATTACCAGATCATCTCTTATAGCTAGGGAAATTATCTGGCAAGCTACAGCTCAGACACACACCTGACCTTACACCCTTTTCTGTTTGCTTTCCAGGAAACGGAACCATAACCTAGCTGACACCAACATACAAACAAGTCAATGTAGGGATCGGGAAGATTATACAAAGGACTTCAGCATGCATCTATCTTTGATTTTGATCTGCGGCCGGGTTGCTGGTAGCTGATGATGCTGGCGTCCTTCCATTTGCCACCCCATTCTCCACAGGAGCAGGCGTCCCCCACTTCCCGTCAGACTCCAAGGGCTCCATCACTTTAACCGATCCATCTGACAGCCCGACTGCGAATTGATTTGGTTCTTGGGGATGTGCAGCGACGACAAAAGGGTAAATGGACGGATTGCTGGAGCAAGGAGCGGTAGGATGGTTAGATCATAAGAAGCATGAAAGAGCAGTAAAGTATTCTGTGCAATAACCTGAAACTTATAATGGACTCCAAGGACTGTTAGAGAATTCATTCAAAAAATAAGTCAAATTTGTTGTCTTAAGTATATTGTACTTTCCACTTGATAGCGATGATATGGTTAATGGACAGTCAACAACCATCCTACATGTTCCGCGCAACAATATGAAGACGTTGGGGATAACCTATCTTGTACTTCTTTGTATCAGCGATTAAACACCGTGTTCGCGTATTAGAGAATGTACCTTAAATCAGAAAATTAGGCCGTACAAAGTTGAATACTCATTAAGCCAGTCCACCAAAATCATATCATATTCATTCACAATCCAAAACTTGATCGAAGAAAAATGCCTATAAAATTTGCATTCTTAACAAGCTCAAAGCATCCTAATTTACAGAACCTCATGGTCATAATCTTAGCATGCAAATGACAATTAAACTGTAGCAGACCTGAGACATGATCTTCAGGTGTAAATTGTGCAACCAATGTACAAAAGGAGGATACCTGTTTATAGCTGCCGAAGACATGTACGCAGATGATGCAATTCGGCATCGTAATCTCAAGTTGTCCGCATCAAAAATGGCAACATTCCCATCAGTAAAAGCAGCAAAAACCAGTTGGCTATTGCACGAGTACGATGCATGTGATATGGGAGCTGACAAAGTGCCCTGAGGTATCCACTGAAACAAGGCCAGAAAGAGATTTAAGAGATGTTGCCAAACAAATAGATTTAACAGACAATAACAAAATGTTTTCATCAAATATATGATATGCTACCTGATAGATTCTCTCCATTTTGGATGCGTCATATATAGCTAACTGAGTCTCATGGACTACTAACAGGCGACTTTGGTCAGAATTAAACTGGACCCTTGTGTCTCCTGATGGAGTCTTCCCAGCTGGCATTTGTATAGCAACTGTTTTTTTCTTTTCCCATGTATCGTTGGCCCACACACATAACTGCAAACAAGAAAGGAAGCGGGCTAATCACCAAGTGTTCAGTGCTTGAGAGAGAGAGAGAGTAAATATGCAATGAAGCCAATAATAAATTAACAGTCATCTGGATGCCACAAGCCAGTGACAGTGGCTGACTGACCAATGAAAATGCAAATAAGAGGTGTTATCAGTAGTAACCTGTGCATCAGCGCCTGAAGAAACAAGTATATGCAGGCTGTGGGAGAAGGCCAATCCGGTGACCCTCTTTTGATGTCCTTTGAGTTTAGTTTTGACCTGAAAAGGTAAAGCTCAATATAGCTGCAAAGCAATGATTTAATTAATAACTTAAATATGATCAGTGAAAGTTTCAAGCATTTAGTACCTCGTCTACCCTGACATTGTATATATGGATGGTTGAATCTTCCATTCCAATTGCTATGATGTTATTGTCTTGAGGGTGAAATGCTAAAAAGGTCGATGCTGGTGGAGGTGGCATGAATGTTGTCATCACCTGCAGGAGAGACACTCTTTACTAGAAGGATATACAGCAGAGTACAAATGCTTCACGGGCCACCGAACATAGTAGGCCTGATTGCCCCATGCACATATATCATACAATATTCTAAAGACATAAATATGACCATCAAATTTTACTAAGTCTGGGAATATATCCAGGTAAAATGAATAAAGTACCTTAAATGTCATCATGTTAAACAATGAGACCTTTCCGCCACAGGCAGACATCACATAAGAATCATTCTTGGAGAGTGCAATGCATGGACTGACTCCTCAGGATTTGCATCACCGGTATCATTTGCCATGACAAGACCACTGTTTGGTTGCCAATGCTGTGGCACAACACTGGCTGTTGCCTGCTCAGACGAAAGGAAAATTTACACACCAATCTGAATTAACCTAAACATAAGAAAACAATGCAAAATTAACATATATACCTTCCCACTTGGATTCTGCTCACTGCGATTCCATTTCCACAGTCTTTGAATGGCATTAGACCCTAGTGCTAACAAACCGACACCAGAATTTGTGTAAAGAAGTCTGACAACCTGCACACAAATGTTAATAACCTTCTAAGAACCATGATGAGAAGTACGAATACACAATCAAGAATAAGATGGATCGAACCTTGCTGGCTTGGTCTGGAGTTTCTGGCATTGTAGCTACACGGAACTGTTGGGGATTTAGAACTTCCATCAGCTCCCAAGGTTTCACTTTATCAGGCTTTTCTTCTGAAATTCTTGGCTTAATATCTATGCTTCTAGATGCTGGATCACCGCCATTCTATCAAAATCATGATCAGGTAAGATGATGTTTAGATCGTTTCCAATAAGGTCAGCACAGAGGCATTACATTAAAACATATGAAAATTGGAGACGTATTTTTTTTCTGGATCAGCATACCAGCATAGGAGATGGCTTCGCAGGAGAGTTTCTGTCTAAGTGATCCATTCGGCCAATGCTAGAAGAGATGCCCGCAACAACAGGAGCACCTGAGACCTATTAATTTGATATTCAAGATTAGGAACTTTCTGGAAACTACAACAACAACCTGGTATGACAATAGCAGGCAGGAAGATATGTGCTTACCTTCATAGCAGAAGCTTCATATGGCGATCTAAATGCTTCGAAAGCCCGGTTTCCAAAAGCCCGTAAAGATCTGAGCCCATCAGAATTTGCAAGTATCTTAAAGCCGTTGTCTACTGTAGTAACAGCAAGAAGATTCCCTTCTTTGTTGAATCTCAACCGTGGAAAGACCTGTTAGAATATACAGAGGTTAGATTGGTACATGCAGAAAAGGGTTGGAAAATATAGTAGGGGACAGAGACTGACTGGCAAGCCTCCGTCAGCTTCAATGCAGGTAAGCATGTTGGTGTTATCAACATCCCAAAATTTAATTTGGTTATCTTCACCAGCAGCTAAAATGTGATTCTGAGCTGTATCAAACTGCACAACACCCTGCATTGCACCAGATGGCTTTTTCCGGAATCCAGAATATGTCCTCTTGATAGATCCTTCACTTTCATTCCACTCAACCAAATGCGAGTCTCCGTCTTTGCTTGTTCCGCATGAGAACAACCTTCAAATTGACGAAAAGTAAAATATTACATCGACAACAAGTTGATACACTCTAGCGAGCAATATAACATATCTATGTTTTACCTAGTTCCATCAGCACTATAAAGCATTGTAGTACACCATTTTCCTGGAGCATCATAGTCCACCCTAGATCCCATATTATCATAAAGCCATGCTTTAATTTTCCCGTCTAGGGAAGTTGAAAAGATGAACTGCAGGGAATACATGAAAATCGCGTATCAGTAGACCAAATCGATGCTCATGTGCTTGAAAAAAACTATGCATTGGTCTCTCAATATTCACGAAAACACGAACTGCCTATGATGGCTCATATACTGCCTTAATTTAAACTACAGTAGAGTGGACTTTTGCAGCTTTAAGAATAAGCAGCAACAATACATATCATAATTTCATTCTGCGATGGTAACGCCTAAATATTATATTCAAACAACACACCTGAATAGTCTCTTTGTGGTGAGGGCAAATAGAATACACAGGTGCCTCATGCCCTTCAAACGAAAATACTTTCTGACCATGCATATCCCAGACCTACAAAATGGAAACTTGCATGAGACCAAATTCGGGAAAGAAGGAATTATATGACAACCATTCAAGACATCAAATACCCTTATCAGCCTGTCATCTCCACAAGTGACAACACAAAGTTGTTTGTTTGGCCGGGAGAATGCTATGTCATTAACTCCTCCAGAATGAGCCTCAATCTTACATGAAGAAAAGATTTAGTATCAATAGTGATTTCATACTATGGAATATAACATTTATAATACTGAAGTTCGAAGCGGAATTAGAAGTTCTACAAACCTCTAGAACCTGGCGTGTTTCGTTTGGTTGCTGATATGCATGCAGATGGATCAAATGTTTTGTGAATGCAACCCCTAAAAGCAATTAAAAAAAGGAAGCTTAAGCAACAATGGAGGGCAATACAAAGAACTTTAGAAACAATGAAATGCAATACAGGGTTACTGACTGAAGACTGAAAAAATATTGGCACTAACCTATCAAGTCTCCATCAGGGCTCCATGTAACTCGGTTAATGGACATGAAGAGTCTTTAGCCACGGCACTCTTTTCTCATGAGAAGTAAATAATGAGTCAAATATATAATATCAGAACATGTAGATGCTTGCAAACAAGGTACAACACTACAGGTGAAAGAAAACAGGAGTAAATTACATTTGGAACTTCAACTTGTGCTCATTTACCTGAAATTGTGCTGAACATGCTTGCATGTCCCAAATCTTGAAGGGCTTTGAGACCAGCCTCTCACGCAGACCAATCTCCCAAAGCGTAATTTCACCATTTGCAGATCCAACTATTGAGCAGCAAACATGACAAGCAAGGTGTTAAAATTTAAAGCTTCGGCCAAATCACGTTAACACCTTTTGTACTGCCAGCTGCCACGACATCTTTTTCTAATGGAGTAAATTAGCAAACTTGATCATACCTAGTAGTAGTGTATGACGAGAAGGATGAAAGTCCATGCTAGTTACATTAGATCCCTGTGATAATGTACAAGCTACTGTCTTAGGAAGGTCATCCAATGACCAGGAAGGTTGAGGAGTAGGAGCAGGATAAGTGGCCTGTAAAAAAATACATATAATTTTCTTTAGTTCATACAAAATGCAACAGAGACCTAATTATTGACATCATGTGCAATATTACCTCATCAATACCATGCCCGCTGGGCCTCATTCGCTTCATTAGTTGCTCGGATTCTGCACTTTGATATTCTGTTATGGCTGGGCGTTTCATCATGGAGACAGCTGTGGGATAATGTAATATAAGTACAGAACTATGGTCACAAGACACATTGACCCCATCACAACAAACAAACATCAATAATAAAAAGTATACACTATTCATTTTTGTTACCGCGGAGAGCTAAAAGTCTAAATCGTTTTGTACTATATTTTTTTTAAACAGAGCTAAAGCTCAACATCCTGAAAGAACTAAGTCAGCTTTGTTAAGTTAATCTCGTAGAGTAACTGCCTGTATAACATTCATACATTATACTCGCACTATTATCTCTATCCAAATCAGACCTACAGGACCTACTAAGGCACTTACTGCAATAGCATGTGTGTGATGTCTCAGTACAGAATCACTCATATGAAGAGAATAACACGTCAGAGGAACTAGTCTAAACTGAGTTAACTCCATACTGAAAAAGTTAGGTGTTGCTCTATTTCATCAAGTGTAATTACTTCGGTGTCCATTTATTAATTCTCACAACATTATAACTAGAATAGGTTGGAGGAAGCATTATCTTTTTTAAGAGGCGAGTGGGGATTTGAAGTTTTGAACCTAAGACATCGACAATGACAACCTTATGCTTCACCACTAGGTAACATGGGGACATGTAAGTCCCATTTAGGATTCTATGTGCTCTAACCAGTTGAGAACAAGGTAACACTTGATGTTTCTCCGATACAAATTAACAACCTGTGCAGTGGCGGATCTAGTTATTTGAAGCAGGGTGGTCCACCTTAACATAAATTTTAATTTTCACGAATAAAGTAACAAATATTAGTCTAATAGAGTTTACCAATGTCATTATGGTTTATGAAACATATTAGAAATCCCAATTAAGTTTAGATGTTGCATAAAATAAGTCTATGTGCCATATAAAATTCAAAGAAAGCTGAGGCTTATGCCTTGTTGTAGACGTGAAGGTGCATGCTGAAGACCTGGATTTGCTGCTACATACAGCTGGCTATGCAAAGAACATGAATGCTGCCAGCCCTGGCTGTCGGATGCCGAGCGAGTGTCTGGCCTCCCTGTTCTTGTACTCGCTAGGGTTAGGGGCTTAGAGGAAGGCCGCATGAGCGGGAAGAAACGCTTGCTGTTGAGCTTTTTTACTTTTTCTAAGGTAGTGATGATAGTTGGGCAGAATACAAATCCTAGGGTGGTCCACGGCCCACCCTGGCCACCCTATGGATCCACCTATGAACCTATGCCCTCTCCACAAATACTCCTGATTGAAAAACGAGAATAAACCCTCGAGGATAGCACATGCCGTGTACACTAATGGACTCAATCTGTGATAGCACTCTGGCAACAACAACAATAACAACAGTAAAGTGTGGCAAACTTGGAAGAATGTTAAGCATGAATAAAACAGCAGAAGGATTTATTGAATTTTATTAACAAGAAACCTTCATCCAAGACCTTCCCGATAAGGTCATTGCAAGGGTACTATGTGGAAGAATGTTTAGTGTTGGATATAAAATATCAAAAAGATTTACCGGGAATACAACACTAGGGTAACTGCAACTCCAATGAAATAGAAATATAAATACCCAACCACCAATTGCACAGGTTGATTATAAGGATCGACTCAAAACTGACATTTCATTTTCAGACTTTAAAAAAAAATAAGAACACACAATAGATAATTTTTTTGATAAAAATAACCATCGGGCCAAGTATGTCAAATCTGTTACAGATTATGCTCAAATGTGCTACCCCTAGTGTAAAAAAAGGTAAATGTAACAAAACATGGACAAATTTGGGTCAAACAAATATTATAAGAGGAGTGTATAAATATAGATACCAACATTTTTCTATTACAAAAATCGCCCAACTAAAAACTGATTATCAACTAACAAAGTATCAATTTTGGTGCAAAGATGTGTAGCACTAGCCACCCGATGCATGTCAACAGAAAGGTACCAGTTTAGACTATACCTTGATTTGGTGGAACAGACATTGATGATGCTGCCACACCAGCAGACTGAATAGATGATGAAACAGCAGCAGTTTTCATCCAACCAGCTAAAGATGGACCAGCAGAAGGAGGCTGAAATGGCTGTGTGGATGAACATACTGGATGTAAGTAACAAAAGCATTGATAAATCAGACATGAGCAGGAAATTATTTATGGAAACATACAGGATGACCCGCAAGTGGTGGGTATGGGGCACCAGCCGTTGGAACAGCTGCCAATGGTACAGAAACAGGTGATGTACGTGCTCCATTTGGAGGAGAGCAGGTGTGATCAGTGAATAAAGTCTTGATATCTGGATTTGGCCGAGGATTCTTACAAAGTTGATGCTGCCAGTTCAAGCTGCAAATGTTCTCGAGGAATTATGAACTCGCACATTCACCCACTAATGGAAGAATAATTGAAACATTAAACAGAAACTCAGATACCGCAACACTTTTAAATTATTAGATTACAGACCTTTGGTTAATTAAAGTCCGCAAACGTGATGCCTTGAGAGTTGGAAAGACGAGTTTTTCACGGAAAAGAGGATTCGCTTCAATTAACTTTTTTAGCTCAATCAGCATGATACTGCGAGCAGATTTTGTATCTCCATACTTAGATAACTGTTCATTTTCCCTGCAAGAGAACATCAGACAGTAAATAATTTTAACTAATTTATAAAAAAAGGTAAAACCAAGATAAGTACCACACACCACAGTTTGTTAAAAGCAACAGCTCTGCAATGTCACACTCAAGAACAAGAAAATGACAAATAATACCTAAGTACTACTTGTGGGACCTTATTAATAGTGCTATCCAGGAAATGTTACGTAGGAGAAGACCAGCATGGCTTAAAAGCTATCAAATGACTATGTTACATAACCCTTAACATTGTTCAGGTAGCCATGTCGCTTAGTAAGTAACTGGGTCATCAAAGCACTAACAGGTTTATGCAGTTAACGTGAAAGTATGCTCACTCAGGTACAGGTTCATTTTAATTCAGGATATGCCTAAACACTGAATAATGTGATTACAGATAAATTGCAACCAACCAAGAATAAAAGTTCAATAATATATAAGTAAAATGCTCTGAGAAAAATATTTGTATTTCAACAGTCTGAAGCAATTGAAGATCCAAACATATCTAAAAGAGCATAAAACTTTGAACTCATTGCTGGTAATGGCTCACACAAAGGAAACACTGAAGTTTCCCGGTGAGGAACCACATAACACAAATATCAATGACAAAATCACAAGAAGCTTTTAGAATGGATTTTATTTCTGAGGAATGGAATGGCTTCATCATGGAGAGAACACAAACAATAATGATACAATGGGGCAGGAAGAAATAACCTAAAATTCTCAAGAGTTAGAAGCTGTGTTATCTCTTTAAACAACTCCTCATTGAATGTCGAGAAGACTTTAAGATCCTTGACCAGAATATCGACCGCCTTTGCTCTATCATGCCTGTTGGATATTATTACAGAAGTTAGTAGGCTGTAACTTCGCCCAATGCCAAAAACATGTGACGGGAAACCCCTGATCCTTTTCGGAGTGGATTCCGCAGTACTGTAAGACATGAGAATATTACCTATCAAGCGCTTCCAAATACTTCTGCTTCCTGATCTCAAAGAAGATCTTCATTGAATACCTATTGTCGTCCACCTTGGTGAAACCCGAGAGGTACCTTTCCACTTCATCCCACTCCCCAGCATGGACTTTTTCCTCAAAGTACTTGATGTTGAAGTAGAACCCTGACTCTTGCTCAAGCCTACAGCATAATGTAAGATAGAAAATTAAAGCATGACAGAGATCAGACATCAAAGATTGCGATGTTCCACTGCACTAAACATAATAGGTGGACCTCAGCTCAGATGGGCAAAAATGGGTAAACACTAGGAAGATTCTAGCAACACGCAATACTGCTGCTGCTGGTAGCATCAACTCTTGTGGTCAATACTGCTGCTGGTAGTACCTGTCATCTACGCTACCACTCACTGATGATTTACTCGCAAGTGGCCACAGGGGGACAACAATGCCACACCAATCACCGGACTAATTAACCACACGTGATCTAGAAGATCGCATTCTTTTACTAATTATAAATAAAGTAGCCGGCATAATATAAGAGAAAAATGAGTCCTGGGTTTCGGGCCAAAAACTAGTTAATTACTTGTGCACAACTAAGAAAAAAAAACAGCAGGAAAAAGACATGACCTAACGATCTCGAAATTTCAAATCTACCCCTGAACCATCCAACTAAAAAGGGAAATTGCAGTAGAGACTAAGAAAAATCCATTTTGACCAAATTTAATTAAACAATAATTATCAGGGAGAAAATAGAAGAGAAAACTCTTTTGACCGAACATGCCGGGGAAAAACGCGGAACTTCGAATACGGAACTAATCAAACAGAGCAAAACATTTTTCCCATGAACTCCAAACCCGAAACTAGTCGTAATAAAGTGCTAAAATAAGAAAAGGAAGGCGCTAGATTTATTTCGGGAAAATCGCAAAAATGAAGAAAAAAACTCAACACGCGCCGAAGCAAATCCCTAGGGGGGCTTTGTGAGCCCAACCGACCAACGACGCCAACCAGAAAAAAAAAAAATAAAAATAAAAACAGCCCACGGGCCAGCAGGGGAGAGAGAAGGACCCACTTGTGCACGGTCTCCTTGAACTTCTCCTCGTCGAGGAACTGGAGGATGAGGAAGACGAGCTCGCGGCTGAGCGACGACATGGCGCCCGCGCCGCCACCCGGGAACTCGATCTGCCCTGCCGCCGGCCGCCCGGCCGACGCGCGCGCGGATTCGGAGGGGGCGGGTTCGGCCTAGGGTTTCGCCGTCGTCGCCGTCGCCGCCGCCCCTCCCGTGGAGAGAGAGGGTGAGGATGGAGGAGAGATGTGGAAGAGGGAGGAGGGAGAGAGAAAGTTTAGTAGTCTCGCTTTCTTCGATGCGTTGCAGACCTCTCGCCCTTTTCTCTCACCCCACGCCACCCCCACTGCCCTATCTTCGATACGTGCGTTGACATATTGATATGTTAGTCAGCGTATATATAATCCAGTGTGCGTATCTGATAGGCGTGGAGGAGCGGAATCGAAGGGCGCGGGATTAAATCGGGTGGATATTCATGAGGTGGCGTCCGGTCGTGAGGGCGACGTGCGCGCGAGATGATGAGATATGGTACTACCACGCCAAGATCGCGACATTATACCGTGTCGCGATACGAGAAGATAATACGCGCGGTACGAGATGATGCCTCTCGATTTCTCAGATCGGTTTGAACAAGTACCGACTGGGTGGAATGGGACCCCGGTGACGTTATTGATCGTGCACTGCTATCCTCGCCTTTATTTTTTTCGGGAGGAAGTGCACTGTCCTTCTAGCCAACCGCTTCGGATAAAATAGGCTATATAATTGAGTTACTAGAAAGATTTATTCGCTGCTATAAAATTGTTTACTCCAGATATATGCGTATTTCTTGCCGTCTTAATTTGAGCACACACCATATTTTTGCACAAGTTACGGTCGCAAAGAAGTGTATACTTGGAATCATTCAAAACGAGTGTAGTTGAAAACAAATTCAGTGATATCTGTTCTCTAACAACATAATCGCATATTTATGAGCTATAATACATTGTCACAAATATGGTTTATCTTTGACTAATGTTAAACTATATAAGAAACAACATCAGCTACCATTTTTTTGAAAAGCAAACTCGATGTCATGCAACTACCTGTGAAAAACGATGGTACTCCCACCTTCCAATAACTCACGTCGATCTTAGAAGATTTTGCTTCAGAATGTCAACCTGAAATAAAAAGCATGATAAATTGCTATATTTGCAATATCTACCCCTAATTAAATGCTTTGCGATAGGCTTTACGATCATGGTCATTTATTATTTGCTACATGTGCATGACTCACTTGTGACACATATTCATCGAGAGAATATCATTTAGTTATGATGATATAATATATATTTTGAAAAGTTATTCACTGGTGTTCACGTCTACACTAAACAATATTCTCGTGTACTCTTGAAGCAGGGTGATGCACCACAAGTATCCAACGGGGCGACTGAAAACCCGACGTTTCGCTCGTCTGGGAGGGAACCGTCAGAACTTCTGGCAACAAGGGACTGAGCTCGAAATTTTTGCTTGCATCGAGCCCGGTTTTAAATCAACCAACAAATCTCGATTGGTACGGAGTCACCGATGAACAGGAGCAGTCGAAACTTGAGGGATAAAACGTACATGTGTGCATGGTTGATTGATTTTTGTGCTTACCTTACAATCCGCCAACACCCTTACACTACATAGAGTGGCTCGTATTTATGTGCAAGTCACGTTCTACGCTTTACATGTCTGAATCTAAGTACAACACGTACGCTAAACTAGCCCAGCCTCTGGCTTCGTATGGACTCGAAACCAACTGTCGCAATCCTTATCCTGTCGGAGTAGCCGTCAAGTCTTTACGTCGAGGCTTATTTCGCCTTGATCGTGATGTTCATGACTCAAGTGTCCTTGCCGTTTTCATCTTCATGCCATGTCAGGCAGGCTAACAAGATTTCATACGTGGGTCAATCTTTAGGTCATGTCGAAGAATGTCGCCCCCAAGTTGATGTTAACTCTGTCTTGACCTATGAGAACCGGCTTTCCTACCTGGACGGTGTCGATTCGCACTGGCGACTTGTCTCCTAGAGCCTTCATGTCTTCACCATACCCGCATGATGCTCCATGTCTGGCCCTCCCAAATCTTAAGTACAACTAGAATCACCGTGTAGGTTTGCACCACAAGTCGACACCATCGAACATGACCGACAACAATTAGGTCATAATATATATTTTGCCTTATAAAATTGTAATGAATGAACATCACAAAACTAGAAATAAATGTTCTATTTATTAGGATACCAAAAAGTTTTCCACCACATATAGTCCGAGTTGGATTCTGCTACACATCGTGCGACATATAGTGCCTCGCCCAAGAAATTGATTTGTGGCTTAAGTGTGTCTTGTGAGCAGGTCAAACAAAAGCCATAAAAATCGATTTGAAAGATTGCATTCATTGTTATAAAAGTTGGTGAAAGTGGTGTTTTTTAAACCAATATCTCATTTAATTTAGGATTAGTTGCTGTAGAAAACTACCAATGTCTCAGTTTTGGTACTTTGCCAATCTATGTTGGCCCTAGAAAACACCGCGACCCTTTTTCCGTCTCGCCGGTGCACCGGAAAGCGTCGGCCTATCCTTTCCGTGTGCCACCCGGAAAGAGCACATGCATGCAAGAAAAGTGACCCACCCGGCCACCCGAGTCGAGAGAGAACCGAGCGCGAGGGAGAAAATTGTGAAGGAAAAACAAAAGCTCGGAAGAGGAAGGCTGAAGCACACTAGCCGACAGACACGGCCAGCGCGGCGAGGACAGCGACGCGGCTCTCCCATCCCGTGCCCGCTCCACCTCCTCACCCACCCACCCACCACCAATCTCGCATCCTTCTCGCCACACGCGGTTATCGCGCGCCACTTAAGCCGAGCCGAACCGCACAGAGACACGACAGTACGACACGGCAGGACTGTACAGTACGACCACATCCGCTGGTTTCGTTTCGTTTCGTATCGAGGCGGTTGCGGGTGCCGGGTCGGCGCGGACGTACACGTCGCTGGCACTGCGCACCATCTCGCGGCAGTTCCGGTGCCTCCGCGACGCCATCGCCTCGCAGGTGCGGGCGGCGTGCCGCGCGCTGGGGGAGGAGGACGCCGACGTGGGCGCCGGCGGCGGGCGCGGCGTCGGGTCCAGGCTCCGCTACATCGACCACCAGCTCCGGCAGCAGCGGGCGCTGCAGCAGCTGGGCATGATGCAGAGCAGCGCGTGGCGGCCCCAGCGCGGCCTCCCCGAGCGCTCCGTCTCCATCCTCCGCGCTTGGCTCTTCGAGCACTTCCTCCACCCGTAAGCTAGCTCCACTGATCAATCTCTTCACTCACCTCCTAGTTAGTGGCTCATTCGCTAATTATGAACTCGATAATTGAATCAATCATGCTCCCTTTCTGTCTCTCTCATTGACGTGACGTGGTAAGAGAGAGTAAGATATGATGATCCAAAAAGGAGAGAGAATCCAGAGACATACTGTACGTACTACGTACTAGGACCGTAGACATGCATCATGGTGCGATTTGCATGTGCACAAGTGCACGCGTGGTATCCATCGTACGCACGAACCTGCGCGCCCAAGACAGATTCAGCGTTCTCATGTCGCCCTCTCACTGGTTGATCGGATCCTTCGTCCCGTCATGCAGATACCCCAAGGATTCGGGCAAGATCATGCTCGCCAAGCAGACCGGACTCACCAGGAGCCAGGTAAATGCATTTTCACTTCGATCGAGCGACGGCCAGGTCCAATTCATTTTTACTGTTACGGTGGCTTAATTGGTTTGATTTCAGGTGTCCAACTGGTTCATCAACGCGAGGGTGAGGCTGTGGAAGCCCATGGTGGAGGAGATGTACCTGGAGGAGACCAAGGAGAAGCAGGACGGCGACGAGGCCGGGAGGTCCGGTCCCGCGGGCGGCAAAGCGGACGTGAATGGCGGCGCGGTCGACACGCCGAGATCGATGCCCAGAGCGGCCGTGGGAGGCACGGAGGGCGGATCCAAGCTCGACGGTGGCGGCGCCGTTCACGCGTCCCTACTCGACCTCGCTGGGGACCACCGGGTACAGGTGGGGTACTACGACGAAGAAGACGACGAGGAAGGCGTTGGCGGAAGGTTCAAGAAGGCGAGGGCAGCCGACGTTGAGCAGCCGGCGGCGTCGTTCGACGTGGCCGCGCTGCACCACATGCAGGCCGCGGCCGCCGCGGCCGCGAGGCAGCAGCACGACGAGGTGACCCACCGGGAGCTGCTCATGAAGTTCATGGAGAGCGGCGCCGGCGCCAGGGACCACCACCAGCAGGACGACGTCGACGCTGCCGGCGGCAGTTACTCGCTGTTCGCACCAGGGCCGTACGCGCAGTTCGGCTCGGACCAGGCGCCGTTCGCGTTCGCCGGGCAGCACGGCGGCGTCTCGCTCACGCTCGGGCTTCCGCACCACTGCGACTACTAGCTCGGTAAATAACATGTACATGTGTGGCGCCCCAGCCACCAGCGCCACACATGTATGTGTGGCTCCCCCAGCTCCGGCGCTACTTAACCGGGCTGGGACCCGCCTTGCCACGCTGGCAGATGTGTGGCTCCCCAGCCTGGGGCGTTGCACCTTCATGTGTGGCGCCCCCGGTGCGGGAGCCACACAAAAAGGTGTGGCGCCCCAGGCTGGGGAGTTGCACATGCATGTGTGGCGCCCCAGGCTGGGGAGTTGCACATGTATGTGTGGCGCCCCCGGTGCGGGAGCCACACAAAAGGGTTAGTTTCAGAATTTTTTCGAAAAAAGGGTTATTTTTGGATGAAGTTTCAAAAAAGGGTTAATTTTGTCAAATTTCACTCCCGTGACCGCAGAAGCAGAACCCCGCTCCACCTCCTCACCCACCCACCCACCACCAATCTCGCATCCTTCTCGCCACACGCGGTTATCGCGCGCCACTTAAGCCGAGCCGAACCGCACAGAGACACGACAGTACGACACGGCAGGACTGTACAGTACGACCACATCCGCTGGTTTCGTTTCGTTACGCGTCGATGGGGATCTCGTACTAATATCGAATCGCGTGGGGGTGTGGGGCCCAGGTGCTTGCGGCACGGGTGGTTGCATCTGTGGACCGGATGCCGATCTCCCGAGCCGAGACCACGCACGGGCACGGCCGAGATCGCGAGAAGCTGCCTGGACGAGAAATCGGCCTTCACGGTTGGTGCAATGCAAGCTCCGTGCAGTAAGTAGATGGAGAGAGAAAAGAAAATGGTTTTGGTGTGTACGTATTTTATTGGGTGGGGGTTGCAAAGACGTGGACGGGAGATGGAGCGATCGACACGACACGACACGACCCGAGCCTACTCGTACTGGTGGCGCTCGTGGGAGCTGCTGCATGCCGGGCTAGGGTTTGAACGGAGCACGCCAGGTCGCCGGCCGGCCACGCAACTTTTTTTTTATGCCGCCTCCCAGGATTAATACTCCACAATCTCCTTTCTCCCTTTCTTTCTCGAAAATATCTTTCATTCTTTCTCTCACTGGAAAAGGTCTTAGCATTAACGTAATGCTCCATGCATGCGACTCGTGTGCTAGACTCTAGCAAAAGTTGCTAACTTTTCCGTGACTTGTGCATGCCGTATCGGTGTATGAACGAGCGTTCACGCTGCCCATCGGGCTGTCTGCCTGTCTGCCGACGAATCTTCCCTCATGTTGCCTATCCATCGACCATCGGACACCACGCAAACGCGAGGCTGGCCACTCACTCACGCCTTTGCATAACAATGGACCAAATACATGTACGCACGTACTTACTGTACACCGATACTACAAGTCAGATGTTATCGTGCATAGACTGGATATGGCTAATCTTTGCCCGTGCGGTTTTTCGACGAGGAAAACGACAAAAGGCCCCACAGCCAACTCCGAGTCTCCGACCTACTGTCCGCCACTGCTGCCCACCCTCTAAGATCTTCCCGTTCGCCTTTCGTTGCCGCCTCCGACAATCTCTCTAAGTCATCGTGTAACCCCTTCTTATGCAATTTTAGCGCCGCACTCGCTCCATCCTCAACCGTGTCTTTTCCGCCGCGACTATTTAACGGTCATGGCAGCGTCTCCAATGTCGTCTCATGGGTTCGGGGTTGGCGGGAGGTGGGGAGAGGGAGAGAGTGTCACGCCCCAAACCACGGTCTGGGAGAATGACAGCCGCCGTATACTTATGGTTAAGAAACCATAAGCATACAAGGCTTAGAATAGTGAAATATCATCGACAAAAGCCAAGCAAAGTCTCCACTTTATTCATTATTCAAATATTACAAGTACAATTTATTTCATTACAACAGCAGCGGTATCTTCTCTTATTGGTGTTTATCACGACTACTTCACTATATGTCATCATATGGATTCTCGGCTATCACCTCTTGACCAAAACATTCATCTGCGCATACCAGATAAAAATAAAAAGGACGTGAGTATGTTAAACATACTCAGCAAGAACAAACACAATTTACACTCCTTTGCACATAAGCACAACTCCTCCAAGCTCAACACTCTGTATCGCCAATTGGAAACCAGTTGGCATAATAAAGCAAATACCACCAATTGTAGCATCATCACACAAATCTCATATTTTAATATTAGTCTCTGCAGAGTATCAGCAAAATCAATTGTCATAATCCCACCTTGCGATAATATCCCTCTCTGAGAATCACGTCGCCGAGTCCCCTACTTGTGTGGGCCTTCCCATCCGGGCCTTCTCATCCCACACCTTTCAGGTATCGACCGTCTCAGGCTAGATACACCACGCTTTCCAATAATTATGACCAATCGTTTTGTTGATATATGATTCCATATTTTATCTTGATCAATAAATGAAATAAAGAGAAACTCTAGAGATATATGAAAATCAATATACAAAACAGGGGATAAACAAATCAACCAAATAAAAAAAAATCATGGGAAATAAACCAATCAAGAGAACTCTGGTATACGCACCACATCCGCTCGCCACCCACCACCACCTCACCCACCCACCACCAATCTCGCATCCTTCTCGCCACACGCGGTTATCGCGCGCCACTTAAGCCGAGCCGAACCGCACAGAGACACGACAGTACGACACGGCAGGACTGTACAGTACGACCACATCCGCTCGTCTCGTCTCGTCTCGATCCGTTCCGCGAGAAAGAAAGCGATGGGGTCTCGTGATCTCGTCTCGCACGGCGAGGAGGAGGAGCGTGGGGTGTGGGGCCCAGGTGCTCGCGGCACGGGCGGTTGCATCTGGACCGGATGCCGATCTCTCCCGAAAGCAGAAACTCCCGAGCCGAGACCACGCGACCGCGAGAAGCTGCACGAGAAATCGGCTTTCACGGTTGGTGCTGCAATGCAAGCTGGTCAGTCCGTGCTAGATGGAGAAAGAAAAGAAAATGGTTTTAGTGTGTATTTTATTTTAATGGGGGTTGCAAAGACGTGGACGGGAGATGGAGCGATCGACACGACACGACCAGTGCTGGTGGCGCTCGTGGGTAGAGCTGCTGCCGCTGCATGCCGGCCGGGCTAGGGTTTGAACGGAGCACGCCAGGTCGCCGGCCGGCCACGCAACTTTTTTTAGGCCGAGAGGGAGAAGGCTTTTCTCTCTGTATCGAAAAGATTCTTTGTGGACGTCCGACAATTGCTGCGGCAGTGCCAGGGTACAGTCACCAGCGGAAGTGAGACAACGCCTCACACAAGCGCAGGCAGCCACACTAGTGTTCTCTTCTTCGTTTTTCCTCCTGCATATATAAAACCGGAAGTGAATTAAACGCTCCCACTTGCGATGCGTCTCATCATTTCTTCTTATCCTTGTGGAGTGGGCAACCTCTGGATTAGTGGCCAGTTCATGTCGCTGCCAAGTGGGTATGCCAACCCTCCTTCTTTATAGTGATGGATAACAATCTGAACATATACTTTAATTCACTGATAAAACTCAATAGCATCAACCACAAGTAGTAATCAACACCGGAAAAGTTTCCCCTATGAACTACACAAAGTATAACCCTAGATGTTACAACGGAACGAGGTGGAGTGGTGGAGATGATGGTGTCGGCGGTGGAGATGATGGTGATGATGATCCCGATGAAGTCCGGCATGATGGCGATGACGATGGCGATGATTTCCCCCCTCCGGGAAGGAATTTCCCTGGTAGATTTCTCCCTGCTGGAAAGCTTTTCTCTCTCTAGTGTTTTCCGCCTCGTGGAGGCGGCGGAATATTTCCTCGATCGCCCCCCGTGTGTTAGGGTTTCTGGGGGCTGAAGTACGCGAAGGGGGAGCGTCTGGAGTGGGCCAGGGCAGCCACGCCAGGGCACGGCGCGGCCCAGGGGCACCCGCGCCGTGTGGTGGCGTGGGCCCCTGGTGGCCTACCTCAGCCTCCCCTTTTGGCTGCCTCCGGCATCTTGCATAATAGGAGCTTCCAGATGTTTTGCATAAATTATTGATCTTCAGAAACAGTGTATCTTGACATGCTTTTCCAGCTGAAATCTGACTCCGGCAGTTAATTCTCCAATAATCATCAAACATGCAAAATAAGATAAAATAACATAAGTAACACATCCAAATGTGAAATATAACAGTGAATAGCAGTAAATCATGATATAAAATAGTGATGCAAAATGGACGTATCAGCGAGTAGTCGTCAGGTCTTTACCATTTTGCACACTGGAGGGCTACAGTGGGGGTAGGGGCTTCCTCTTGCTTGCTCCTGGTGCTGGTGGTTGCTGCTCCGATCTGTTGTTCTTGTGGTATTTTGTAGTTTGTTCTCTCTGCAATCTGTTTTTTGTGCATGTTTTATTTGTTTGTCATATAACGTGTCCCACAAGTTCTTATTGTTGTCTTGACCTTTGAGAACCGACGTTCCTCCCTGGCTTTCACTGGATCGTGCCGACTGACACTATGGGCTTGTCTCCTACAACCCTTCATGTCTTCACCATATACCTAAGTGATGCTCCATGTCTGGCCCTCCCAAATCTTGGCTATAATTAGAATGCGTCCATTCGGGACTCCATCCTCGTTTAGGGTTACACCACAAGTCGATAGCGTCGCCCAAATATGACTAACAACAATTAGGATAATAGAATATAATATATAGTTTGCCTACTGAATTAACATCACAAAACTAGAAATAACTGTTGTGAAAACTAGAATGAGTAAAGACAATGAACATCACCAAAAGGTTTTCCACCCCATATAGTCTGAGTTGGATTCTTACGACATATCGTGCGACATATGGTGGTTCATGCAAGAAACTGATTTGCGGCTTAAGTTTTGCTTGTGAGCAAGTTAAACAAAAACCAAAAAAAAATTGTTTCCAAAGATCACATTGATTGTTAAAAAAGGTTTGGTGAAAGTGGTGTTGAAGGGAGTGTTTAAGCCTCTTTCGCCCATACTCAACTAAACTCGGTTGATTTTACAAATTTGTCCGTCCATGTATAAGGGAAAAGCGCCAAGAAAAGGTTTCTTGCACTTAGAGCTTAAATGCTTGCACATTTGGTCAACACGTCTCTCTCTATATGTTGGCACTAGCTTTTGGTTCGTACACAGATCTGCTATGTGGTTAAGTATGCTCGTCCATCTATGACGTTGCCTTATATTCTCCGATGGATTATTATATTTGAATTTGGACAGAGCCACGTCTAATATTTCGGTTGAAACAAAGAGAGTACTGCTTAACAATTGATTGAGGATTACCAAAACTGTTAAAAGAAGCAAAGCTTCAAGACATATTCGTGTGATACGGGACGAGCACCATGCACCGCGACCCTTTTTCGTCTCGCCGGTGCACCGGAAAGCGTCTCCCTATCCTTTCCGTGTGCCGCGGGTGGGCGAGAGAGCAAAGGGCACCCACCCACCCAAGAGAGAACAAAGAGGGAGAGAAGGAGGTTTGGAAAAAGAAAACTCGGACCAGAGAAAGGCCGAAGCACACTAGCCGACAGGCACGGCGAGGACAGCGACGCGGCTCTCCCATCCCGTGACGTGAAATTTGACAAAATTAACCCTTTTTTGAAACTTCATCCAAAAATAACCCTTTTTTTGAAAAAATTCTGAAACTAACCCTTTTGTGTGGCTCCCGCACCGGGGGCGCCACACATACATGTGCAACTCCCTAGCCTGGGGCGCCACACATGCATGTGCAACTCCCCAGCCTGGGGCGCCACACCTTTTTGTGTGGCGCCCCCGTGGGGGCGCCACACATGAAGGTGCAACGCCCCAGGCTGGGGAGCCACACATCTGCCAGCGTGGCAAGGCGGGTCCCAGCCCGGTTAAGTAGCGCCGGAGCTGGGGGAGCCACACATACATGTGTGGCGCCGGTGGCTGGGGCGCCACACATGTACATGTTATTTACCGAGCTAGTAGTCGCCCACTCCGGACGCGCGTGGCAGCGCGCCATGCATGCACAGTCCCCACAGACTCCAAGGCGAGAACCCGCACCGGCCGGTTAAAGCCCGACGACTTGTTGCTTCCCTCGTCGAGGGAGCGAGCTGGAATGGCAGGTGCATGCATGGAATGGCAGGTGGAGCAGCGGTACCGGCAGTACCACCAGCAGATGTCGTCGGTGTCGTCGTCGTTCGAGGCGGTTGCGGGTGCCGGGTCGGCGCGGACGTACACGTCGCTGGCACTGCGCACCATCTCGCGGCAGTTCCGGTGCCTCCGCGACGCCATCGCCTCGCAGGTGCGGGCGGCGTGCCGCGCGCTGGGGGAGGAGGACGCCGACGTGGGCGCCGGCGGCGGGCGCGGCGTCGGGTCCAGGCTCCGCTACATCGACCACCAGCTCCGGCAGCAGCGGGCGCTGCAGCAGCTGGGCATGATGCAGAGCAGCGCGTGGCGGCCCCAGCGCGGCCTCCCCGAGCGCTCCGTCTCCATCCTCCGCGCTTGGCTCTTCGAGCACTTCCTCCACCCGTAAGCTAGCTCCACTGATCAATCTCTTCACTCACCTCCTAGTTAGTGGCTCATTCGCTAATTATGAACTCGATAATTGAATCAATCATGCTCCCTTTCTGTCTCTCTCATTGACGTGACGTGGTAAGAGAGAGTAAGATATGATGATCCAAAAAGGAGAGAGAATCCAGAGACATACTGTACGTACTACGTACTAGGACCGTAGACATGCATCATGGTGCGATTTGCATGTGCACAAGTGCACGCGTGGTATCCATCGTACGCACGAACCTGCGCGCCCAAGACAGATTCAGCGTTCTCATGTCGCCCTCTCACTGGTTGATCGGATCCTTCGTCCCGTCATGCAGATACCCCAAGGATTCGGGCAAGATCATGCTCGCCAAGCAGACCGGACTCACCAGGAGCCAGGTAAATGCATTTTCACTTCGATCGAGCGACGGCCAGGTCCAATTCATTTTTACTGTTACGGTGGCTTAATTGGTTTGATTTCAGGTGTCCAACTGGTTCATCAACGCGAGGGTGAGGCTGTGGAAGCCCATGGTGGAGGAGATGTACCTGGAGGAGACCAAGGAGAAGCAGGACGGCGACGAGGCCGGGAGGTCCGGTCCCGCGGGCGGCAAAGCGGACGTGAATGGCGGCGCGGTCGACACGCCGAGATCGATGCCCAGAGCGGCCGTGGGAGGCACGGAGGGCGGATCCAAGCTCGACGGTGGCGGCGCCGTTCACGCGTCCCTACTCGACCTCGCTGGGGACCACCGGGTACAGGTGGGGTACTACGACGAAGAAGACGACGAGGAAGGCGTTGGCGGAAGGTTCAAGAAGGCGAGGGCAGCCGACGTTGAGCAGCCGGCGGCGTCGTTCGACGTGGCCGCGCTGCACCACATGCAGGCCGCGGCCGCCGCGGCCGCGAGGCAGCAGCACGACGAGGTGACCCACCGGGAGCTGCTCATGAAGTTCATGGAGAGCGGCGCCGGCGCCAGGGACCACCACCAGCAGGACGACGTCGACGCTGCCGGCGGCAGTTACTCGCTGTTCGCACCAGGGCCGTACGCGCAGTTCGGCTCGGACCAGGCGCCGTTCGCGTTCGCCGGGCAGCACGGCGGCGTCTCGCTCACGCTCGGGCTTCCGCACCACTGCGACTACTAGCTCGGTAAATAACATGTACATGTGTGGCGCCCCAGCCACCAGCGCCACACATGTATGTGTGGCTCCCCCAGCTCCGGCGCTACTTAACCGGGCTGGGACCCGCCTTGCCACGCTGGCAGATGTGTGGCTCCCCAGCCTGGGGCGTTGCACCTTCATGTGTGGCGCCCCCGGTGCGGGAGCCACACAAAAAGGTGTGGCGCCCCAGGCTGGGGAGTTGCACATGCATGTGTGGCGCCCCAGGCTGGGGAGTTGCACATGTATGTGTGGCGCCCCCGGTGCGGGAGCCACACAAAAGGGTTAGTTTCAGAATTTTTTCGAAAAAAGGGTTATTTTTGGATGAAGTTTCAAAAAAGGGTTAATTTTGTCAAATTTCACTCCCGTGACCGCAGAAGCAGAACCCGCTCCACCTCCTCACCCACCCACCCACCACCAATCTCGCATCCTTCTCGCCACACGCGGTTATCGCGCGCCACTTAAGCCGAGCCGAACCGCACAGAGACACGACAGTACGACACGGCAGGACTGTACAGTACGACCACATCCGCTGGTTTCGTTTCGTTACGCGTCGATGGGGATCTCGTACTAATATCGAATCGCGTGGGGGTGTGGGGCCCAGGTGCTTGCGGCACGGGTGGTTGCATCTGTGGACCGGATGCCGATCTCCCGAGCCGAGACCACGCACGGGCACGGCCGAGATCGCGAGAAGCTGCCTGGACGAGAAATCGGCCTTCACGGTTGGTGCAATGCAAGCTCCGTGCAGTAAGTAGATGGAGAGAGAAAAGAAAATGGTTTTGGTGTGTACGTATTTTATTGGGTGGGGGTTGCAAAGACGTGGACGGGAGATGGAGCGATCGACACGACACGACACGACCCGAGCCTACTCGTACTGGTGGCGCTCGTGGGAGCTGCTGCATGCCGGGCTAGGGTTTGAACGGAGCACGCCAGGTCGCCGGCCGGCCACGCAACTTTTTTTTTATGCCGCCTCCCAGGATTAATACTCCACAATCTCCTTTCTCCCTTTCTTTCTCGAAAATATCTTTCATTCTTTCTCTCACTGGAAAAGGTCTTAGCATTAACGTAATGCTCCATGCATGCGACTCGTGTGCTAGACTCTAGCAAAAGTTGCTAACTTTTCCGTGACTTGTGCATGCCGTATCGGTGTATGAACGAGCGTTCACGCTGCCCATCGGGCTGTCTGCCTGTCTGCCGACGAATCTTCCCTCATGTTGCCTATCCATCGACCATCGGACACCACGCAAACGCGAGGCTGGCCACTCACTCACGCCTTTGCATAACAATGGACCAAATACATGTACGCACGTACTTACTGTACACCGATACTACAAGTCAGATGTTATCGTGCATAGACTGGATATGGCTAATCTTTGCCCGTGCGGTTTTTCGACGAGGAAAACGACAAAAGGCCCCACAGCCAACTCCGAGTCTCCGACCTACTGTCCGCCACTGCTGCCCACCCTCTAAGATCTTCCCGTTCGCCTTTCGTTGCCGCCTCCGACAATCTCTCTAAGTCATCGTGTAACCCCTTCTTATGCAATTTTAGCGCCGCACTCGCTCCATCCTCAACCGTGTCTTTTCCGCCGCGACTATTTAACGGTCATGGCAGCGTCTCCAATGTCGTCTCATGGGTTCGGGGTTGGCGGGAGGTGGGGAGAGGGAGAGAGTGTCACGCCCCAAACCACGGTCTGGGAGAATGACAGCCGCCGTATACTTATGGTTAAGAAACCATAAGCATACAAGGCTTAGAATAGTGAAATATCATCGACAAAAGCCAAGCAAAGTCTCCACTTTATTCATTATTCAAATATTACAAGTACAATTTATTTCATTACAACAGCAGCGGTATCTTCTCTTATTGGTGTTTATCACGACTACTTCACTATATGTCATCATATGGATTCTCGGCTATCACCTCTTGACCAAAACATTCATCTGCGCATACCAGATAAAAATAAAAAGGACGTGAGTATGTTAAACATACTCAGCAAGAACAAACACAATTTACACTCCTTTGCACATAAGCACAACTCCTCCAAGCTCAACACTCTGTATCGCCAATTGGAAACCAGTTGGCATAATAAAGCAAATACCACCAATTGTAGCATCATCACACAAATCTCATATTTTAATATTAGTCTCTGCAGAGTATCAGCAAAATCAATTGTCATAATCCCACCTTGCGATAATATCCCTCTCTGAGAATCACGTCGCCGAGTCCCCTACTTGTGTGGGCCTTCCCATCCGGGCCTTCTCATCCCACACCTTTCAGGTATCGACCGTCTCAGGCTAGATACACCACGCTTTCCAATAATTATGACCAATCGTTTTGTTGATATATGATTCCATATTTTATCTTGATCAATAAATGAAATAAAGAGAAACTCTAGAGATATATGAAAATCAATATACAAAACAGGGGATAAACAAATCAACCAAATAAAAAAAAATCATGGGAAATAAACCAATCAAGAGAACTCTGGTATACGCAGCTTGCCTTGAATCTCCGGGGTCTACACTTCTGTCTCCTTAGGACCTAAACATGTTACAGAGTCTCCATAAGTTGTGTCCAGTATACCGATATTACTCTTAGCACGCTCATCATTTAATACTCAGTTAGATTAATCATGGCTAACTTCTCCTTAAATACATGTATGGTCATGTGCTAGTTCTGTTGCCAGGCATGCACAAGCTGACGAGCTACTCGTCCTCTTGTCGTTGTTCACGTTCCAAGTATATTCATGCATAGCCAGTTTAGTTAACTTGATCAGTTCATGCGTTTCAGGTATTTCTGTATAATTAATCTTATAATTTATCTATTCCATCAAACGCTTATTTCCACGCTCTCGTCGTCGGATCGACAAGCATGGTCAGAGCCGTAGCTCCGGCAGTCGTCGCGGCGCCGACGGCAAGCGTGTAATTAAATTAAAGGACAGGTTAATTACTGGAGACGCTCTTTAACTTGTTCATCTGATTAACTATTACTCCAGCATATACGTGTAAATATTGATCAGAACTAGAAGGAAGCAAGTGGATCGATGGATCTTTTAGCATGCAGAAAAGCATTTTTTTTTTAGTACTACCGCTATGAGATCAGCATGGATCGGATTAATCACCAGAAATAGATCAGCTAGTTACTTACCAGTAGCCGCCCCTTATTTCAGTACAACAGCTTCCTCCTATTCTCTAAGAGCTAAAACTTGCTGCCTAACTCAACGAGCAGAACAGAGCTTCCTATCGGTGGAACAGAAAGAATGGAGAGAGATGCTAGCTTTAGCTTGATTGAGCGATGAGGAGAGTCTCCAGCGACATGGGTATTTATAGTGTAGTTCTACACTGTTGGACCAGGGGAGGCAGCTACTAGTACCAGGTGAGAATAGCCGGAATGTCCCTGGTCTGGATATGACCTCTCTGCTGGTTTATCCTGGCACACTTTTTTTTTTTTTTAGCTTGACAAGGATAAGGCTGAGCGGCTAGGTAAAATATCTTGGATCGATTCTTATCAGCAGCACCTTTTTTTTTACTCTTTAGTACATGCTAATTCATATATTTGCACTTAATTATTGAAAATTCATCATTTTTTTTTTCTTGGGTTACTACAGATAGAAATAACATAGCTAGGACAGGAAAAGAGGAAAATAGAGAGGGAAAACGTGGGTAGACCAGATGCGTCTGGTTACGAGAGGAAAGCTTTTTTTCATAGGGATTTCATGAGAAAAGCTAAGTAATAGGTGACCACATGTGCACAGACTATTCTGAAGCGCAAGACCCGTCCCCCTCACGCTGCTTCGCTAACAACTTGCATATGTTATTATTCCCCTTAAGAAAACAGCTCGCATGTGTTACTACGTGCATAGAACTAACTTGAAGTCGGAACATAGTGTTCAAGTATTCCTCTGTTAAACTTCTATTGTTGGTCACATGCCACCACCTGAACAAAACCCGCTCATGTAGATAGTTTCCTCCCGGATAAATCACTGGCGGAGCCAGGATTGGCTAATTTGCCATGTTGAGGGGGGCCGGTTTAAGCAAAGTAAATAAAAAAAACTTCACTGTTCATATGACTTAGGAGCAAAACAATGGTGTTAGGTGGGGCCAGGGCCCTGCTGGTCCCCCTGTCTCCGCCACTGGGATAAATACCACTGGTTAAATAATGATATACTACTTCTTATTCAGTTTCTTTTTGGCTTAAAATGTTAAAAGAAGCCAGCTAAACAACAATCATCTCCAAATATATTCTCAGCCGGCACACACAACACAAACACAGTGGCTGCCAACCCAATAATCGGATAGGCTGTGGTTGTCGTGGGCATTCTTTTCCAACGCATTCAGACATTGGGATATGGCCGCAACCTCGGAGAGAAAACATTTCAAAGAGATTTCGTTCAACAACCAAAGTAGCTGAGGCAAACGATGACTACAAGCTGCCACGTTTGACTGCGCTCCGCTTCAGCTAGCAGCAACTTTGTGCTGTCGCCACCATTGGCATGTATGTGGTGGTCGGTTCCTGTGGCTAGTTCCCCTCTCCGAGAGTGAAACCGCAAGATCTACAAGCTAACGATCGAAGACCAGATCTTATTACAGCCGCCAAAGAGTAGGCTTTTGCAGGTGCCGACACTACAGGAATGGGGATCTATGCCGACGGCCAAACCCTGTGCCGACGACTTTTTATCGGGGCCGTCGGCATAGGTCCCGACGAGGCCAGCCCGTCGACAAAGCCGTCGGCATAGGATATGCCGTCGGCATAGATTTGGCACAGGGGCTATGCCGACGGCTTTGCCCTCGGCATAGGTAAGTCGTAGGCATAGCTCTTTTCCCCTATTTTTCATCTAATATGGAATAATTCATATCTTTAAATCTATAAATTGAAATTTAACAAATAAAATGTCTAAATCGATTAGAAAAAATAGAGGAATCCAAATATGACATCCATTTCATCTTTTTTTCATGTATATGACTTTTTGCAACATATTTGTGGTACTTTCTTGTTTAAAAAGTTGTTTTTGGCACTTAAAAATTGGAAAATAATATTTACAATAATATTTTAAAAATTGTTTTTGGCAACAATGTTTGTCATACCAAGACACACCTATGTGTCAAATGTGGACACTTTATCACAAATCATGGCACGACGGCCATTTTGACCATTTTTTTCAAAAAAATAAAAGAAAGTGAAAAATACTCAAAAAATGAAATCCTTTGACATGGAATTTTTATGTGTACTAGTTGATAGAAAAAATGATAAACATGATTTTTGACAATGTTTCCAAAAAACTTCTTTACAAAAAGGTCTATCGTCTATAAACATGTATAACTTTCGAGTCAAATGACCTAGATATGAGCATCCCGTGCCATAGTTTATGATACTATGCCCACATTTGACACATATGTGTGTCTTGGTATGGCAAACAATGTTACAGACCTGAGTTTGTTCAAATTATGTTTATAAATATCATTTTTAATTTTTAAGTCTCAAAAATGATATTTTTTGTGAAGCAAGTACAACAAATATGATACAAAATGGAACCCATCCAATTATCACACAAAGTAGGCCAAATTTTATCCATAATGCAGCAATATTGGGAATTTTCTCGGTTTCTACCTAATTTCGCCTATTTAAATGACTTTATGCCTATTTTTTGAAAGTAATTCAATTTTGAACTACAAGTGTGTGATAGTTTGCTCTGAAATTTTTACAAAAATCATTTTAAGATACACCAGTAGTGGTTATATCACGGAACCATCGATAGTTTTGAAAAATACGACACCTTCTGATGAATAGCCATGGTTGCCATTTTGACCTTTTGCAAAAACAAAATCCTCTAGCACGGAGTCTTTTTATACGTATTATTTGATAGGAAAAATGAAACTTGAGTTTATACAAAGTTTTTAAAAAACTTATCTATTATATACTAAAAGCAAAATGAGTTAGTTTTTAGAGCCGCCACGTTAAGCCACATCATTTAAATTTTTTCCTGTAGTTAGATCTATTATTAACGGCTAAGATTAAACAAAAAAAATATGTGTAACGACATTCAGCTTTCGACCAGATATGTGTGTTGACACGATATGTCGTGTACCGTGTACGTGCCTGCATAGCGTACAAACCGATCGGTGGACACGTTAGAAGAAAAGACCGATCGGTGGAATTGGTCAGGAACAATGTGATAGCCAGGATCGAACAGAAAAACATTTTCCTCGGGCCACGCACCATTGGTGAACGCGAGGGAGCCCTTGGCCAGCTAGCTAGCGGCACCACCATATACAGACACCATGCCGGTCGGCCGGTGAACGCGATAGGGATTGAGCCATTGTTCACGAAAAGGAAAAGAGAATGGTCGAGAGATCGTAGAAAATAAGATTTCCAAAAATGCTATATAGGAAAAAATGTTTTAACAAAAAAGGTAGCAAGAAAGAAATCATGTCAAGTACTTAATAAGATGTATAGGTGCAAAACAAATTAACTTAGTGTGGAAATAACATTGGCCTGGTAAAAACAATATCACGACTACCAGATGGAAATAACATTGGCCTGGTAAAAACAGTAATGACTCAAAACATTCAGTTTTTGTTCTTAGTATTTTGCTTTTCAAAACTTCATTTGAGGGAACATAGAATCAAACTATATGTGGAAAGATAGACATTTATGGGCCTATACTGGAAGTGGAAGCTTTTATAAAATTAATCAATTCATTAAATATGGTAGACAAACTCAATTTCTAACAAATCTAGCCACACAAATGCGTTGGACGCCACGCTAATCCACAGTCACTTGAATTAACTAGATAATTGACTCCTTAATTAAAGGGTGAAATTTTAGTAGATATGGTGAATAACTATGGTTAACAAAAATCTACACATATAGCTTGCTTGCGAGTGGAATAAGTATTTGGAATTAATAAAGTTTTTACTAGAACTCAGAGATTCGGACTTCCATGTCCATTTAAGCGCAAGAAAATGACTATATGGACGCATGTGTCCATAGGACCACACAAGAATCAGTGGGAATCCGAAGCGACAATATAGAACTACATGTATGATTGATCAATGGTATGCATGTAATGTACTACCATTGCAATTTTTGATAATAGTTGTTATTAGTTTGTGTTCTTTACTCATGCGAATCAAACAATTGAACTAAAGTGTAGTATGAAGATGTGACGGTGGAGTATTAATCACATATCAGAAAGATTTTTGTGGTGCAATAGAATAAGATAATATTGTTTATGAGAGGACATAGTTTAATTTGGTGATTGATTGAAATACTTAAATCTATGCTACCAAACTATTTATGTTTTACCAAGTCGGTGTCGTCATTGTTACATGAGTAACATGACAAAACCAATAAGTGATAGTGTGGGAGTAGAACACCTAGATCGGAGAGGGACAGATAGTAGGAACAAACTAAAAGTATCAAAATAGCACTATTGATGTCTTAAGATAGACGACATTTTAAACTATGTGACATGATATTTTTGGAAATTTAAAATATCTAATCACTCCAAATTAGAATGATTCAAAATATTCCCACACATGTGCTAATTTAGGTAACATACTATATTTTTTAAGCTATACAACCCTGTGATTTATATTTCCATGATTGCGGTATTTATTAAATTATTTCACAAATTGATTCGACGAGGAAAAGACCATGCCCTCGCATTTGCGAGGGCCACCTTGCTAGTTCACAAAAAGATAAGTTATCTACATGGCAAAAAAACGTTCTGATTGGTTAGGACAGCTACACACGGATAACAAATCTGAGACGCTGGATGTTGATCTGCAAGATCCAACAACTCACAGGATCTCAGAGAAAGCACATGATCCGTGGGATCTGTCTAGCTGTTTTCTGATTGGTCAAGAGACATCCTCTCGTTTCCATCTAAAAAAAATAAAAAATCCTATCTTATCCTCTCGCTCCACCTTATCCTCTCGCTCGCTGGGACGCTCGCTCCCATCGATCCCAGGCAGAACAGCGCCCAGCTCGGCCGCGGCATCCCTCGCCGCCCTGGCGCTCTGCGCCGCCGGCGTAACCTCTGCGACGCGGAACCTCGACCAGGTCCGGTCGCCTGCCTAGCGCCACCCGCCGTCGACCCCTGCTCCGTCCTCTCCTCCATCTTCTTCCTCGTGCGCATCCCGGCGGGAATTCGGGGAGGAGCAGTACTTGGCGGCCTCCCTCTCGGCGGCATGGTGTGAGGCAAGCGGGAGCCACCATCCCGGCGGCGGCAAGGCATGAGCCCCCTCGCCTGGCAGGAGCTCCATCGACGCGGCGCGCGTGAGACCGCCGGACAAGCCGCGCGGCAGCGAGTGCGGTACGGCGGCGAGATGTCGTCGTCTACAACCACTTCACCGGTATGGCATCGTCCCCGCGCCGTCCCTCGAGCCCTCCACGGCCCTGCTCCGTCCCCGCGCCGTCGCCCGGAACCGAAGCCAAGCTCGAGGCCCGTGTGCCAGGAGCAGCACGCCGCCGTCGTGTCGACCGCGTCACCGTCTCGACCGCGCCGCCGTCTTCGTCGACCAGGAGCACGCCGCCGCCGTCTCCGACGTATTCGTCCCCATCCAGCGCCCACTCCCAGCCCGTACGCGGCCCGTCCCCAGCCCGTCCCAGCGAGGGACGGCGGGGTTTTTTTTTTCTGCTGTGTGGCAAGCTGAGCCGACGGCTTTGCCGTCGGCACAGGTCCCCCATCTCACCCCGGCTGATATGGGACCCACCAACACTGTGCCGACAAAACCAGTGCCGACGGTGCTATTTTGGCCGTCGGCATAGCCTGTGCCGACGGTGTTTCTCTGTGCCGACGGCCACGTGGCCTGTGCCTACAGGCACCTATGCCGACCACTCTGTGCCGACGGGGGCCGTCGGCATAGGGGTGTGCCGACGGCAAGTTGGTCTATGCCGACGGGAGAAAGCCGTCGGCACAGTTCGCCATTCCTGTAGTGCGAGGCACTGAGAAGCCGATTATGGGAGCCGATTATGGAATTTTTTCTTTCGCTGTTTTGTCGCTTCTTTCTTTTTAATCCTTGCCCTAGTGTATTGCCTGTATTTATTTCTACCTGCTAATATACTAGAGCCAGCAATTGCTGGCTGGCAAACTTCATTTCTTACGTGGCAATTGCTGACGGTCGGTGTTTATCCACGGGTTTGGTGATTGCGAGATGCATGCCTGGACCAATCACCGGTCCTGATGCGGATAGCGATCGGCTATACTGAACAGCATGCGTAGTCAGATCTCTCGGGTTAATTTTTACGACTAGTATTCGGGATCATTAACGTTTGGGATAGAGATTGGATCGATCGAGAGGGATAGCGACTCCTCCAGCGGAACGATCGCCAGAAACGGCCGAGAGCGACGGCCGATCAGCCAATGGAGATTATTTAAGGAGATTGTCGTTTATGCATGTGGTCGCTTCAGTAAATTACCGGCAAGCTTCCGTTGATTTTATTACTTGGTAAAACTTACATTTCGGACATTACACGGACTTTAAAGTTTAACTTTAACCACTGTCCAAGTTGTATGGAAACGTAACAAAATCATGATATTTCTGGAGTTAAATTTACACATGATTTTTATGTGAGGTTTACATATGATTTCGATTTTCGAACTAAATATAATTTTGGCAGTCAAAGATTGACTAAAATTATGTCTGAAACGTCGTTTTCTTTGAAGTGGGAGTAAGGAAATTGCTGAACCTAAAATAACAAATTTACAGAGTGTAAGAGATACTTTCCAGTAGAATTTTTCTTTGCGACCTGTAAAGCAAGCAAAAAGACTGACAGAGAAGTGCTGCTAGAAAACGCATCCTGCTGCCGCGAGTTGTGTCCACCGAACATTCACTAGCTGCCAGGGAAGGGAGAACGGTTGCTATCACGTATGTTGTGGTCATCGCCTAGCCAGTCATCGACATGGAACTGGATTGGGTTTACTCTCATCGACGTACGCATGTTGTTTTCGCGGATACGCTTGTGGGTGGACTTGGTATAATTACCTGATATGGGAGGATACCAAGGCAAAGATAAAAATGCTACTCCAATTTTTTCAATGCCACTTGGTACATTCAAGGTTTACTTAGTATAAGGTAAGTTACTGTTATAAAGTATAAACGTTTTGATATTTTCTCGATAGGGCTCGTACTACATAGTACGCTTGCAAAATAATTCAATCAGATGCTGGTGCACCAGAACAGAGAAAGAGACACTCATCTGCTGATTTGAATTCTGATGGAAACGGGCCAACAACCGACCGAATCCACTTCAGAGAAAATACCATGCATTATGATTGTACTTTCATGCGATTTGCCTTGTCTGTTCAATAGCGACATGGTTATGAAAAATAAGCAAATGTATATTTCATGAAGAAAAACTAATTATCATATGCAGAATCATGAAGCAAATCATAAAAACTTTGCTTGAATAGCAACAGAGAGCATCCCCCAGTGCAATAAACCACAGCAACAGTGAAGCAAGTCGGACTACCACAACTGACATGGATAACATTCCAACAAGATCATCCCAGAAGAATAAAAATATCCATGTCAAAGAAAGAATTACAACAACAACCAGGGGGATAGAACTTAACATGTCAGATTCTATCTCTGTTCCAGTAACTAATACAACAACCGTAATTAGGCAACAAAATGATACAACAACAAAAATCAATCAACCTCCCACTTAGGCTTAGTTAATGATAACATCTTCTGCTCCAGCTGGTGCTTTGCTCATCCAGTACTTGTAAGCATACAGGGAGGAGACGACAAGGACACCAAGGACAATGTAGGCGATCATCGTCGGGCCGATCTTAGTAGGGCTCTTCTTCTGCTTGCTCTGTGCCAGCAGTGCTCTTGGCTTGATCTTCGCCATGGTTCACTGCTGACAACATGTCCAAGAAACAAATAGACTAGAATTAGCATAGAACATTCTATAAAGCACCGCTATGGTTATGCTGAACCATTGTACACCACAAAAGGACACTTAATTCATGTAATGCATTATAAGCTTTTATGAACAGCAGGATTTGTAAGATCAATGAGAACTGCAAGCATCAGGTTGTTGAAACAAACATGTCTCACTTCTGACAGCATGGCTAAGAAAAAATATGGAATTAGCATAGAACGTTCTATAAAGCACCGCCATGGCTTTTGCTGAACCATTGTAAACCACTTAAAGGACACTTAATTCAGGGAATGCATTATAAGCTTTTATGAACAACAGGATTTGTAAGATCAATCAGTAACTGCAGGCATCAGGTTGTCGAAACAAACATGTTACTACGGCGATATTTGCATCTTCCATGTGCCCAAATAATGTACTATGACCTTTCTAACACTTCACTGTTAGGTTGATCTCATCCGGTCGAACCCCAACGGGTCGATCGGTCCCCTTGACCGCGTCCTGATCGGGGACGCCCAACCGCACCAAGGTTGGTGGGCCCCTGTCGCCGTGCTATATAAAGAGGTGGGGGACCGGCAGCACGGGTTATGAGGTTAGCCGCTGTGCCAGACCCCCCACCGGCACCCCTACCGATCTAGGGTTAGCACGAGCCGACGGGAAGTACCACCACCGCCGCCACTGCTACCCACTGCCTCCATCGCCGCCGTCCACCATGTCCGGCGTACCGGGGTCATCTGCTCAAGGAGAAGGTGATCATCCTCCTCCTCCATCTCACAGTTCTACCCGAATCGATGTATCCTAGTCGATCCCGTGGATCAAACATTGGTATCAGAGCTTTTGCTAGGACTAGATCTTTTCGGTAGAAATTGAAATCAAAAGAAAGCCACCCTCCCGTGGATCCCCGGTGGCAAAGAAAAAGAAAACTCACCAGCTTTGGGCCTAGGGCTCACCGGCAAAGCAGCGCCGCCGTCGTGGCCGCGCTTGCCCCTCTCGATCTCGATGCGCACCTTCGGGGGCATCTGGGAAGAAGGGCTCGGGCAGTGAAGGGGCACGCCTCCGCCACGGCCGAAAGGAAAAGATCCCTTTCGGGGGCAAAGGCAGCACCGTCGAACCACCGTCACGCCCTGCCGGCGAGATCCAGCATCGTCGCCGGCGCGGTGAGAGCAGCAGGAGCCGTCATGCCCCTGACTGGCATTGATACCTGGTGGCGATGGGTGGTTGGTGAAAAGAGAAAGAGGGGAAGGAGAAGGCTCGTGCCGCTGGGGCGCCGCCGTCGCCGGCGGGCCGCCGGCCTTGTCTTCATCTCCAACGACCGCCGTTGAACGGGCGAGCTCCGGCTGCCGGACGGCTGCGGAGCAGCACGGTTGCCATCGGCACCGTCTCTCCTGCGAGCAAAGAACAGGAAAAGGGAAGGGGTCGCGCGGCGCCGTGGCGCCGTCTCCGGCGGGCCGGCGGCCGGCGCAATTTTTTCCGCCGCTACGGGAGAGTCTCACGGGGGGAAGAAAGAACAGAATGAGGCTAGGGATTTTTCGGGGCAGGACGCACGGGTGGAGTTGATCCGGCGAAATGCACGCTGGACCGTCGGATTGAATCCGACGGCCAGGAAGCAAACCCTAGCCAGCTGCGGGCTATCGGGCCGAAAGTGAACAGGCCGTTGGCCGCCGTGGGCTGCGTTTTCGTCGCCGCGTGCGGCAGATAAAAGAAGGCCGTGGGCCGCTGCGGAGAGCTGCAGGACGGGCCGCTGGGCCGAAAAGTGTAACGCGCGCGCAGCGCGCAGAGAGCTGGGCTGCGGCCCAGTTGCATGTTTTTTTTCCCGGTTAATGTTTTTTTTCCTTTTTTTTCCAGAAGCATAGTTAATAAGTTTTTGTCCAATTTTTGGGCAAATTTCATTCAGTTTTTCCTATTCAAAATTATCCAACGAAATTTTTTGTTTAGGAAACAGAAAAGTTACAGAAATGCTTCTGAAAAGTATAAAGTTAATGAATTTTTATTCATTTTTCCGCTGCAAATAGTTAAAAGTAATTGCTTAAAAGCAATAAAGTGATAATTAAATTTTAAAGATGTGTTAAAGTGAATAGTAAAGGTAATTATGGTCCTGTTATTTTACGACCAACGTTGTTAATAACATAATCATGATTTGTTAATCATTGAACAGTGCAATGTTTGTGAAATACAGATAATATTTTACAGTTTCTGCTGTAAAGTAAAAGGACTCTCCTCTAATTAAATTGGAACCAACGGGAAAATTTAATTAGAGAGGAGGAAAAAGAGAAATACTTGTTTAACAGATTAATTATGGTATTGTTATTTTCTGACCAACGTTGATGATAGCAGTACTATAATTATATGAGTTCTATAGTCAAAGGGCTAGATCTCTGATAATTTTGCATGAAAGTGATCAATTTTCAGAGAAAAGATAAAAGATCAAGAAATGCTCTTGAACTATAGAAATATGTATATTTCATGTTTCCGCTGAAATAGAGTTGATGATAATGTCATTTTCCAAACAGAGTTCTTTATTGCAATAGAAATATTATCATCATATTGTTTATGAGTTTTATGCATTGATTCTATTTCTGCCCAACGGTGATGTAGAATTAGTGTAGAAAGATGATGTTTCATTCTAATTCTGCCCAACGGTGATTTAGAATATAGAAGAAAGTTTTAAAGATTTAATGTGCATATCTTTAACCAGACCAACGTAGGGTTATTTTTATGCTCATTATTGTTTATTATTATTGAATATTTTCTCAGACAAAGATTCTCATGTTTTCATTCGTGAAAGCAAAAGGATGGGTACTTGTGACCCGAAAGATGACCAAGAAAGGTCATAAAGTGAGAGAGTATGTTCTCTCTAAAGAATGACTGCAAAAGAAAAAGAATTCTTGGATGTTAATCCAAGAATACAAATAGATCATCGAGAGTCTTGTTTGACAAATGTCTTTCATGTACTCTCCATGCAGAAAACAAATAAATCATTCAGAGTTTTGTTTAACGAATTTCTTTCATGTACTCTATATGAAGAAATTTTTTAAACGAGCAACATGAATGCTTAATTTGACTAACGTTGGATTAAGCATGTGTATAAAAGAGTATTCAGATTTATTTCTGAATTTGATGATTGAATATGCAGTCTAAAGAGCCAATTGTGGCATCTGTGTCTCTTAATTACCCGCATGACGGGAAAAGACGATAATAATACCCATGGGGAGAAAATTTTGACAAAGGACTTATCCTGTATGACAGGAAGAAGATGTGATGACTCATGTGTTTTTATATCGACCGCACACTTTATGTGTCATAGTTACAAAGCACTTAATGAGTCAAAAGAGAATAAAGTTACAAAAGAACCTAAAGATGAGAATGGCATGCAAGTGTGACTTGCAAAAGTACCATTGAGAAAGAACTCTTGTGAGTTTTGAAAAGGAATGAGGAAAAAGTACTCCCATACATTAAAAGACAACTTCATTTTGAATGAAGCAGATAAAAGATAACTTCATTTTGAATAAAGCAGATAATCAAAGTTTCGAAATTGTGGCAAAAAGGTTCTTGCCACATTTCGAGGGGGAGATAGAGAATGTTACAGAATAAACTCCCCTATACTTCAGATAATGTGATGCATATTATGCATCTAAGTGATCTATGATGAATTGTGATCGTCTGGGGAGTACGACGGTCATAATAATGATACCCCTAAAGTAAAGAGATAGATTTATTCTGGATCTTTTACAGCTCCGAAAGGAGACTAAGGACGGTACTCAAAGTGCCATAAAGAAGACAGATTGACAGGTTAACAGAATAAACCCAAATAAAAGGATTAAGGATACACCATTTTGGAGAAAATGGAGTAATCTGGGGGAGCATGGTATGAACATACCTAAGGCTCGAATAGATTTTATCTGGGGGAGCTTGTTGCTTTATAATAGAGATGAACAAGTAAACATGGATCTTGTGATTTAGGTCCTTGTAAGAGCTATTGCCTTTGGCAATAGAAGACTACAGAATTAATTGCCTCTAGGCAATGACAGAGCAACAACATCCCCATATGAGAAAAACAGATGACTATAAAGTCTATATCAGAGAAATTTAAATGAAGGTTGATCCCACCTCATTTACAGAAATTATAAGCAGCGCTCAATCGATTTTGACAAGTGTCTACTTGTCTTAATGATTAGAGACTATGTGAATCCCGACGATGTTTGGGACTCATAAGTAATTTCCAATGGAGCCAAAACAGTAGGCTATAAAGGGTCTACAACGCCAATGTGACTCCAAAGGAAATATGTAAAAAGCGATTTTAAATCGAAAGATTTGCGCTAAGAGAATAAACAGATTATAATGAGTGATAATGGCACATAATGATCTGAGTTACATCAGATGAAAGTAAAGAACACAAGGGATCTTACGGACTAGAGCAAGTCTCTAGAATCAGAAGTTATTTTGGGTTAAAGAGAATGAGAGGACAATCGCTTTTCTACAAACTTATAGAATGGGAAATTCATTCCCTAATCCTGTGTATGTGGATGATATCCTACTTGCTAGTGGTGATGTCAATCTACTACCGGCAGAGAAAAGAAGTTCTTGTCCTCAAAAGAGTATTCTCGGTAGAGTGTCTGTCGTTAAAAGTATCGAGATTTACTAAGAAAAGAAGAAAAGGGGTATTAGAAATATCGCATGGACATGCTGAGAAGAAGTCTCTAAAGCATGCATGTCGAGAAAATCTACGCCTGTTCTTATTGTCAAGGGTAATGGAATTGAGAACTTTAGTGTTCCAAGAGATAACTTAGAACAGATCAAATGAATATAGTACCATATGCTTCAGCTGTTGGAAACTCAATATTACCCTGACAATTCACGTATCCGGGTTGTTTTGGCAATGTCCAATCCAGATATAGATCACTGGAATGGAATCAAAGATATCGGCCTCATGCTAAAAGAAACAGAGTGCTCTCAAAAGGTTGTGAGTACAAAGATAGATCTATAAATGTGCTCTCAAAAGGTTGTGAGTACAAAGAAAGAATTTGTGAAATGTATAGCGAAATCCACAATTGTCGCTAAATTTCACATTTGGAGTTTTTGTGTGGAAAAGCTCCAGAGAATGAAAAGATTGACATCAGTGTGATGTAAAGACATGTTATAGCATGATATAAGGCCGAGGGACAGGCAAAATGGTTAAGGAAACCTGTACCCGGAATTGATAATGGTTGACAACAGCAATAACCATTAAGTAATTCACTCCTAAGACAACGAGTCAAGTGTGGTGCCAAACACATTGACACAGAGTTATACGTTGTAAAGGAGAAAGTCCGGAATTATGTTGAAATGCTTGGAGCATAAGAGGAATAGATAAAAGAAACACACAAGTGTTTGCAGATCTGCTAATTAAAGGCTTACCGCCCAGTGTGTTTGGAGAACACATAGTCGACATGGGTTTATGGTATAGTCTATATTATTTCCGGACAATAAAGAGGCCCAAAAGTGACAGGATTTGTTTCAAAACAGAGACGTATATTGTAGCTGTCTGATTCTATCGGCAATTGAGCTGTGACGATGAAACATGCTCTATGTACTGATCCGTGATGAAACGAGTAAAGTACAAAGTATAAAGTTAAAAGTAAAAGTTGAGATCAAGGGGGAGAATGTTAGGTTGATCTCATCCGGTCGAACCCCAACGGGTCGATCGGTCCCCTTGACCACGTCCTGATCGGGGACGCCCAACCGCACCAAGGTTGGTGGGCCCCTGTCGCCGTGCTATATAAAGAGGTGGGGGACCGGCAGCACGGGTTATGAGGTTAGCCGCTGTGCCAGACCCCCCACCGGCACCCCTACCGATCTAGGGTTAGCACGAGCCGACGGGAAGTACCACCACCGCCGCCACTGCTACCCACTGCCTCCATCGCCGCCGTCCACCATGTCCGGCGTACCGGGGTCATCTGCTCAAGGAGAAGGTGATCATCCTCCTCCTCCATCTCACAGTTCTACCCGAATCGATGTATCCTAGTCGATCCCGTGGATCAAACATTCACAGTTCAGCAAGCAAAATTCATAATTCATGGCAGTAGATCCACTGTCCACTGGCTAAATGGTTCACTAGAGGGGAATTCTTGATACTCGTGAATTCAATTCAGAGATTATAAAGGGACTTAGCCACTTAGGCAATAGGCACACGCAATGTCAGAACACAAATGACATGATAAACTACAGGAAATGATGTTGTCGGATCGATCGATTACAGGCGCCATCTGCAAGATTGAAATCAAAGTAATAATAGAGCCTCAAGGTGATCCACGCTCTTGCAGCCTAGGGACACATCTCCTAAAATACTGGCGTAAATTGAGCTCGAGTTCATCTATCCTTGTCTGAAGCTTGGTTGTCTGACGAACTCCAACAGTACAAGTGTACACCGCTCAGCGATCCACACAATCGGATACACCCTAGACGGAAAAGCGGGATCTACCGCGGACAGAGGAGGAAGGCCGTGATCCCGGAAGAATTCGAGATCCACCATTCCAGAACCGGAATCACTTTGGTAGCTAGTAGTTGACAGAATGAATCAGCGGACAGGCTAACGCGCGACGTACGAGAAGGCCAGAAGGGGAGTTGGTCGAAATACCTTGATTGATCTGCGGCTGAATTGCGCTCGGGGGAGTTCTTGAGATCTCGGTGGGAGATGAGGAGGTTGCGTCAGAGCGATCCCGCGGGAGGAGTCCAGGCGAAGATGACGAGGATGCAAGGCTGTGGTGCGTCGTCGTCTTTTTGAAGGGGAGAAGGAAGCATCTTAGGATGCGTTCGGTTCTGGAATTAGGAGGAACGGAACGGGTCGGTTCCGTCCCTAGGACCTGTTCCTGTGTTCGGTTGGGCGAAAGGAATGGAACCGAGTGGTTCCTCGGAACGGAATATTCCTAGGATATGCGGGATCGACTCGTCCGGCAAAATCGGCCGGATCGCGCGGAACGGCTCGGCATCTCTCACTAAACTTGATTAATTATCCCTAAACTTGATTAATTATTTCCTAATCTTGATTAATTATTCCTAATCTTGATTAATTATTCCTAATCTTGATTAATTACCTGCTTGTTCACTCAGATTAGGAAAAAATAATTATTATTACACGGGTCGGAACCGTTCCATTCCTCGAATTTTTCCGAAGCGAACACGGGGTCGGAACCGTTCCGTTCCTCGAATTTTTCCGAACCGAACACGGGGTCGGAACCGTTCCATGCCCTCGGAATGGAATGGTTCCGTTCCGTCCCCCGCGGTTCCAGAACCGAACACATCCTTAGAAGGGGAGGAGGAAGAGGGAGCGTGGCTGTGGCGCGCGGGGAGTTCCGCGCCGGAGGCAAGGGCAATTCGGGAAGAGGGTGAGAAAAATCGAGGAAGACTAGTTTACGGTCAACTGTCTCGACGGTTGAATCTGACGGATCTCGTCTCGTCTCCTCTCGTGTCTTGGCATGCTGGCCGTTCTAGTTCTACGTTCAATCTATCTATCTATCTATTATATTATTAAAGTAACAAACATTGTACGGTGGAGATTTTACATAACTGAACCAATGGCCGAGATATAACAGTCGTATCTAGGCGATAGAAATAGAGGCTATATCCTGATCGGTTTGGAATACATCGTTCCTTTATTTTTGTGGCATGCACGAGGCAGATTCCAACTGCAAAACGTGTTTTGCAAAAGGAAAGCGTACACAATTTAAACTCTCAAACGAAGCCCAGATCTTTTTTTTTTTTTTGAGAACACAGTACAACACAGACGCTCACAAATACGCACATACACTCACCCCTATGAACGCACGCACGCACACCCTACCCCTATGAGCACCTCTGAAGGACTGAGCCGGCAGATCTTGAGGTTGACGAAGTCACCACAGGCGCCTCGCTGTTGACGAACGAAGCCCAGATCTGAGCAATAAAAAAGGAGATAAACATGCAATCTGCGCGTACCTTGGCTTAGCATCTCGGCCAAGCAAACATCTTCCTATCGATGAGCTCCAAGCCACCACGTCGATCGGGCTCTGATGAAGCCAGCTCTAGGCGCGCCAAGACGAACACACAAGGTCCCTGAATCGACCTCAAGCTTTTAGACGAGTCAGGTGAATTGGCGACGTCAATCTGGTGTAAAGGCACGACTAATGAAGGCCACGAGAAAAGTTTGGATGATGGCGGTACAAAGAGGCAAATCAAGTGATACAAACGGCAGTAGAGGATTTGGTGATCGACCATGTGGGCCGCAGTTTGCATGAGCTGAGCTAAACTATTTTCGGATCACGGATGTAGATTCAAGCAGATTTGCTATGATAAGATACGGTCGTCTGGGATACACGCCAATACGCCGGCCAGTACTGCTCTCTTTCTGTGTAGATCTACACCTAATGAAAGATGCGTATAGCCCGCACAATCAATCAGACAATCAGATCGATTGGTTCGACACACCGCCGGCAAGAGAAGCCATCCACTACAGGAAAACTGGTAGTTCCTGACGGCCATCGAATTAAGCAGTCACCATGTATGCCGTATGATGATGCAACCTGTAGTGCACATGTGTGTGCATAGCTCGCGACGGCAAGATACCAACAATTTAAACCATGCACTACGTCCCGTCAGTTATTCATCATCCAGTTGACATATTCGCCATGTGTGCACTGGATCCAGTACGCAGAGGTCATGGACGGCGACGTCCCGGCGGAGGAGCATGAGAAGTACACCTACGAGGAGTTAAAGCTTTTCTCCTTGGACACCCGATAGCTCCAGGTAGTCTCTCCCTCTCTCGGTACATGATCCTAGCTTGCATGTAAGAATTAGCCCAAAGTTTTTGTTCGTTGCTTCTCTGCTGCATGCGGCACATGAAAATATCAATTCTCTCTACGTGTATACATGCACGAACCACTGAACGAGCTTGGCAAATGACAATACTCTTTAGCCGCAAAAAAATGGCTTCACTCTTACATCAATATGCACTGCATATACATACAAACATATAAATGCGGTATTTTTATGAAGAGTCGATTCAGATTAAGTTATTTTGGTGCATGATTCCGGTTAAATTGCCCAGGTGCATGAAAATTCAGTCGCCGCGGTGGCCTCGGATGTGGGCGCCATAAAATCCTCCAGCATTTGCTGACATATAGATGAAACGCGGCAAAGAAGACAACATAGCACTGGAAGGAGAAGCAACTCAACATTACCGAGCGGAGCTGATTGGAAGTACCATTGTAGCCTCCACCTTAATCCTGAGATTCGGATTATTCTGCTTGTGTAATCAGCTTAGTCGGCACGGTTGTGGCCTTACCGGCACGAGGAGAAAAGCCTTCAAAAAGCTCAAGACGGCAACAGCGATATTTCGCCGACGAAGCTGGCTCGAGGCAATGACCATGACCGTGGTCCAACTAAGGTGCGGAGGTACCCTGAGTTCTACCTCAAGGTCTTTGAGGAGTGCGAATAACGATATCGATCTAGCACAACGTCTAAAGCTTATACGGCTCTTTGAATCGGTGTTGACCTACCGATCAATCAAGGACCAAGCATAGGTGCCGCGCGCGACTTCAATGCATGATTTGGTGACCCACTGACTCGGCATGCAGTTTGCATATCGATGACTCAAGCAGGTTAATTAAGACCTCTTTCTCATGTGTTTTCATCAGGAGACTCGATAAAGGCTGAAAGCGTACAGATGCAAGAAGTTATAGATTATTAGTTCCAGGTAAGAAGTCAACCCATGCCCCCACTGGCGGAGCCAAGGCAAGCTAGCCGGGTGCACAGGACACCGGCTAGAAACAATTTTCTTCGCAAAATCATTTTTTTTCACCATGTGTGCACCCGCTAAAAATATTTTTTACGTGTTGCGACACCCTCCGTGACCCCTGGTTCCAGATGCTGTAGCTCCGCCACTGCATGCCCCATAGGAAAAAGAAGCACCGCACTTGAACATGATTCTGTCCATCAGTCGTTCATATGAAAAGAAGGGAACTCCTAGCAATAAAATTAACACCCACGATGGTGTGATATGAGGAAATTATAAGACAATAAAAAAAGCTTTGTAATGACTTACATCACATACGCCTATCCACAATCAGATATCTGGATCTAGCAACTTTTTTTCTTAATTAATCTATCCACCGGTTTTTAGTGTGTATACTACTGACAGTATAAAGATGGCTGTCAGCTTTATGCGGAACGATAGCCCCTCCAGGGCATCGGGTACGTGTTTATATGGATTGTGAGAAGTCTAACAATGGCAACACATTCCCATATCATCAAAGAAATATATTTCTACAATGGATCGTTTCTGGGAGATCCAAATAGTAACAATGTAGACAAGTTGATGTTTTTTACATAAACTATAGTATATTATTAGCAGGGTTGAAAATAATTCATCACCGTCCTCGACATAGAATGAAATATCTTCAGCACTTATAGTGGTATATTATAATAGGGCCAGATGTGCCAAATATTTTAGATCATGCATATTTGAATTGCTTTTCATCTTGGTTGCAGGCGCTAAGGTCTATCAGGTATCAGAATCAACTAGAATAGGTACGTCTACATTAGGTCCCAAGATTCGAAAAAATCCTCTTTTTTTCATGCATGGGTGAATATGTGTCAGATCCCTTATGGAAGCAAATTTGTAGATAGAGGTCAATACTAATTATTTATTTCACCGGTTTTCCACATCATTATGTTTCTGGGGCTCAAAATTTAAAGCTTTGCATTTCTACATGTGCAAAATATCTATCACCTCAAACGTATAAGTACATGAAAGCTCTACAAATTGACATATATGTATTTTGGCTTCTCTTGCATTGCTCAAAAAATGCAATCACTTTGAAACAAAATTCATACATTTGAAGATTAAAAAAAATGTATGTGCTAGCCGCGCAATTGCGCGGGCCAACCAGCTAATAAAACTAAAACACACGCTTTAATAGGAGTCGGTCTTCACTTTTGTAACAACTGTGTAGGAAAACATGAGAAGGTCATTGCTATTTATTGATTCAACCTTAATTCTTTCTCTCGCTAGGAGTTACATTCATCATGTAAGCACTATCATCCGCTGGGTCATTGACTCATGCAATTTGAATTATTTCTCCTTTTGACTATTTGATTGTATTTTAGCTATGGGGTGGTTAACGTGTTTTTCTTTCGAACTCTCTTTTTCGAAATGTTCGGACGGGAAATTAGGGACAAGAGTACTAATGATTTCTGTTATTTACTCCAATAAATCTAGTTGTTCCATTTCTATTTTCACAAAACTGTTCCTCAAAAATATTCTTTGTTTTGAGAAAAGAAAGTATATTGTTTTTTCTTGCTTTGTTGAAGCCATTTATGCCCTAGTGGAAACAAATGCGATTTCTAGCAAAACAATTCCACATAAAAAGGTTTTACCTATAATGTCTTACCCTAGGGGGGGGGGGGGGGCAGTTGCCCCTAGGTACGTACACGTACCTACTCAATAAAATCCATACATATATATGATGTGAGTTTCATTTACTATACTACCATTAGAAGTTTAGTTCGCCGAGGACCTCTAAAAAGTCAGGACCGTCCCTAGAGGATGCACAATGAGCGCTCGGGCATAAATGATATCTGGAGCAATGTCTGCTTGTAACGCTGTAAAAAGTAAGGGATCGAGGTGGCTAGATTCTGTATATTAGTTCGGTACATGATGTTCAACGTGTAATTGGCGCTGGTGTAGTTGTAGAAGAAACTCCATGGCGGCGTCTCAATGGTTGCGACTAGATTTTGATTAGTACGGAAATGAGGCCACTAATGGCGAGTTGAGTGGCTGCAAATGCAATGGAGATGGTGGTATGGGAGGGGGTGTAATGGGGATGCAGAGTGTAGAGAGAGAGAGCAGTAAAATCAGGGTAAGCTCGCTTGACAAAAACTTTTTATTGGAGTAAAATAGCAGAAATCATCATTCCTTTCGTGTCCCTAATTTCTGCTCCAACACCAAACACCAAATACCGTCAACGTTGAAAGTGTTTTCTTCTCCGCGTTAAAGCCGCATGCATCAATCGATGCAGAGGATGGAGCACCCTTTTCTAAATAAAAAAATTCCCGCTCAAACACCAACCACAAAAAATTTGAATGATCCATTTTATTGTTGATTTGAAGATCTAATCGATTTCATGTTATTTCAACAATGATTTACAATGTACTTTTCTAGTTAAGTTTCCCGTCAAATAACCCATAAGTTTTTGCTAGACCTCAGTCCACTCTATTGCATCATGCTTCTCGGTTGTGCCTAAGAGTTGCAACTGAAACAAAAAAGATAACATTTGACTTGAGAATTAAGTGATCGACCAATATAATTATGGTTTTGCTAATTCTCAGGTAGGTTAGTGCTCAATCAAGTTCTACATTTGTTGGATTTACATCGTGCTTCGTGTACGTACTTATGGGGTGTATGTGAGTCTTTTCAGTTACTAGTAATCGTGCACGTGTCACACACGTGTAATCTTATAAATTTATTTGCCACCCTTTGTCACCTCGGTGCTCTGAATTGTTTTTTTATCACGGGCGTATAATGCAAATACCGCAGAAAAATATTCCAGGCATCAGAAATTTTATAATTCACAATACAATTTTATTATTCAATCATTAAGAAGTCCAATTTCATTTATCAAAGCGAAACAAATTATTTAGAGGTTTGTATAAATAGAAGAAGTTGTTTAATTTCAAGACCAAAATAGATATTTACATAGCAATCCATAATCAAACTGACATTAAAAATATCACAAAGTTTCACAAGCAAAGACACACATAAACCCTAAACCCTATGAGGTTTGTATAAATAGTTGCTTGCTGGGCATAAACTACACTGAGCGCCAAAAATGTAATGCATCCCCTATGACAATAATTGCTTGCTAACAATAATTGTCTGAAAAACAAAGTTAAGATGATGTATATATTAGGATTGATATCTAGCTGGGCTTAATCTTGCAGTGATGCATCCCCTGCCCTCTGCAAATATGAAGGCATATATTTGCAGGCATAAACTACAAATAGTGGCTTGCAGAAACTGTATCAATATATAGCATTCTTGCATACAGCTGCACCATAAGTACATTATCACAAAATAAGACCAGGATATTCTTCCAAGAAGCAAAAAAGACCACCATCACAGTGGGTCATTTTACTTTGGTAGCCTCACCATTAGGCACAAATCCTTTTACATTTTACTATAATAATGGTTCTAATCACTGGCTTGTATGGTCAATTATCCTAGGTGGAAAATGAAAGAAAAGCTGTGAGAGAAGCAACCTCCACCACAATCACATACACATAAGTATCTGCAAATATAAAGCATGATAAAGATTAGGGAATTTCAAAATAATTAAATATAGGAAATGAAATCCAATTGCCTTGCCTACATTTCTTTGCATTGATAATGAGCTGTGATACTGTGAAGTAAATATAGGAGGTACGTGCATGATGCTGCAGTGAAATTTTGGCATATATTTCAGAACCAAGTGAAGGGAAAAACCTGCATTAATGCGCGTAATCCAAAATGTTGGACCATAGTTTTAGTAATGCTAGCCCTAACAACACAGTTGATATATTTACTGGTGCAAGCCTCCTTCACATAGTTGCCTTCTTTTTCTGCAACGCCTCCACGACCGCCACAAGAAATCCATTAATCCCTTCACATGGAAAAAGTAACAATATTGTTGAACAAATAAAAATGCACGTGCAATGCACGTCTTGACAAATATAAAGTCCAATAACTATATTACACTATACAAAATTTTCCTTTCAATAAATTTTCCTTTAAATTTTTGGAGGCAGGTAAACTTGGAACAAGAAATGGATATATATGGAGGTGAAATTGCATTAGACTCTATGCTAGCACTAAAATGACCACCGGTTCCTTGCAATGAATTTCAACCTTGCTTGTAAAATAGCTGTCGATACAAGATTTCATGCTCACAAGCATTGTCACAGATGGTGTGTAATAAGCTACTTTGCATTCTCCCATTAGAGAAGTACCTTTTGATCCTTGAAATCTTACAGTGAACCGAGTTCACTAATAATATGCAGAGCAAAGATAATTGTGTTGATAGAAGAATAATTGGATAAAACTGCATCAGATCGGAGGTAATGGAAGTACAGTGTAACTAAAGGGGCTACTAAACACAAGTGGATAACTGACACTAAATTCTAGAGCAACAGTAGACAAAGGAAAGGGAAAGGTGAGTGTTTAGAGGTCTACCTTTCAAACTCTTGTCGAGCAATGACAACTTTCATATTCAGAATGACCTGGCCGTAAAATAACAGATTATTTTCAATCTGCATTTGATCTTATAGTAAGTAACTCCTTATATTGCTCTATAACAAACAAATTATTAACAACATCAATGTACAAAAGAAAAGATACAAATTCGAGATTGCTTTTGTATTAAAAAAATCACTGCTGTCATGTAGATTGCCTTCCACTACAAAATGCCTAAGAGATATAATAAAATGGGAAGTGTTGATGTTCCTGTTGCTCTTAACCTCTCCATTATTGGTGCTCTGTTTCCGAATAATGGAATGGAAAGCGAGGTAATTCTCTAATATAAAATGGGAAGGGATGTCCATTCAGTTTTCTGAAAATCAAGCAACTGGAACTCCTATTTCAATTGAATCTGCGTGCAATTATTTTTCTTTCTACCGTTGCACTCCTATTTCAATTGAATCGATCGGAAACTTATGGACATGCAGTTAGCAGCAAATTGTAAATTCTAGTATAAATAAGCTAATCCTAGTTTCCAATATTAATGGGCTACCAAAATTTCTGTCGTGAAAAAAAGAAGGATGTATGAGATTTGTTAGTTCCATTTGTGGCAACTACCTCGGATCTCACTCTTTATATAATAAACACATTTAGGTGCGCACTAAATTACACCAGCGGTGGAGAATGTTTGCACAACAACAGTGTTACTTCTAGGTGCTCCTTATCATCTCCTGGCAAAAGAACAAAACAACCCAATATTAAGGAAGAGCCTACAAAGTGAGGACTGACTGCAATATAAGCAAACATTTCAATTATTAACATAGTTTGGTCATTGATGTAATCACCTTCCTGTCAAGGCAATTGTAGTAATTAGTTCCTTTTTTTATGCACAACCAAACCCATAGAAAGCATATATGATGATCTTGAAGCTGAATATATGTACATGTCTCGCAATGAAATCCCATCAGGCAAATTTGAGTGAAGATGACATTCTAATAATTCATATGCGAAATATGTTTGTCTTCACTGGGGTCATAGCTGATGCTAATGAGTTATTGGTGGTGCCACCAGGTGAAGACCTGTATACTTCTGCTACATGGTTTGTCTGCTGGACTGAGCATTTTGAAGCATCTCCATTGGTCGTGCATGTCGAGGATCTGTTGCAACACAACAAAACAATGTCAGCTGTTACTCCACCTACTTGTGTTTCGCTCCTTCGACGAAGAATCAGAACCACACCTGCAGCCCGAGGGAGAGAAGTGGTGGGTGCAGACTGACCATTAACGCCAAGGTCGTCAGCGCAGCACCTAGAACAAGTCTTCTGGGCGTCCGACTCGTCCTCACCGTGCCGGTTCCTGCTTCGGTGCGGCCAGGAGCCCAGGACAGTCATCCTTGCCAGCGGCGGCGAGGGAGCTCATCAATAGTCTGATTCAATCATGCTTTGGTGCGGCCAGGACAATCACCCTCGCCATCAAGATGTGTCCTCAGAGAATCTATGACTAAAACCAAAGTGCAAGGAAGAGAGACAAACCAAGACGAATCGGCCGCGGTGATAGGTTTCTGCACCTGGCCGAGGCGATTTCGGGCGAAGGAGCTGAGGAGGCGGCGCGGGGCTCGATTGGCGCAGCCGTGAGGGATGCACTCGTGCGGCGAGTCGCCTCGACAACCCTCTCTCGCCGGCGGGCGGCCACCTCGCCGGGCTCCGCGATGCGCAGGTGTGCTGCGCCCCTATCTTCAGGCACCTCGCAGTGGAACAACGTTCGGCTGCGGGCGCGTCCGCAGCGGCCGTGCTGGTCGAGTTCGTCCTCGCCCGATCGAGGCATCGCGCGACGGCAGGTTGATGGATGCGAGGAGATCGATTTAGCGGGACGGTTTTGATACTGTTCCGTGATTTGGGGATACTGGGTCGTGGGAGCGGGCCTGGGAGACTAATCGGGGAGAAAGTCACGGCTCGTAGGCCGACTCGTTTCTTTCGGCGGTGTCGTGGGAGATGGCCTGGGAAATTTTACTCATCATTAGGCAAATCTGGGTCGTTAGATTAGGCAGATGAATGGTTTTGATTAGGGGGGTACGACTTATAATTGATACATCATTGGACAAATCTGTAGCATTGGCTGATGACAATCGTGCGGCTCATGTTATTTGGATCAGCCAGTCTGGGACAAGAGTACTAATGATTTCTGTTATTTACTCCAATAAATCTAGTTGTTCCATTTCTATTTTCACAAAACTGTTCCTCAAAAATATTCTTTGTTTTGAGAAAAGAAAGTATATTGTTTTTTCTTGCTTTGTTGAAGCCATTTATGCCCTAGTGGAAACAAATGCGATTTCTAGCAAAACAATTCCACATAAAAAGGTTTTACCTATAATGTCTTACCCTAGGGGGGGGGGGGGGGGGGGGGGGGCAGTTGCCCCCTAGGTACGTACACGTACCTACTCAATAAAATCCATACATATATATGATGTGAGTTTCATTTACTATACTACCATTAGAAGTTTAGTTCGCCGAGGACCTCTAAAAAGTCAGGACCGTCCCTAGAGGATGCACAATGAGCGCTCGGGCATAAATGATATCTGGAGCAATGTCTGCTTGTAACGCTGTAAAAAGTAAGGGATCGAGGTGGCTAGATTCTGTATATTAGTTCGGTACATGATGTTCAACGTGTAATTGGCGCTGGTGTAGTTGTAGAAGAAACTCCATGGCGGCGTCTCAATGGTTGCGACTAGATTTTTGATTAGTACGGAAATGAGGCCACTAATGGCGAGTTGAGTGGCTGCAAATGCAATGGAGATGGTGGTATGGGAGGGGGTGTAATGGGGATGCAGAGTGTAGAGAGAGAGAGAGCAGTAAAATCAGGGTAAGCTCGCTTGACAAAAACTTTTTATTGGAGTAAAATAGCAGAAATCATCATTCCTTTCGTGTCCCTAATTTCTGCTCCAACACCAAACACCAAATACCGTCAACGTTGAAAGTGTTTTCTTCTCCGCGTTAAAGCCGCATGCATCAATCGATGCAGAGGATGGAGCACCCTTTTCTAAATAAAAAAATTCCCGCTCAAACACCAACCACAAAAAATTTGAATGATCCATTTTATTGTTGATTTGAAGATCTAATCGATTTCATGTTATTTCAACAATGATTTACAATGTACTTTTCTAGTTAAGTTTCCCGTCAAATAACCCATAAGTTTTTGCTAGACCTCAGTCCACTCTATTGCATCATGCTTCTCGGTTGTGCCTAAGAGTTGCAACTGAAACAAAAAAGATAACATTTGACTTGAGAATTAAGTGATCGACCAATATAATTATGGTTTTGCTAATTCTCAGGTAGGTTAGTGCTCAATCAAGTTCTACATTTGTTGGATTTACATCGTGCTTCGTGTACGTACTTATGGGGTGTATGTGAGTCTTTTCAGTTATGAGTGGCGTTGAAATTGGACTGATGGATTTTCTTTGTGATTTGTGATACTAGTAATCGTGCACGTGTAAACACACGTGTAATCTTGAGAATTTATTTTCTCATTGGATAAATAAAATGGTAGTGAATATCAAGATATCTTTGCTATTTTTTACAAAACAAATGCAAAAAATGGGAACGATATATCATCTAGTAATACACGACTTATTGTGGATGGACCATGTTTGACCAGAACCTTCATTTTTTTTGAACCGGGAAACTTTATTACTTCTTAGGAGCATTTTACAGAGACAAGTTTGATTGGCATGGAAACCAATCAGAAAGAGCAGCTCGCACTGCACACATTCCAAATGGCAGAGGAGTGCAAAGGCACCTGAAAGCAACATCAGAGTTGAGAAGACGAAGTGCTAACTGAGCCTGGTGGTGTGCCTTTGAAGTTATGTTGCCTGCCAATGTGAAAAATCCTAGAAGAGCTAAAGGCAGCGCTACTAAAGATCGCTGCAAGTTGAGGTACAATCTGCCAATGTCCAGGACTGTCAATGAGCTTGTTTGCAGCAGCAGATGATATAGTCTTGTTATCTGTAAGTATGGTTGCTTGTTCATAGTGGAGTAATTCAGCAAGCTTGGTAGCAAGCAGTACTCCAAAGGCTTCAGCTTAGAGCGCTGAATTAACACTGAAAGTTATTGCTGAAATGTATATGGCCTAGCAGTGAGGAGTTGCTGGATTCTGAATAAAAATGTCAAGTCCTGCTGGAGCTGATTGATGTCCTTGTTGCATCTTCCAAGCTGCATCGACAAAGAAGACTGGCCCTGCAAAAGAAGTGAGGTCGTACTGTATGACACGGCTGGATGGTGCCCTGCTGGCTGCCAAGAGTTGGGGGGGGACACTTGCAATGGCGCCAACATGGTCTGATCATCCAAGCATGTTCCCTGAAGAATGGCCTTGGCTGCAGCATGTACCTGGTATGGCTTATTCAGCTTCCTGCCAAAAAGAGCATCGTTCCTAGATTTCCAGAGGCACCATAAGAAAGTATAAATATTAGTAGTAGAGGCATCAGGATGCCCAGAAGACATGATAGACTTAATGATTGCAGGAACTGAGTGATAAGTGTTAGCATAAACTTCACTTCGGATAAACCAGGGAGGCTAAACCAAGCCGCTTTAGCAAAAAGGACAGAGAACAAGTGTACCTGATTTTCATCGATACCACACCTAGAGCCTTCCTTGTCGATGTGAGTGGGTAACCTGCCTGCACGCATACCTGTGGGAAGATCTCTTCGTAGCAGTCGCCACACGAAGGTCTGAACTCTAGGCGCCAGCTCCCGGTCTTTCGAAGCAGAATTGAGGAAGCTTTTCACTTGATCCGGGGCTTCCTTGGGTTGCTGGTTAGCAGGCAATTGAAATTTAACATACCTTGCGTCGTGTGTGTAATCGTGCACGTGCACATGCACGTATTGACTAATGCACAAAAAAATATTATACATATTAAATAAAGTTATTTTCTATTTATTTTCCAAGCTGATAATGATGATGTGTACAAATAATATTTCAGTGACGCAAGATCATGCAATGCATTCAAAGGTTTCAGTTTTTGATCTCCGTGTGGAAAAATATTACAGTGTCACAAGAAACGGCATTATCCCTTCCTCTCTAGACTCTAGTACAAGGAAACAAATCCTCTTAATCATTCCTGCATTGCACCGTACCTCTACACCTACCAAAAAGGCTAGCTCTGAGTGATGACGCACAAAAATAAGATACTACAGGATCCATTCCTATCTAGTAAAACGAAACATATCCCTTCATGAATAAAAAAAGGTTTCAGAGTAAGAAATGACGCAAATAAATATGTACTATATTCCTTCATGATGATTTACAAGACATCATGCCCTAAGATGTTGAGCAACCCATTTCTAAATAATATGTGACAAACTTCTATAGATGAAAAAAAAGCCGGTTGCAAAAATACATGAAAAAAAGGCTCATAAGCTACTTGAAAGGTCAATCTGGTGGAGTTGTGTCTTACATCAAGAAATTTCTGAAATCCCATAGGCCAATCTTTACGAATTCCATCTGATTTAGAAAGCAAGCCAGTCTGAAAGAAAGGATAATCAATAGAAAAAGGGACACATGAAAATCAGTCCAGACAGAACATATTTATAACACCACCTTCAAATATTGATCATCTTCCACATGGCAATGACCCAGCTTATGGTTAAATCTGGGTATATTATCCATGGTGCTTTCCACAAGTAGCTATCCCCTAAATTTTCTACAACATCCCTGTAATGCTCCAACATCTATGTAAATCTTGCAGAGACTGATAAAAGGAACTGCAAAAAGCAACACCCTTGCTACTTGATCCCCAATCTTGCATGGACATGGCGTTGCACATGCAGCATGGTGACCAAGGAGCTGCGACAGATCATAGTCCTGAAGAAATATTTAGCTTCAGATCTTGAACTCTTGATCTCAACCCATTTTAAATAATCTGAAAATAATCATGGGGAAATATTATAGCCATTCAAAAAGTATAGAAGGAAGAAATAATCATGTGATGAGTCATGGTAACTGGTTTGGGCAAACTCAAATCTCCACTAATAACACAACCTATTTAGAAATAACACATGTATATAAGATAAACCATTCACATCACTGATTTTTTTTGCTCTATAAAAAATCTTTACATGAGGTAAACAATACTATCAGGAACTCAAATTTGCACAATTCTATTGATGCATTGGTGAACAGTACAGATAAATCACATGCTTCTCTGTAGTAAAGATCAAGATTACAGTGGCAGTAATAAGAAGTAGAAACTTCACTACAGGTCCCACCATTCTGGTTCTGCCTTCCAAGAAATAAAGGACACATAGTATGAGTATTTAGGCAACATATTAATTTGCTTGCTAAAGTGAAACTTGAGGATACACACATTGTACCTGACAATACAGTAGTATATCTAGATCAGATGGAATTTAAGGTTGTGAGAAAAGCCATTTCTGAATTTATAATGCCATGCTTGTGTCAATGACCAAAGAATCGATACGACGAACATGGCCAGCTGATCAATATGCCAAGAAACATTTAAAAGATGGTATAAAACCATACACCATTGCATAAAATGGGTGCTAGCTGATAGCCGTGTATGAACCAAAGACCTTATCCAGTGAAATAAGTATCCAACAGGTAAATACATAGTCCATCAGCATGGTGACCGTGAGAAGAGACAACTTTTTTCAGTTTGAAGCATTAACCACTTTAACATTATCAATTGTTCAACTGAACAACTGTGGTGTAAGCAAGCACGTTAATTCACGCATCCAGCAGTTGCACACATAGATAGAAAACAAATCTCGATTTAAGGTCACGAGGTCTCTACTACTTAAAAAAGATACATACTGCAGAAGCGCAGCACAACACAATTTTGGAAACGCTCAACTCTTCCAAACTCCTATTATGCTAGTTTACGCTTTGTCCACATACCCTACGTCATGACCAAATAATAAGGCTTAGAAACATCAGTTTGTCTTTCAAGTTTCCATCACAATTCAGGATAACACTTGAGGTCCACAAGGCATCCGAACGCAAGCATACGCAAACACAACCTATACATAGAAAGTGAAGTCAACAAAAGCTCATTTGTTGAACACACACCAAATTCATCAGGACAAATCGGTGTTCGATCTGCAGTTGCCGTTCTAAACTAACTTATAACAATGGATTCCAGGGAACGATATGCAGCATGGGAGCACATCAATAGCACCAAACCTAAGCAGCCTCCCTATCGAGCACTACAGCCTTGTACTTTACGCCATAATCTAGGGACCATTTCATTCTTAATTGCCTGTTTTCCAATCTGAAGCAATCACTTATCTGCATTGTGGTTAAAAATTGCAGAATTGCAACAAATACGCACCTGTTGAGATAATGCAATTCAGGTACCTGTTGTCGAATTTCTGCGTCGAGCTGGGTGCAGGTGACGGGAGGAAGCGTCCTCACTATTGGCAGGGTGGCCGTGACGGGCAGAGGTGTTCTGGCTGGAACACGGCAACGTGGGGCCTGGACGGAGGCGTGGAAGCGACGTCCTCACGAAGGGCTAGGCCGGAGCGTCTTCACGGAGGGCAGGGCCGCAGCATCCTCACGCCGGACATGGCGGCGGCGTCCGGGAACACGTGACGTGGAGGCATGGCAGCGGCGACGGGCGAAGGGGCCGCAGCGTCCTCACGCCGGACAGGGCTGCGGCGTCCGGGAACACGCAACGGGCCAAGGGCAGGGCGACGGCGACGGCGTGGAGGCAAGGGCTGCGGCATCCTCCGGCGGGCGGTGCGGCGGCGGCGTGTCCGTGGACCTGGGCTCCTGGCAGTTGCAGCGTCGTGGACAAACGCGTGTAGCCTGCGGCGGTCGGCGGCACGGCTGATAGGGGCAGCGGTGCGGCGGAGAGTGCGGGGCGCGGAGATGGCGGCGGCCGGCCGTAAGGCTCGCGTGATGGAGAGGACGTCTGCGGAGGCTTGCGATGAAGGCTGGCTCTTCGGGCGGGGAGAGAGATCACAAATCAGCGAGGCGTGGGTGGGCGGCGGTTCGGGTATCGTAGCGGCGCGTGGGTGAGGTTTGGTGAGAGGAGTGTCCGGCGGCGCGATGGAGATTGTGGGGCGCCGGCGTGGTGAGAGGAGTGCCCGTTGGCACGATGGAGATTGAGGGGCGCCGCGCGATGGAGGAGAGTGTGGGGGTCGTGGGGTGGGGAGCGCGGACCGGTTGGTACCTTTTTTTTGGGTATAAAAGCAGAAGCACATCATACAACATTCGGACAATCTGAAACGTTGATTCGGGTCTGATGGACGGTTCAAATCCTCCGGATCTGACAGACTCTGTCTTTTAATATTAGTGGAGATGCATAAGTTACAACATAGTTGCAAGTGAGATTTACCGATGTCACTATACTTAGAACTAAGATAATTCTCATACTGAGAATTAGTCACACCATGTATAATTAGTATTGTTCATAACCACTTTAGTGTAAAAAATAGTAACATTTGCACGCCCCGTGACAAATTTCCACCTTCCAGAATTTGAAGGGAACGCGTCTATTCCATTTCCAACCACCTATCCACACAGATCGACCCTATGCTCGTGTGTCAATATTTCTTGATCAAGTCGGCGGTGAAGGTCACGCCGGTGGACGGCAGCCAAGCGAGGCCGTCGATGAACCGCCTCACGGTGAAGCGGCTGGCCCATTTCGGATCCATGATGACGTGGTACCCCGGCCACCTCACCCGCCCGGCGACCGCAGCGCCGGACCCGAAGTTTCTGTACTCGCCGTAGAAGAGTGTGCCGAGGCCGACGTCCCCGGCCCACTCCAGCCACCCGCGCGTGCGCACGCCGGCGCCCAGGTACGACTCCATGACCACCACCCGCGAGAACGGCTTCCACGGCCGGCCGAGGTAGGTCGGGTTCTTGGCCTCCACGACGCAGTTGTGGATGGAGAAGCCCGTGTTCTGGTTCGGGTCCTTGCGGCCCTGCGCCGTGACGCTCCCCGTCTGCCCCGGCGCCAGCGCCAGCGTGGCGAGGGTGCTGCGCTGGATCACGGCAATGGCGTTGCCGAAGACGAAGTCGACGGTGCCGGAGACGTGGCAGTCGCGGTAGAACTGGCGGAGCGAGTGCGCGTACAGCGTGTCCTGGTGTCCCTCCACCGCCACGCGGAAGAAGGCGGAGCGGTCCGAGTCCACTCGCAGCGCCACCGCCTGGTGCGCCGCCGGCCCGGCCGTGTTGCGGATCGTAAGGTCCCGCGCGACGAAGCCCGCGCCGGACACGGCTGCGTACACGCAAATCGACAGCATCTTTAGCTTTGGCGCATGATCACGCAACATGACAACCACAAAGAATAAATATTGGACTTACCGAAGGTGGCGCTCCGGAACGTGGTCCAGCCGCTGGAGAAGCTCCGGCTGCCGGTGATGATGGTCTCGCCCATGCCCTCGCCGACGATCGCGATGTTGGTCTTCTTCTTCTTCACATCCACGTTCTCGTAGTACACCCCTCGCTTCACGTAGATTACGTACTTCCTCCTGCTGTGGTTTGGCGCGCGCGCCACCGCGTCGCCGACGGACCGGTACTTGCCGCTCCCGTCCTGCGCCACCACCACGTCCACGCGCATCGCCTTCTTCCTGCCGGACCGGCCCCGGGCGCGTACTTTCTCCGAGATCTCCTCATTGATGCCGCCGGCGATGTCCGTCACCCACGGAGGCAGCTCGGAATCGGCGCCGGACGCGGCCGTTTCGTTCTTGCCGGGCTGGTGTAGCGGCATGATGCTGCGCAGCCGCTTGTGCATGGCGAGGAGGTTGCTCACCAGCTGCGTCAGCTGCGCCACGGATGCCTCGACGCGGCGCAGCAGGCGGCCGTCGGTGCCACGGAAGCCCTCCGTGCAGGTGTCCTGGTTGCCCAGCGCGGCGCTGAGCCAGGCGTGCAGGTCGTCCTCGGCGCGCGCGCCTTGGCGGATGCCACCGGAAGCCGCGCCGTGCTCTGTCTCTGTCTCCAGCTCCGCGCCGTCAATGGGTTCGGCCATGGCGTCGAGTGACCAGCCGAGCTCGTCGACGGAGTACCCCAGCAGCTCGATACAGTCGCGCACGGCCATCTCCTCGCGCTCGTGGTTGGACAGCGACGCCAGGCGGGCGACCGCTGGCACGGAGGACGGGCACCGGGCCGCTGCCGGGCCCGCCACGCGCCGTGTCGATGATGGTTTTTGCCCAGGGATACAACACACACATATACACGGTGGAGAAGAAGAAGAACACACGGGAGAGTTGCACCACACGCACTTGTGCTCGTTTCTCTATTCCTCAACTTCTCAATAAACTCAGCTGATTACAACGGCTTAAGTAGCCGGGCCAACAGGCTAACACGCAGCCACTAACCCACTACTCACGCACCCACATTTGCATGCACGCCCACTCACACGGTCAAGCTAACCACTAACAGCCTGATCCACTAATAGCTCCACTAACTGGGCTTGCAACTAACTAATACTACTGGCTTTGCATGTGTAATCACATCTCGTGCACACATTGCCGCAGCCTCGCGTCCATGAAACTCAACTGAAACAAAACATGATCAGGGCCGTGCCGGCAAAATCCGGGGCCCTGTGCGAAACTTTAAAACGGGACCCTATCTCACACGAAAATTTATACGTTTTCTCCTTCGTCAGCATTAATAAAAGTAAGAACTCAAAGGTGACTTGACCCACAATAAGAAAGGGATCTGGGGGAACTACCAGCATTCGGCGCAAAGGGCGGTGACACCGCCTTTAACAACCTAGTTGCTACTCAATTTACAACTTAATCCAAAGCACGCCGACTCTGCCATTTACGCGAATGGGAAGAAAGAATTGATGCGCTGAGCGAAATGAGCTATAATAAATAGGCAGGGAGCTTCCACAAGCAAAGGAAAGGCTACCCCCGTAGGGCGATGCGGGGCGAGGCTGGGGGCAGCAGACTCAAACGAAGAGAGGAAGAAAATTAACAACATGAGGAAAATGGATCGGTGTGGGTGAAGCAATGGAATACGCAGGAAGTCCGACGAGCCGAGAAGTCGCAGGTGGACAGTGGTTAGCAAAGGAAGCTACTAGCTATTGTCGTTTCTACCTCGGAGTGGAAAGAAAGTGTTGCTGTGCCAAGTCCAGCTATAGAGCAGGGAGGACGCTAAAAGTGCTGTATGCTACGAGCCTATTAACCCGAAAATTTATACTAAGACCGGCTAAAACAAAATGATATTCCAAAGGGATAACTAAAAAACTAACTAACAAACAAGTATTTAGTATAGAATAGACAAGTCAATCCCTATCACTATGCACCCCATTTGATAGATATCTAGTATAGAATAGTGCAGTAAACCTTTTACGGTATATATCCTTAGGACCTTTTTAAGTTTTAATTAAATTATGTTCTTTTCTTTTCTCTTGCATTTCTAAGAACCGAAGCTAACCAGAAAGGAAGACTCGCTAGCGGCAGTGTACATATTTTCGCGATCAGCGAACCAAAAGAGGAACTGTCGCCGGTGCTCTAGAGTTTGGATGCGATCCATTTATCGCTGGTCTTCCGTCTTCTGTTCTTGCGAGGCGGCGAGCGGCCGAGCGATCTAGCAAAGCAATCACGACGCAGGGCCCTGTCGCGACGCTGTCATGAGGCAGGCGACACGACCTGAGAATCGTTAGAATTTTGCGATCGATCGAGCTGATCCATACTCGTCCAAGATGTGGCCCAACGCGCTGGATCCAGCCGACTAGCCCAGTTCCCTTCAGATTTGCTAAGTGTATACTTTCTTGGAGACAACATGTCAAAAATAAATTTGGAGCTGACATGCATGTGTCGTTGTAACTATTGCAAAATGACTCTTGTATATTTTTTTGGAGCTGACATGCATGTGTCGTTGTAACTATTGCAAAATGTCTCTTCTATATTTTCTTCTGACACATGCGGTCATGGTGATGTCCGGCATGCGAGTCCCTCCTGTCAGCAGCCGTAGATCTAAAACTAAAAAAATAAAATGATAGAGTGGGGATTCGAACACAAAACCTGCTGCTGCTTCCTGCAAGCATTAACCAATAGACCAGTCAAGCTTCGTTATAATTTCAGCTAATTTCACGCTCAAGTACATATCCCTATAGAAATATTGGGGCCCCCAGATTTCGTGGGCCCTGTGCCGGCGGCACATATGGCACCACTGTGGGACCGGACCTGAACATGATCTAATCAGTTAGACTTAGCACTAATAATAAGATTAGCTCCAACAATCACCTCCCTAATCTTGTTATTACCTATTCCTTTCTTGAAACCATTGTCGTCGATGTCGTCGTTGCAACACGAAGACGGCCGCCAATGCCACATCTTGTCACGCCGATTGCCGCCGCCGCTGGCCTTCCACGAGAGGCGCACCTCCTACGTCTTCACCACGAGCGTGCCGCCATGACATGCTCGCTGCCGCATGTTCGCCACCGGTGCCGCAACTCGCCGGTGGCTCACCTTCATGTTGTCGCCGATGACGCACCTTGTCGACGACTCGCACATGTTCATCACCGGTGCCGCAGCTCGCCGGTGACCCGCCTCCATGTTGCCGTCGATGACGCACCTTGTCGACGGCTCGGACATGGACGAAGAACTCCTCACGACAACGGCCTCCGCGCCATGGCCATCACCTCCTTGCCGCCGGTGCCGCGACTTACCGGGCAGCACACCTTGCTCTGATACCAAATGATGGTTTTTGCCCAGGGATACAACACACACATATACACGGTGGAGAAGAAGAAGAACACACGGGAGAGTTGCACCACACGCACTTGTGCTCGTTTCTCTATTGTTGGCGCTGCATCTCGCAGCGCCGCTTGTTCTTCTACCTCTCTAACTCTGAACTCTCACTTCTCTCACAACACACACGCCATGGAAGAAACTCACACGCACACACACTTCACCGAGAAGAAAACTTGCTTAGCCTTGTGCTCCCGGTGAGGACAAATGCACTACATTTTCCCTTCTTCTCATTGCTCAAAGCAAACATGATTACAGACTTTAAATAGGCTCAGGCAAGCACGGTTTGGCAGGCCACTCTGCCCACTAACCCACTAACTAACTCCACTAACTTCATGCATGTCTAGCATGCCTGAACCTGCCGGATCACCCGGATCGACTTGACCATGCAGTACTCCAGCTTCCGTTGCACCTTGCCGCTTCTCACGGCGTCGCCGCATCGCACGGCAGCTCGGCATCTCGCATCGTTCGCGCACATAGCTGAAGCTTCGTTGGACTACGTACTCTTCCCTAGAGCATCTAAACTACATGCAGAACTCAAAACTAAACATGTAGATACATGGAATCAAGATTAAAGGCTAACAGTCGAGGCGCGAGACGCAGTGTCCACGCCGGCTGCCGGAGAAGGAGGAGACGTTGAAGCACGCCTGGCGCAGCAGAGCCTCCTCGAAGGCCTCGGCCTCCCCCTGCCCCTTGAACGTGTACCCGGAGAACACCGCTGCGCCATCGCCGCCGCGGGCAAGAAGCAGGAGCACCAACAGCAGTGCCAGGCGGGCGGCTTTACCACCTGCCGTCGTCCATGTCGCCATTGTCGCAGCAAGCGGTCGCGAGGAGTGTATGGCCACGACCATGGGACGTGCGTCCGTGCGTGCGTATATATTTGCAGAGGCACCACGGACGTAAGTAATCTGCCATGGCGCGAATGGAAGCAAGGTATAGTTTGTCGTGGAAGAAAGGTTCGCAAATATAGGCGTAGCATTCAAATCTTCATCAACTCCCTCTTCTCTACTTTGAGGAAAAACGTTATATTAAGCAAATTTCCTTACATCCATATGGTTTTTTTTCTGTGAGAACATTGCAGCATGAGCTAGTACGTGCAGTGGAAGTTCTAAGTGATCCCAAGGTTATTAATTCCGATTAGAGTTAGCAATACTCTGATTAGACTCGAGTGTCGGTCGATACTTGGAGCAAGCAACGTGTCCCGATCGGGATGATTCGACCGTGCCTAGATTGTGCCATGCTTCTCGTGGAATTTATATAGCGAATTAGGCAGTTCGATCATGAGGACACACGGGTACCTGGCGGACAGACACTCAAGGTGGCGGATTCGGGTGTTTTGCTTGGCAATGCAGACTTCTAGATTCGCCTCTTTGTGCTGATTCAGTGATTCTGAATCTTGACCAAGGTCTTTGCTTAATGCGGCTTCTTCCTGGCAATTAATGGCAAAACGGGTTGTCACAACTTGTTGTTGTGTGCCATTTGTGCAAGTGCACAGGTGCACTGCAAATTCTGCAACTTGATCTGTTATCCGTGATAAAATTGCACCAAAAACACAATAATTGAGTTCAAAATCTAGAAAATCACCAGCATTATGAAAAAGCACGAAAAACAACTTGTTTTCAGGTGAGCTTTTTCAGAAAGCACTGATAGTCGATCTTACCTTCACTAAGTATTTTTTTCGGTGGTGGACCGGAATGTCAGGTCAACATGGCAACGAGAAAGCGGTCGTGGGTAGATAGTCGTTAACGGCGACACGGTCAAATGAGACCGTTGCTCGCTCTCGCAAGTCACTCTCGAGATTGCACTCCCTCTATTCCCTCTCGCTTCCGGTAGCCGACGTTGCTCTGTCACCGCTCAGTACACCGCCACCACGGTCGCCATGCCGTTCTTACACGACCACGAGAACAGCAGCGGGAGCGGCAGCCTCCTCTCCTCGTTCACGAAAGCACATGCTACTTTTCCTTCTCGGCTAGGGATAAGGTTAGTAGATGTGGATTTTCTTGACTGAGCTAAAAAAATCACCACTTAGGATGCATTTTCTTTGATTCCTTAGCCCTATTGTATCCAATGTAGGTTCATTGGGATGGAATGGATGATGAACATAAGGCAGTGTGTGACCATGGCAAGGACTTAGGAAGGATATTTGTTTTGAAGAAACCAACCTAGGCAGAAGGTTTCAAGGGTGTTTCAAAATGGTATGATTTTGGTCTATTAATTTGTTAAAATTTCTTATTCTAAAATTTTAGCAGCATGTCTCTCTTTTCACTCAACAAACTTCATATGTTATAATAGAATTAGTACTATACTTGTTTTTTTTTTTTTACATTTTAGAATTTTGGTAGGGTATGCACAAATGTTGGGTGTGTTGACTAAGAGTGGTCTCGGTTTCTTGTCCCGCCCGCCACGCCGTCCCACAGGCCAGACGAACAGGGCGACAACACGGGGTCTCTGGATCATGATAGAAGGAGGGACCCAATACTAGAGTTTTCTAGTATTTGTAGTTCTCTTATCAAATACGAGTTCAAGATACTACTGAATTTCAACAAAATTAAAAGAATCAATTTTGTAATAGCAAGTCCATATAGATTAATAGTGTAAACCACAACGTAGGAAAAACAATTTCATCGACATCGTCAAGTTTAGTTATACAAGTCATATAAATTTACAAAAAATTAACTATATTTACATAATTTGCTATGAGCATTTCAAAACAATGCCAAAAACACCTATATACGACAGATGATGATAAGTGCATTGCATGCGAGTAGATAAAATAATCAATCATATGTACGTAAAAAATAGTATAATCCATTATATTGTTTATTAGTCGGTGATGACTACTACTGATTTTATTCAATAAGCATACACATATTTTAACTTACACTGAATTCATAATAACTTGCAAGAGACAATTCACCATGACAATCCAATCATTTATCATGGCTAACAATTCAATTTTAGTTCTAGAAGTTTGTACATGTATATATCCTTAACTATTCATATGATAAAACATTTGTTAAGATATTATTTGAACCATACGATCTAGAGATCTCTACCAAAAATATGTATATAATATACAATACATTGATAAAATGTTAACATAAAATTTATGAAGAAACTAATGTTTCAAAAATCAAATTTTGATATAGCGAATAAAAGTGAATTTTATATCGATATACATTGCAAATGTATAACAAACAACATTTGACTAATATTTAGTAACTTTTATGTAGTTAAATATAACAAGTAAAATATACTTGAAAACTCCCTAGCATGCTACAAATGGGTTCAAGTATAAAATTTTAATATAAAGAAGTATAAAATTCAGCAGAGAAGATAATGAAGGTTTTTCAGGATGTTGGAGGACTGAATTGGTGAAAACTCACCAATTCTAAAAGAGAGAGTAGAGATGGTACTCGACTACTCTTGTGTCGATTGACACATTGTGTGATTGCAGTTATAGAACTACTGAGCTAAGATGTTGATATTGGTGATATTGAATGGATCAGAGATGTTAGTTGCTTAGAATCTTGGATGACCTGCGTTTGATGTACATTTGCAGCTTTCTCAACAAAATTCTTACTTATAAGTATCTTGGTATGTATTATTTGTTGATAAACAGGGTGTGTTTGGGACTTGCCTTCAAACATATCAGCTCATCTTGCTCTAATTGGCAACATTCAACTGGATTGTTCGTAACAATCTATGTGTGTTCCTGGTTAGAGCTAGTTGAGAAGCTAATGAGGGTTTCTCTAACTAATGATGAAGATATATTCATTTGGACATTGATTCCAAATGTAGAGTTTACAGTTAAATCTATGTATGCTTCTTGTATGAATAAAATTACACCTTATACCTACATAAAATACATGTGTAAGCTTAAAGTTCCTTTAAAGATTGTAATTTTTATATGGTTCCTTCATACGAAGGTTCTATATCGAAGGATAATTAGTGAAAATTATATTTTACTATGTGAGCATACATTTTTCTCGCACGAACTTTCTTTGAACTACACGGACACCTTTTTAAACATTGTGCACATTATTTTAATTAAATCTATATTTTTAAACCTCGTGATTTTTTTTCAAAGACGTATATTTTTATAAACCTCACGAATAATTATTTGTTTCACTAGAACATATATTTTTCTCGCACATTTTTTAAATCTCTTGAAAAATTTGGGAACTACGTGGACATTTCTTTATGGAGCCAAGCAATTATTCATACATACTTCTCACAACCACAAATACAGCTGCGCCCTGTAACCTTACAAAAGGGGACCCTCTGCCGACCTCCTTCCTATATACAACTGCTTCATTTAACGCAGTCCTAACTACGTAACACAAGCTTCACTTTAGACGAAACCATATTTTTGGAGAGCACCGCGCTCAAGGCATCCTGTTGTTCCGCTAAATTTATCTGCATATACATGTCGGATAAAATTCTCCATAAAGCCGTTGAGTTATCTCTACAGTTAATACCTCCAGGGCAGGGGCATTTTCCACAATATGCAGAAGAAATTCAAGTTGACCTACTGCACCTTTATATCCTGTCATATACATACTCTTCAGATAATTATATTCACATTGCTCAAGGTGCTTCCTGCCTGAACTCTTGTTCACAAACCAACTATAATCACCGCCAGCGAACTGCAAGATTAAAAAGGTTATGTATGATTAGCACACGGTGTGTACATGAAACTATTAGTCCATTAGACATGTATGAAAGGCTCATTTTTTGAATTTAAATGTCCAACTAAAACAGGACATAGATAAAAAGCTATGCTCTTTGGCCGTGATCATACCGCAAAATTAACCCAATTATTTAGATGATCAACCAGCATTGTGTCAAACTCGAATTTGACATTGAATTCTGTCACCAACTTGCCATGGAACTTTTGCAGGCATTAACATGATTGATGAATATTTATGTATTTGGCAGTATTGATCTCTTTCAAAATTGTCACGGCAACAACCAGCAGCACCAGTGAAACATAATTTGTACCAGCAAATACACGTATATATTTCCAATTGCTTGATAAGACAGTAGCTCTTGAAACCTCTTTGCAGGCAACTTTGATGCAACTGGGCACAACACATCCTGCGGCAATGTCCCCCGAATTAGAAATTATAGCTATACGAAACATTAATAGCGAAAATAAAATCTGACATACTTGTGGAAGGTCTACCAGTTTAACTTTCTTATAGATTGGTTTCCCACTGGTATTGTTTGAAGATGTTATATTGTTGACCAGGTAGAGTTTCTTGTTTTGGTAGTAACAAACAGATCGCGATGGTCAGAACTAAGGGTGACAGACAAGCACAGGTAAGTAGGTAACTCGTTAATGTAGGAGTTTCAGCAGGAGGTCGAGAGGATTTGTCTAGAAGAGGAACTGGACCTGGACGCTGTCGTGGAACTGTGAGAAAACACGGCGGCCGACTGCTCTGCACCAACGCGAGCAAATCCAGTGATCTAAATCACGCTCGGCAGAGAAAACGGCTGTGGTCGTTGGAGACTATAGGCGGCGGAAGTTTGATTCTAGCTTTCTTGAGTAGAAAACAAAGGTAGTTCGACGGGTTTGTATCCCTGCCGGATTGTATGAAGGCCGCCAAAATTCTGCGCTGCTGGTAGCCCTTCTCTCGGTCGACTTGGCTCGAGTTGCCTTGAGTCGTCGTCGGCGTTATCCGTCTTTTCTCCGAGTCGTGATCCTTTTTACCAAGTACTAGTGCAAAATCAGAGGCCTCCCACCTCAAATCCTCCATGCGGGTATTCCTGTAGCATGTGTGATCAAAGCAAATCATCCCGACCCAAACAAATTCCTAATTTGCCATAATTTGGTAGTAACTATGATTACATAAAAAAATCAAGTACTCCAAGAATCTGCTCTATATACTAAAGCACGGGTACAGAACATTTTTTGTTTCTGGACCTTTCTGTAAGTTCGGAGAATTAATATATCATCCCTTTCGCAAAAAAAAAAACTTGAAGGCTACATGTTATAAACTTATAATACATCAGTGTTTATGTGCAAAAACGTAAGAAAAACACCACAATGACAAGATTGAGCATCAACGGTGGTAGGTCAATGAGTTATAATCAGCAAAAAACTATCCTACACATTCTAGTATCCAATTGCAACAAAATGCCATGACAACGGCAAGAAGCTATCGATTTCATTATTGAAACGAAGGGTTCTGATATTACAGTGAGTTCGTACATAAATAGTACCCACTACACCTTCCTGAAAACACACAGAAACGCCAGTACATACCAAAATAATAAGCTAATTAAAAGCCACAGAGCAAAAGTCTATATTAAACTACTACCAGCTAGTAAGTTACCCCTACTATGCAAAAGGACAACCTCACAACTGATTCTTCTTTCAGTAAGTGCAGATTGTCGCCACAGGAACGACTCCAGTGTATTTTCTGGTCATTCTTCAGCCTGTATGACATAATTTTCAGGAAGGGTTGGAGCTATTACCAAGCGTTGCAATGTACTCATAGATATTCCTTTGCTTCTCCTCCAACTCAGCGATCATCTTATCAGCGGCCTCGTTGATCGTCCTTGGGAGGTATATTTCCATCCGGTCAAACCACTCCCCCAGTGTCATGGTCTCAAGGCTGCTTCTACCAGCACGTTTCACCTTCACCTCATCCCTAGCTCTCCTCCACTTCCAGCCAATTCCACATTGCCATCAGCTTCCTCTTCTCTACCACCCTTTTCTTCATCACCCACATTGTCATAAGCAGCACATTGAGCACTGCCCCTCCCCTCGGGGACTTCCTCCTCCAACACCTTTGCAGCCGCTTCAGTTTCTACATCACCAGCTGCCACATTATCCCCCTTCTCCTCTTCATCATCCTTAATTGCCATCGAAGTCGAAAGATTTTCCGGCAGCTCTCTTGGTGCAGCCACCTCATTTTCCTCCTCTTCCTCGTCCTCAAGAACGGCCTGCATTGCACTAGTCCTTGTAACTCTTCCCTGACCCCTTCTGGACCTTGTCTTCGGAGGCTGTGACGGAGGGGCGACCGTCGCTGTATTCTTCTTCCTCCTGCCGCGTGTAACCCTTGGGGCCTCCTCTTCTTCTTCCTTTTCCGGTTCAGGGGGTTCTGCGTTCTTGTTCAGCTCGCCACAGCGTGTCACGGCCACTGCTTCATTCTTCTCCTCTTCCTTCTCCAGTTCAGCAGGTTCTGTGGCCTTCTTTCGCCCACCACCGCGTGTGGCAACCGGGGCCTCCTTCTTCTCCCCCTCCTTCTCTAGTTCAGGGGGCTGCCCTGCCTTGTTGGGTCTCAACTCTGCATCCTCCTCTGTCTCTTCCGCGGGCACCGCTGCAGCCGCCTTCCCACGTCCGCCCCGGCGTCTAACTGGGCGGGCCTTTTCCTCCTCCATCACCACCGCCGCCGCGTCCGGTTCTTCACTCTCCACTTCGGGGATCTTGGCTACCGCTGCGGCTGCCTTCCCACGTCCGCCCCGGCGCGTAACCGGTTGGGCCTTTTCCTCCTCCAACACCACCACCGCATCCGGCGCTTCATTCTCCTCTTCGGGGATTTCAGCCACGGCGGGCTTCTTCCGTGCGCCCCGGCGAGTCACCACAGCAGGGGGCTTCTCCTCCTCCACCGCCTCCGTCGCCGCGGCATGGCGCGAGGAGCGCCTAGATCCGGGGTTGGCGGCAGGGTTCAGATCCGAATCGGAGGAGATGGAGACGGCGAGCACGGTGGACGCGCCGATCTTGATCGAGTCCCCGTCCGAGAGCGGGGTGGGGACGTTGGGCGCGAGGCGCGCGCCGTTGAGGAAGGAGCCGTTGGAGGAGCCGAGGTCGGAGACGGCCCATACGGCGGCGGGCGGCGGGAGGAACTCGATGGCGAGGTGCTGCTGCGACGCGCCCACGTCGCGCACGGCGAGGTGGTTGCCCTTGACCACGCGCCCGATGCGGAGCGCGGATCCAGCGGCGCACTGCCGCGTCTCTCCCTTGCGCGGACCCTTCTCCACCGCCAGGGTGAGCACTGGCGGCGGAGCGGCCATTGGGGGTTGGGGAATCGTAAGGTCAGAGAGATAGTGAGGGAGCGGGGCGATTTCGAATTTTGTTTGGTGGGGGAAAGAGAGGATTTGAGGTTTTGGGGCCTTTGCCACGACCGAGGTAACCTACGGGAATGCCACTTCGAAAGTACTGCGGGACCCCAATTCCGCCGGCGCCGCCTATCCCAGCCAATTCCCCGCAACATCTCACTCGGGTTCAGGTCCGTCCCCTGTGTGACCGTCGGTTCCTGTAGCGACTCCAAAGGCTGACTCCGGATCTAGGGTTCGTCCTTAATCAGGGTTCGAAATTTTCCTGGTGCCGCCTAAATCACTGTGCGATCCTTCGATAGTAAAATGACAAAAATGTAAAAAGTAATCCGTAATTATTATTTTTCGTACATAGTAAAAAAGACATTTTTCGTCGTTAGCCTAAAAAGACAAAAATAATTTGTGAAAGTTATTTTGGAGCACCGAAATTTATCTTTTTACACCGACAATAAAATATGTCTTTTTCGCAAAACTTTACGTGCACACATAATCGGAAAGCCCTACTACGCCACGACCGAGGTAAACTACGGGAAAGAGAGGATTTCGAATTTTGTTTGGTGGGGGAAAGAGAGGATTTGAGCTCTTGGGCCTTTGCCACGACCGAGGTAAACTACGGGAATGCCACTTCGATAGTAAAAAGACAAAAATGTAAAAAGTACCCAGTAAAATATTTTTTACGTACATAGTGAAAAAAGACATTTTTCGTTGTTTGCGTAAAAAGGCAAAAATAATTTGAAAATTTATTTTGGAGCACCGAAATTTGTCTTTTTACACCGACAATAAAAAATGTCTTTTTTTCGTGAAACTTCACGTGCACACATCTAAGAATCGGAAAGCCCCTACTACGCCGCTAGTGCATCTGGCATCATAACTAGCAGAAATAAACTGCACATACACCATCGGCTCTCCAAGCATGACGGAATCCAGTGTGCTTGCAAACCTCATGTACGTCCTCGAGTGGTTTTCAACTTTGAACTCCCGAAGACCCCAGTGGGGAGCTGTCCCATCATCCCTCCTATGCAAATGAGGGGCTCGACGATCATCTTCTTTTCACGCAACGATGGACCAAACTTCACTCGGATGCATTTTCTGACATCCGCAAAACTTATATTGATCATGTCTCTAACTACAACATGCATGGAGTTGCAGTTGGACACATCGACACCGGAAATATCATCGCGTACGACATCCCCATAGAACACTGACAATTTTTCCATCGTACCTACCGGACAACCAGATTTATAAAACAAAATTAATAACTCAGTAGTTTATTTCTCTTTATGTTTTAAATTTTTACATGTTTAAGTTTTTATGCAGAATTAATATTCGATTAAAATTTTAGAAATAATATATCATAATAAAATTTTCTATGAATATGATATTAACAAACTATACAGTAACTCGGAAAAATTAGTAATTTTTCCGTCGTACTACCCAACAACCAAATTTACAAGAACAAACTAATAACGTCGTAGTTTAATTATATTTATGTTTTAACATTATACTTCTTCTATTGTTTATAGAAGAATTAAAATTTAAAAATAATATATCATAATAACAAAAAATTCTAACAACAATAGTATCATCATTCACAAGAGTACATGGTTATACTATTTTAACTTTTAAAAAAGAACATTCATATGACAAATATTCACAAAGATTGAGTCATGCCGTGGAAATAATTTACAAGTCACAATATTTCTAAATAATACCCATCAGCATAAACATATCACCATAACTATTTTAAGAGAGTCCACCTATGATCACGTGAACATAAATATTAGCCACATAAAAAACTCTGCTAACAAATTTATAAACATGTTCACTTGCATGTACGTACAATATCTACAAATATTTATGACATGCTCTAAACCTTCTAAAGTTTAACCAAAACGGTAATTGCCATTGGAGCCCGGGCTCATCTGCTCCCGATGAACATTAAATTCAAAAAATGTCAAACAAATTCAAAAAAGTCTGATTTTTTTGCCATGCAAGATGCTTGCGTGCGAAAGGTTCGTGCAAAGTTTTGTGCTGTTTGGACATTCGACGAGCTCTCCACAAAGAAAAGAAAATCGGCTCTCAACAGTGCACTTTTTCAAAGTTTCACAAAGACCCAAAATTAGTTTTTTCTTTTTTTGCCAAGAGCTCGTGGAATGTAAAAACCTCACGAAACTTTGCACGCACCTTGCGCACCCAAGCATCTTGCCCGCCAAAAAATTCCAGATTTTTTGAATTGTTTTGCTACTTTTACCAAGTTACTGTTCATGCACGGGAGCATGTGAGACCGGGCTCCAAATCGCTGCCCTCTAACCAGAATTACTAATTACGGCTTAATGAGAATTTTAACACCATCGTGCATGTGAAAAAAATAGCACAGCTGAACAGAGCTAACATTGATTTACAACATCTTCAACTACATTCATATATATGACAAATATTCACAAAGATTAAACAGCGTCATTTATATCTCAACTTGAAGATGGATGTCAATCTTCGCGTCACAATATTTCTATGCCACTATTGCTATGTCAAGAGAGTCCACCTATTATCACGTGAATATAATTATTAGCCACGAAAAGTATGTCTGCTAACAAATTTTAAAATATAGAACTTGCATGTACATAAAATATCTACAAATACTTGATGTGAAGAAATCCTACTCTAAGCATTGCTAAAGTTTAACCAAAATTACTAATTATGACTTAATGACAATATTAACAACATCGTGCATGTGAAAAAAAATTACCACAGCTGGACAGCGATTTCATTGATCTACAACATCTTCAACTAAACTTCTCGACATTACAACTATAACAGCAACATATCTGGTCCAGAAACATTTCTAAAATTTGTACGGTACAACATCGCATAGTATTAGTTACAAGACCAACTAATTTACACTGTGCATGCCTACACAAATCCATGCATGGCATAAACCGTACCTTAATGTTCAACTTCTTAGTTCACTTCACACGAACAATCCTATGAAGTCCGAGAAAATTGCTTGTTTGCATCTGTACATTGCAAATAGTTTTGAGGAAGATAGTTTGGTTATTGGCGTAACGCCGTTCTTTATGTACTCCATATTTCTTATGTCACCGCCCTGTTCTTTTTTTATATGACATCAGGGGTTGCTCAAGTTGATGTGAAGCGCCACCGAAAAGGCTAATGTCACCTTGATATGGCAGGAAGCTGACTGAAGCAAAGATTGCAAGATCAGCTTCACAGTTAAGACTTGGAATTGGACTCTGGTGTCTTTGTTTTAATCCATTCCTGCAACTTACACCACAAAAACATATTACGGAATATGATCTTTCCAGTGGGAATTCAGCAATATATTCCTGGGCTTACTGTTAGTTCAAACTGACCCAGTATAGTTCAGTTGGTTTGACGTCTCATTCCATTCTTCTCATGAAGTATCAGTACTGGCATAAGAGAAAAACCAAAGGAAGGATATCAAAGGTAAATTAGGGTGAAATTATATATTTGACAAGTTTACTCGAAGGTATTATGATCCATCTTGAAGTAGTTTTGCAGAATATAGGTTTGACAATCTGTTTCAGCTTATGGTCCGAGGTGAGCTTTCTTGCATTTCTATTGATTTTAAAGACCTACGATTGTTCATCCAAATCTTTACCTGGCGTCCTCCATTCTTTAAATTGTGGACACCTGAGCCCGGTATGGGTGTACTTTCAGTTCATTGTGAAATTAATCCGCCCATTATGCCTCATGATATTTTGGACTAAATATAGGTTTGACAACACATTGACCTAAAGCCTCACATTGAACACGAGGAATTCTACCAAAACAGAAGTACCAACATAAGCAGGGGAGACAAGTTCTAAGTACATTAGCATTTGTTCATATTGAAATGTTTATTGGCTGCTACTTGTTTGTTTAATTTTGTGTTGGAAGCTCTAGGAGGTTCACTTCACTCCTGTCACACATGTAAAACTGTACACAACTTGATTAATAACTTCACTCCTGTCACACATGTGAAAACTGTACACAACCTGATTGATAAAAACAAGACAAGTAAATTATCCACACATTGTGTAAACCTAATGAAATTAAGATATACCCCCTCCGTTCCATAATTCTTGTCATGGTTTTATGACAAGAATTATAGAGACAAGAATTGGACGCCCACCAATGCAGTACTTCCTCTTATCCTCTTCCTTCCTCTCCCTCTCCCTCTTCCCGTTGAGAGTCCTCCGGCGCCGCCGCTCAGATCCGGCCGCTCCCGTCGCTGGCGCTCGCGCTGGCCGACGTCGAGCTGGTCTTGGATGCTGGGGCTCCTTGTATAGTAGTAGTCTAGGCCGTTTCTTCGGCGAGTTGTCCTCAGAGGCGTATGGCGTCTTGCCTCCTCTCTCGCCCCGAAGGTCTTCGGCTCTGGTGCCCCGGCAAGGTACCGAGCAGGTCGTGGGGATGTCCTCCGTCAAGCCTCCAAGGTGGAGGAGGGGCGGCTGCGTTTCTGCGACGACCTTCTTCAATAAGCGCCACATGGTAGGGGATCTTCTTTTGCTCTGCTGTTTCTCTGGGAGCCTCTTCTTTCCGGCCGGCCGTGGCGGCGAGGGGATTGGGAGCAGGCTCACGGAGAAGAGTGGATCTGAAGGAGGTTGCGGTTGTTGTGCTGATCTCGGAGGTGGTCGCCTCCCCATCTTCTAGCCGAAGGGCGGCCGTTTCAGGGCTTATTCTCGCTGGCTTTGGTTGCAGAGCTACGCCGCTCGCCACTTGCAGGCGATCGATGGGCGGTCTTTGCCGAGCTGGTGACCTTTCTGGCAGAAGGGCGGCCGTTATTGAGCTCATCCTCGTCGGCTTTTGCTGCAGAGCTACGCCGCTCGCCACTTCGTGGCGATCGATGGGCGGTCTCTGCCATGTCGGCGACTATTCTGGCCGAAGGGCGGCCTTGGGTGGCTTTGGGCCGCTATCTTCAACCTCCAGGCTTTATGCCGCTGCGGAGGCCTTGCTGCTCGTCTGTCGTGGCTGCTTGCCATGGCGCCCTCACCGTCCCAAGTGGTGCCGTCCCCGGAGACGATGAGGTTGACTTCGAGCGTCCTCTTGGACCTGATCGCGTTTCTTATTTTGGTTTTGGGTCCTTCCTGCAATTGTTCAGGGACCAGTGTGTTTTTTCTTTTCATGTTTGGGTCCCTCTGTAAGCCGCTGTGTAATCCTTGCCATGTTTTAATATAGAGTAGCAGCAGTTTATTTTCAAAAAAAAAAAAATAGAGACAAGAATTATAGAGCAGAGGGAGTACTCCACAGGGATGTGCTCGTGATTCTTGAAATTAAGACATACTCCATAGGGAGAGATACTAGAAGTACCACGTGGATGTGCTTGTGAATCTTCAAAAGCTTACAGAATACTGTGCTGAACTGTTGCTACCCTCTTAATGAATGAAAGCTCCTGCATTTCGTCAAAACAAAAACTGTTGCTACCCTCTCACTTCAGTCCTGGAAGTTCAGAGCTCGTATCCCCGCGACATCTGAAAGAAACACAAAAACCTCCCAGCACCCTAAGGCCCTAATCATGAAGTGTTTTTCACATCAAAGCCCGGCGGCAGCGGACTGCATGAGTTCAAGTTGTAGCGCCACATGTGCATCCGCAGTTGGTACAGAAAACCACAGCAGTGAAGCCTTCTTCTATTAAAACTGAATTCATGTCATTGTTACTAGTATTCAGGATCAGACATCACGAAGAACAAAGTCGATCAAACTAACAAAAACCACGTCTTCTCGATAAATCTAAAGTGCAATTGCGAGCCTGGCGATAAGCTCCTTGGTAATAGAGGGGCAACTCGTTGTCAGATGCTCGTAACCATCGCTCGCAACAACTGCTCTCAAGTTGTCAGTCGAGCAGCAGAGGAACGCGAAGACGGCCTCCTTGAGCTGTGGGCACTGGTGCTGCTCGGCCAATGCCAGGGTCGTCGCCGCCGTGCCCACGTCGAGGTACCTGCACAATTTTTCCTGACAGACAAGCTTCAGCCTCCCAATGTCGTATCTGTCTGCCGCGACTAGCAGGTGCTGGGCCGTCGTTGTCGCTTCCTCTTTCATCGTCGTGGGCAGCTCATCGGTGTAAATGAAGTGGAGCAGTGCTTGGAACACGCCTGCATCCATGTCGTCGATGTGGATGCATCTCCCTTTGTGCTCCCTCATCGGGCCTAGGAGCTCCGCCTTGAAGACGGATGACCGAGCAGCGAGGACACACCGGTGTGCCGCGAAAGTCTCGCGGCCAACCTTGAATGACACGTCGCTCCCTTCCCGAGACGAGAGGAGCTGGCAGAGATGCTGTGGCAGAACGGGCGGTGGCACCTTTACGACCGGCTCCGCGCTCACCTCCTTTGTGAAGACGGTGAGGTCGCACCGGACGGTGAAGCAGTCGTCCTTGAGATACCTGGAGCTCTCCAGCTCAGACCTCGTGACGAATTTGTCGCAGCTGACACCATTATCCTGCTTGGTGAAAGTGCACTTGTTGTCGTAGAAAGTACAAAACCGAATCCCCCCGCCGGCGTGACCGGGCAAGCTGATGCTGAGCTCGACTTTTCCGTGGACGTCGTCGTCTGTGGTGCCGATGCTGGTGGATTCAAGGAGAATGGATATGTAGCTTGTGCATTCTAACGTGTGGCCGTTTGGGTAGTACTTCAAACGCCAGGTGTGGCCTCCTACCTGGAACTCTCCCGAGCAGAAGTACTGACCGTTTGCGAGCATCATCCTCGTCCGCGTGTAGCCTTCGATCTTGAGTACATGGTGCCCGGTGGTCTCTGAGACAATGATGACCGAGGCGGAGGGCGACGGCGGGGCGTCGTTGTCGACGGGGGTCACGGTCACCGTGGAGTGGAGAGAACATTGTGGCGGTTGGCGTCGAGGGCAAAGCAAATTCAGAAACTTGAAGCTGCATCCCATGAGCCATCTGTGCGTGCCGTGATGATGCCTCGCTAGCTTTGCCATGGCCGCCGAGTCGACGTTGGTTTTGTCGAGGCTCCTGCCCAGCTTGTCCTGGCAGACTAACTTTAGCCTTGCCACTTGGTACCTATCTGCCGCGGCAAGTAACTGGCGTGCGACGGCAGCCTCGGTCATCTCCGGCAACGCGTCCGTGTAGATAAAGCTGAGCAAGGCCCTGAACGCGGGGGCATCCATGTCATCAATCTTGATGCTTGTACCGGTGGTGGAGCTGGAGAGCTCGGCCTTGAAGACAGGAGACCGTGCCGCGAGGATGCACCTGTGCGCAGAGAAGGACTCGTCGCCGACCTTGAGCTCCACATCCGCCCCCTCCTTGGTGTGAAGGAGGCGTTCCAGGTGGGTGTGCAGGTCAGGCTCCGGCACGTCGTCAAGGAATGTCTCCTGCACACGGAGGTGGAGGCCCACGACGTCGCTCATGACCTCGATGTCGCACCGGATGGCGAAGCCGTCGTTCCTCAGGTGCCCCGACCTCTCCAGTTCGAGTCTCTTCACAAAGCTGTTGAAGGTCCACCCGTCGTTACGTCCCGCCGACGGGAACGTTCGTATCTGGGAGCTGGTGGTGGTGTACTCCGCCACCGGCTCGCCGTTCATGTCAAGGATGCTGAAGCGGAACAACGCCTTCACGGCGGCTGCGGCGGCGTCGGGCTCGACGTTGAGGCCGACGGAGATCCAGTCGGCCTGCTCCTTCGCTTTGCCGTTTGGGTAGTACATGATGCGCCACGTGCGGTCGCCGACGCGGAAGCCCCTGGAGAGGACGTGCTTGCCGGTGACCACCAAAGCCTTGGTGTGGGAGTAGCCGTGGATCTTCAGGACGTGGTGCCCTGTCGTCTTTGCCCGGGCGACGATGGTCGAGGTCGACATGGAGGAAGCGGCGTGGTGGCGACGGGCTCTTGGTCCAGTGGCAGTGGGTCGTCGGTCGTCGCGGCGGCGGGGGCTTGGTGGATGCGGCGAGTAGGCCTGCAGGGCAGCGGCGGACGGCGAGATGCAGATGGTAACTGGCGGCGCGGGCCCGATCTGGGCCTGGAGCTGGAGGGCAGAGGTTCGCCTCAGCCGCTCGTATGCTCTGCACGTGCCTGAGCAGTGACAGTGAGCACTTCCTCCCTGGCCGTAATAAGTGGATGACCGCCTTTGGCTGCTGAGTGTTTTGCTGCCCACGCAGGCTTCGATCTGTCGCCACCTACCTCGACCGACACGTTGGCCTCGTGGTGCACTGTTGACGCTCACGGGGCTCGACTTCGGGGGTATTTTTTACCAAATCTGGCCGTTTTCGTGAACTAATAATTTACTTAATTTCTATAGGCGTACACCATGTTTGGATAATTTACTTATCTTGTTTTTATCAATCAAGTCCATCATCTCTATGGAGTTTTAACATGTGTCACGGGAGTGAAGTGAACCTCCTAGAGCTTCCAACACAAAATTAAACAAACAAGTATCATAGTATCATCTAGCACGCTTGTACAAATATAGCAGCAGCCAAAAAACATTTCAATATGAAAAAGTGTACCACTAAATGTATTTAGAACTTGTATCCCTCGCTTCTGTTGGTACTTTTGTTTTGTTATAATTCCTCATGTTTACTGTGAGGCTTTAGGTCAATGTGTTGTCAAACCTATATTTTGTTCAAAATATCGTGAGGCGTGGCAGGTGAAAGAATTTCACAATGAACTGAAAGTACACACATACCAGGCTCGGGTGCGTCGACAATTTAAAGAATGGAGGACGCCAAACAATCATAGGTCTTTGAAAATCAGTAGAAATGCAAGAAAGCCCACTTCCGACCATAAGCTGAACAGATTCAAACCTATATTCTGCAAAACTACTTCAAGATGGATCATAATACCTTTTTGAGTGAACTTCGCAAAAATCTATACCTAATTTACCTTTGATATCCTTCCTTTGGTTTTTTTTCTTATGCCAGTCCTGTAAAATTGCATGAGAAGAATGGAATGAGCCATCAAACCATTTTAACTATACTGGGTAAGTTTGAACTAACAGTAAGCCCAGAAATACATGTGCTGAATTTCCTCAAGAAAGATCATAATATGTTTTTTTGGTGTAAGTTGCAGTAATGGATTAAAACACCACAGTCCAATTCCAAGTCCTAACAGTTAAGCTGATCTTGCAATATATCAAGGTGACGCCGGCCTTTTCGGTGGCGCTTCATATCAACTTCAGCACCCCTGATGTCATATAAAATAAGAACAGGCGGTGATGTAAGAAACATGGAGCCCAAAACGAAGGGCGATAACCAAACTATCTGCCTCATAATTATTTGGAATGTACAGATGCAAACAAACAATTTTCTAGGACTTCTGTACCCGCCATAGGCAGTGAGCATGCATATCCAAAATTCAATTGGATTCACATTCTAAATCTGGGAGACATTCTTCCAGCACATAGTGGAACTGCCCCTATCCAGACCTCAAACTCAACACATTCAATTGTTAATCTTTCGCTGCAGCACCTTATGCAGAGTATTTCAAGTTTAAGCATCCATATGCCACTTGTAGTATTATGTCTAACTTCTGTATGCGTGCAAAATGCTGGGATAATCTGTCTTTTTCTACCACATTTCAGTTCATAGTCCCCATGTACAGTGTTCACATGTGTGACAGTAAGTGAAGTGATTTGTTTAACAGCCAATAAGCATTTAAATAGGAAAATTAGTAGAGTTTAGGTTTAAGCTCAATCTCATATCATCTTGAGCATTTGTATAACAGCCAACAAACATTCCAAACGTGTTGATCTTACATTCTTTCTTTTGTCAGACTCATGTTTATTGTGAAGCCATATATAGGTCGATATTGTGTCAAAGCTATATATAGGTCACAATTTGTTCAGGCAAAGCAAGTGAAACAATTTGAATATGAACAAGAAAATCACATATACCGAATAGCGTGTTGATCTTTTTATTTGGAAGAACACCATGAAGTCTTTGAGATCAATAACAGTGCATGAAGGCCCACTTTGATCATATACCGAATATGAACAAGAAAATCATATAATCCACAAAACAAATGAAGAATGGAGGATTACAGTTTATTATTTAGAAGAACACCAAGAAGTCTTTGAGATCAATAACAGTGCATAAAGGCCCACTTTGATTATAAACTGAAAAGATTCACACCTCAGCAAAACAGCTCCAAGATTGATAATAATACCTTCTCTACTAAACCCTGTCAAATATTCAATTTCATCGTTCCTCAACTTTGATATCCTCCTTTTGGTGTTTTCTTTGTGTTAGTCCTGTAACTGAATGAAAAGTCATCTCAACAAACTGAGTGAACGGCAAACCAAGTAAACAACACCCTCTGTTTCAAAACGTACACCATATTTTGATTGCTTAATACGACCTTTAACCAATAATTATTTATTGCTATGCAATTTATGTGACATAAATTGCTCTCGCTGGATTCGTGTTCAAAAGTACTTTCTTATGACCGACTTTTATATTACATAAACCACATAGTGGGGAAGTAATTGATGGTCAGAGTCTTGTCTTAACATCAAAATATGCTCTACATTTCGAAACAAAGGTAAAAGGAGGGAGTATATTGGGTCAGTTTGAGCGAACAGTAAGCCAAGAATGATGAATTGCCTTCAGAATTAACATAATGCATTTTTTCAGTGTGATAACGGAAAAGGATAATAAAGAATACATCAGAATGCAACTACAAATGCAAACTGTAAAGCAGCCATGACTATCTTGTTCTTGTCGCCTTCTTTGCGCTAATCAACCTCCAGCCAAATCAAGGTGACGGCTACCTTTCCGGTAGGCGCTTCACAACACCTTCAGCACCTTGGTATGATATAAAATAAGAACAGGGAGAAAAGAGAGTAATAAATATGGGACAAGGAAAGAATGGAAACAACCAAAGCATTTTCCTCAAAATATTTATAATGCACAGGCTCAAACAAGTAAATTTATATCTGGCATAGTCAATGTACACAAAATTCAGTTGGATCCAGACTATAACTCTACGGGGCATTCTTCCTACACAAAGTAGAAAAGAACCTATCAACACATCAGACTCAGCGAATTTACTCTTAATCATTAGCAACCAGCAACTCATGCAGAATATTTCTTCAGAGCTCTATCCACCCTGACATCAAAGGGAGTTGAGTATGCTTTCAGCTTTGTATCCTGCAGCAATTAATTAAAGTTAGTGCATCATTAAAAATATCAAAAAATGTATTACTTCATTGACTTCCATGTTCACTTTACCTCTCTGTATTTGCTCGTTGTATTGGGGATACCATTAGATCCTGAATCAACTCTAGAAAAACAGTGCACACCACCCTGGTTCTCCTTACCACCATTTCCAGAAGAAGCATGCTGCGTACTATCGCTCCCCTCTGGTGCGTCGTCATCCAATGCACTCACAGCAACTTTGACTTCTTTATCCTCACCACCATTCACTGCCATCTCAATCTGCATATTCCCTGCTTGCTCTCTTGGCACAGTCACCTCATCCTCCGTTTCTTTCGCCTTGGCGTCCTCCTCGAGAACATTGTTCCTTGCACTAGTCCTCGTAACCCTTACCCGGCCCCTTCCAGACCCCGTCTTTGGAGGCAGGGGCGAAGGGGCGACCACCGCGGCATCTTTCTTCCTCCCGGCAAGGCATGCCACCACTGCAGCCTTCTTCTGCCCCTTGCGGCGCGTCACCCTGACAGCATCCTCCTCTCCTTCTCCAGTTCAGAGGGTTTCACGGCCTTCTTCCTCCCACCACGGCAGGTCAACGTCGGCGCACCCACCTCCTTCTCATCATCTTCCTTATCTGGTTGAGGCTGCTCCTTGACCTTTTTCTGCCCGCCACGGCGAGTCACCACAGTGGTCTGCTCCACGTTCTTCTCTGGTTCAAGCTGATCCACGACCTTTTTCCGCCCGCCGCGGCGCGTCACCACAGTGGTCTCCTCCACGCCCTTCTTTGTTTCAGGCTGCTCAGTGACATTTTTTCGCTGGCCGCGGCGCGTCATCACAGTGGCCTCCTCATCCTTCGCAGGTTCAGACAGCTCCACGACCTCTTTCCGCCCGCCACGGCGGGTCAACACCTGCGCACCCTCCCCCTTCTCATCATCTTCCTTGTCTGGGTCAAGCTGCTCCACGATCTTTTTCTGCCCACCACGGTGCATCACCACAGTTGTCTCCTCCAGGTCCTTTGTTTCAGGCTGCTCCACGACCTTTTTCCGCCCACGGCGGCGCGTCGTCACAGTGGTTTCGTCCTTCTTTTCTGGTTGAGATTGCTCCGTGACCTTGTTCCGCCCACCACGGCGTGTAACCACATTGGTCTCCTCCTCGTCCTTCTCAGATTCATGAAATTCCACAACCTTCTTCTGCCTCCTGCGGCACATTGCCTCTGCAGCCTCCTCCTCCTCCTCCGTCTCTCCAGTGGGCTCTGCTGCAGCAGCATTGTCGCCATTGTCAGAAGCAGCACGATGAGCACTGGACTTCCCCTTTCGCGTTTCCTCCTTCAATGCCTTCGCAGCATCTTCTAGTTCTACCCCTCCATCCCCAGCTGCCACCTTAACTCCCTTCTGATCCTGACCACGCTTCACTGCCGTCGGAGACCGCGTATCAGCTGTCTGCGTTCTTGACGCAGTCAACTCATTCCCCCCCTGCTCCTCCTGAAGAACGGTGGTGCTTGCAGTAGCCCTTTTACCCCGACCGCGGACAGATCTCGTTGTTGGAGCCAGTGGTGGAAGGGCGACAGTCGCCACATTCTTCTTCCTCCCTCCACGCGTGTCACTACCGGGGCCATCTCCTCCTTTTCTCCACCGTCATTCTCTGGTTCAGAGGGCTCCGAGGCCTTCTTCTGCTCCCCCTGGTGTGGCGCCTCTGCAGTCTCATCCATCTCCGCCGGGGCCAGCTTCTTCAGTCTGCCCCGGCGCCTAGCCACCGGGGGCTTCGCCTCCACCACCACCACAGAAGCGTCCGGCTCTTCCTTGTCCACATTGAGGGCCTGGGACCCCATCGGCACTTTATTCCGTGTGCCACGGCGAGTCACCGCAGGTGGCTCCACCACCACCACCACCACTGCCGCTGCATCCGGCTCTACTTTGTCCACTTCGGGGGCCTCGGCCGCCTTGGGCGCTTTATTCCGTGTGCCACGGCGGGTCACGGCAGGGGCTTCTCCTCCACCACCACTGCCGCTGCATCTGGCTCTTCCTTCTCCACTTCGGGAACCTCGGCCGCCGTCTTATTCCGTGTGCCACGGCGGGTCACCACGGGGGGCTTCTCCTCCACCACAGCCGCCGCCGCCTGGCGCGAGGGGCGCCTCTGGCTGGGGTTAGCGACAGGATCGGATCCGAATCGGCGCCATGGAGACGGCGAGCACGGTGGAATCCCCGACCTTGATTAGGTCCCCGTGGGAGAGCGGGGCGGGGACGGAGGGCACGAGGGGCGCGCCGTTGAGGAGGTGCCGTTGCAGGTCCCGAGATCGGAGACGGCCCACCCGGCGCCGAGGAACTCGATTTTGAGGTGCTGCTGCGACGCTCCGACGTCGCGCACGGCGAGGTCGTTGCCTTTGACTACCCGGCCGACGCGGAGCGCGGCGCCCGCGCGGCACTGCCGGGTCTCTCCCTGGCGTGGGCCCTTCTCCACCGCCACGGTGAGCACCGGCGGCGGAGCGGCCATTGGAGAGGGTGGGGAATCGGAGCGGATTTCTCTGTTTTATTTCCTTTAGATTTCGAAATCTGGGGGGGAGGTTTGGGTTTATGGAGCATTTTGCAAACAATGAGGGGAGCGGTTGCCACGGAAAAGAGAATGCCGGGCCCGCTGGCAGGAGAGAGATGAAAAGAATACGAGGGGCTCGACCGTTGCTTCTCGGAGTGGGAGACAATGAGGCAATGCCACACGAATGAATTTCGAAATTTTTGATTCGCACTGATGCTGAGGCATCGACTATGTTTCAAACTTATTGTGTTTTCAAAAGAATGAAAAGTATCGAAAGATACGTCAGATGAGCCCTAGGAACCGAAAGTCGCACAGTCCTCATTATCCCGCTCAATGTTTGATATAGATTTATTTGGTCCGCGTCTAAATGAAACTTTTGTGTGAACAACAATTATAAACTTAGTACTCCCTCCGACCCATATTAGTGGGCATAGCTTTGTCTAAATTCATATGTATCTAGTTAAGTATTTAGACTAGATACATGTGTATCTAAACAAAGTTGTGCCCACTAATATGGATCGGAGGTAGTACTTGTTTTAAATAGTGGTTCACACCCGCCATGGACACAAAGACAAGACCGTTGATGGCAAGGCAACATTGATGTTGTTACTTGATCGTAAATTGTGATGCAAGCGATAGTATACACATGGGAATGGAGTTGTCAAAGAGGGGGGTTTCGAGAAACTACAATTTGCAACTAGTTGTGCCCGCAACCCATTGTTGAATGTCCTATTTTGGTGTTTTCAAAAAATATGAAATAAATCATGGACATAGGTTTTGCTGTATCTTGTACACGCACAAGGTTTCATCCAAAAATACGACAATATGTGACATGTACAAAAAAAGATAAATGAAGTGTGAATAGCACGTGATACTATTCACTTAGGTCCTTTCCTTTTTTGCACAACTCACATAAGGTCATATTTTTCGATGAAATTTTGTGGGTGCACAAGATACAACATAAACTATGTCCATGATTTATTTCGCATTTTTTGAAAACTCCGAAATAGGGCATCCGACAATGAGATGCGGGTGCAACTAGTTGCAAAATATTCGCACTCGGGGATTTCTCCATGTCTGGGCTTGAACCGGACAGGACGACTCACATAGACGGCAAGGAGGGCAATGTCAGATATTCAAGTAATATGAACGGTTCAAATGTCATTCGTAATTGTGAACTTTGAACTCGTGTGACACGGAATGGGAAAGTAAGACGACAAAAACAAAATTAGTCCTTAGCGTTGTCAAGTGATCTCCCACTTCTTTATCAACCCCTTACTGTTGTCGAATTGGAAGAAGAAACCGCACGCATTGTGGGAGCGAAAAAAAGGACACACTAAGAGTAAGGGCCCGTTTGGCATAATTTTTTTAAAGTATTATGAGAATACTATGGTTTGTAAAAAACTGAAGTATTAAATAATGTGGTCTCAAAACTAAGGTATTCCCCCAATATTTCATTTTTTTCTCGTTTTAGAAACTTTGGTCTTGACCTCCTAAACCACCAAACTGAAGTATTCATTCACCTAGCACTCTAATATTTTACTTTTTGAATATTGTAGTTTGAAGAAAACTGAGCTCCCAAACTAAGCCTAAGCATTGGGGGAGAAAAATAAAAGAGAGGAAGCTGCGGTAATTACTCACGTGAATTCAGTGCAATTGAGGATAACGCCCATAGATTTCTTAACTACCCCGTTCTAGAGTTCTCTTGCAGCCAAAGGATTAAAGTTTGTAAAAAAATCAGATATCCAGCTTAAGAGAGGTGATCGAAGCTGGTCACGCAGCAGCGATTTATGCTGAGCTGTACTGGTTTGACTATGGAGGTTAGGAGAGTTGACTTCAAACACCGACCCAAGATCAGCAAATGGTGGCACACGAATTAGCTACATTTGAATAAAATTTTACGTGATTGGACCAGTGAACCTCTAGCTCTAGTTTTTTTGTTGCAAACGATGCAACTGTTGTTTGATGTTAATAAGGTGCACCACGATTGTTGTCAAAGAACTAACAAACTATGACAACTTAACAGAGATAATCGATATCACATTTCCAATGAGCAGTTGGTAAGACGAAATTCAACGATCCCTTCTGACCAACTCAAGAAACTTCAATCCCACGTGATATAAATCTAACCTCCGCATTCTTACAGCACTCACTGAGAGAATCAAAGATATTAACAAGGCGAAAGGAGGGGAGCTAGAGTCAAACGAAGCAAGTATACTTGATTACTTATATAAACCATGCATCCCAGACACACACACAGCATCACCACACACACCACCATATCACAACCTCCAGTGGAACACCTAGATGCATTCCTGACTGCACAGCAAAATTAAATTATGTAGGAACCCGTCGCGCTAGGCTTGACCACATTTTGGAGTACCAGGTGTCTTCCAAATAGCTACGCTGCAAGGACTATTATCACTATGAGCAGCACCACCCCGAAAATAACCATCAACAGGCATATCTGCGAAAGAGAAATCAGGGGGTCGATAGGTTGAGAATGGAGAAACTGTTTGGCAAATGAGAAGAATGGATATGGAATGTTCCTTAATATACCAGAGAAGAGTTCGACTTCTGAGTTTTAGCAGCTTTTGAAAGCTGGCCTTTTGCTTGTGCAGTTGCCGAAGCAGAATTGTCGATGTGAATGTCGATGTCATCTGCAGTACAGGAGGAATAATACAATCAGATAGTAGTGGGAAAATAAGCAGTATTGTACTTGGAACATATTGAAATGGGTGCCAGATGAAAACGAATCACAGACCGATCATTGCTCCTTGATCATGGACGAGCACAGCAAGATCTTTGAAGATCTCATTTACTTCAGTAATTTGGTGTTGAATCTCTTGTATTCCCTGGTCCCTCTCCTCAATAATAGCCTCATTGAAGACGATTTCATTATCCAAGAAGACTAAATCTTGCCTACAGTACAACAAAAAGGTTAAAGCTAGCGCTTACTCGAGATATTAAATTATTATTAAATAAGCTATAAACATAAGGCTCATAATCTTGACAAAACAAATACAGGATATATGTGTTCTTCAAGCAACATTATTAAGTTATAGAGATGCCTATATCCATTTACAAAAAGAATACGAGTACACGGAGAAAACAAATGTATCCAAAGTAGCTAGTTCAAAGAAACAGGCAAAACAGATATGAATAATTTGTCAAATCACCTTCTTGATTCTAGAAGCTGTGTGCGCTGCTCAGCCAACCTATCAGCACCATTGTTCACTTCAGTTGAGTTATAGCTGCAGAGCATCATGACTACTAGATCAGAACATTGGAGGCAATATAAAGAAATACTTCAGTAACATTATTAATAAGCAAACTTGAATGCTCGATCTACAACAGAAGCGTATACATGCATAACTGCTGCTATCTGAAATAGCTACAATAAAAATGCTCAGTGTTAATTAATATACTAGTGCAGCACTGCAGCAGCAATACAACTGTATTCTCAGGTAAACAAGTAAGAAAAATAGGAGACTAACTGAAACATAGTAATTGTTGTGAGCGCTCTACTGTGTAGATTATATGGATGGTTTGCCACGGGGCGAGAGCGTCGCCTGCAGGTTGGTGCCGTGACCGGCGAGTTGAGAAGATAATGGGGGTAGATCAGAGAAGTTAGAGAGGTAGGGATTAGCAATTGGAAGATTGGGGGTTTACTTCTCCTTGATCCAAAAGACAGGGGATACACATCCTCTTATAGGAGGACAACCGCCAGGAGGCCTGATGCAAACCTACTAGGACTAGTAGTTGTATTCAACTAGGACTCGTCTTTGACTCTGACCCTGACTCGTCTTTAACTCCTATTACTAGTAACGCCACAACAGTAAGAGCTCTCCAATAGATGCCCAAAAAATGGAGTGGTGCCCAAAAATCTGATTTTTAGGGCATTTGGGCCAAAACCAGCGTCTCCAACAGGTGCCCAATCCCTAAACGGTGCACAAAAATCTTTTGGGCAGACCCAAAAAATGGCCTAGCGTGATGCATATTTGGGGCACGGCCGCGCGTGCCCAAAAACATTTCGCAGCCGCGAGCAGCCCCAACCGCCACGCAGAACCTTCACCTCTGCGCCGCCATCGATTCCGGCCACCCCCGCCGCCGCCGCCGCCGATTCCATCCGCCGCCGCGACTACAGCTACATCCCGGCCTGCCGCACTCGTCTCTGGCTGCCCGAGCCCGCCGCATCCGTCCCCGCGTCGACTCCGAAGTGGTGTCAGAGCCGCAAGCCCAAGGCGAAGGCCAGCTCCACGTCGAGCGGGAGGTCGCGGCCGCCAAGGAGCAGCACCGGCTTCCGCGGCGTTCGGCTGCGAGACTCCGGCCACTACGCCGCCGAGATCACCTCCGAGGATGCGGATGTGGCTCGGCACATTCCAGACGGCAAACGAGGCCACCCGCGCGTATGAAGCCGTGGGCCGGCCGCGGTCAGAAATGAAATTCCCGAGACCGCGAATTTCCTCACTCCGGATTTTCGTGTTGTCTTGCACCGTGGAGGACGAAGCCCACAAGGCACTGGGGCAGATCAGGGCCAAGCAGACGGATGCGGCGGCAATGGAGAGGTTACGTCAGGAGAACCCCGTGATGACGGAGTATGAGTTATGGGCAAGCTGGGACGCGAAGAAGAAGACCGAGGAGGCAGGCCCCTCCACGGCCGCCGGACCGTCGACTCCGGTGATCAAGATCGAGGATTCTGATACTTTCGGATTTTTCTTCCGGTGTTGATTGGAAGTATCGGACTTCCCCTTTCGCATTTCCTCCGTAGACGTTCGTAAGAAGAATGTTTAATTAGCATGTTCTAGTTTAATTCGCAAAATGTAGTATTACTATCTATATTTGCATGTTTGTAGTTCGAATTATGTATGTATGAATGGTTCCTAGTTTGAAATATATGAAATATAATCTATTTTCTATGCATTTGGACACATTTTCGTGCCCTATTTTAGGGCTTCTGCAACGGCAGCCGTTTTGCCGTGCCCTAAAATAGGGCATCTGAAATGGCAGAATTTTTTTTGGTGCCCTGAAGTGCATTGAATAGAATATTTTAGTATCAGAGTTAATGCATTACCTAGAAAAGAGTATACAGTATGTCAAGAAACATAAAAAAGCCCCCTCTTATTTGAAAGTGAAAAGGCAGCTCGCCTGAGTAATATTACCTCTGTGGTAAACCCGCTTGAGTAATAAAAGGTGCATATGCAGCTTCTCTCTCTACCGCTAACCGTTGAGCTTTCTGAAATTCTTTTAGGACTGCTTGGAAATCCTTCGCTAGCTTTGCATCAGCAATCTTTTTGTTAGCCTGTAATTTGATACATGGTCAGACCCTGTTTTTGTTGGGCTTAATTTTGGCTTTTGACTTATAATCCACAAAAACACCAGCCCAGTTCTTTTGCTGGCTTAAAAAATAAGCTGCCCCCTCCCCAACTTCTATCATAAGCCGTCCAGCTTATTGGTTGGGGCTTCTGAACTAGTTATCTCATAACTAATCTAGAAGCCGCAAGTAATAAGCTGCTCGGCTTATGGAATAAGCTGGGGGAGGGCAGCTTATGGAATAAGCCAGCAAAAGAACTTGGCCTAGGTGCCTTTGATTTTGGCTTTTGGATTATACCAAAGTCTAAAAGCCAGAAATAAGCCCAACCAAACAGGACCAGAAACACATTGCGTGGAAAGTAAACCACCAGCACGTATGGAACAGAAAATACATCCAAATACTAAAGCCATAGAGGAATGAAGATGCCAAGATGGAAAACAAAATCCATGTATGACACCGTATATGCAAGCGAAATTCTGGTGCCATATTTGATCTTTATATTCATGATTCCAAGAGTTGCTCGCAAATTTGTTCATAGAGGGTGTGCCACAATGCTAGAAAATATCATGACTAAGCATGTTAAGAATGAATTGTTACCTACGAAAGGAGCTGATTTAATTTTTTATTTCCTAGTGCTTCAGTAGAAGACCAATATTTCATATTTGTTCAAGGAAAATACCCCGACTGTATGCATTTGAGTCGGGGTACACGGATTGGACAGGTTAATTACCATAACTGAACTCTAAAAGCAAAAAGTGCTTTTATATGCAGTTGCAAATAATAAAAATGATTTCGTTTCCAAGTTTGGACAAATGAAGGGAAAATGTTTTTAACCATACAATTGAAAAACAAACAATTCCAGTTACAGTGATATCTCAAACAAAAGGGTAGAAGTAGATCAAACGGACAGGCACATACTTTGACTTCAACACCATGATCCGCCTCACTTGCTTGTCTAAGCTTCTCGGATGTATCCTTCACGAGTTGTGTTATGTGCGCCCGTGCCTTGTGTCTGCAAGACACAGCAACTGATAGTGAGTCGACTAATCGAACAAACTTGAACCAGCAAGTAAACTATTCGAGACTAGGAAAAGAAGGTTAGTCGAAGCCAGGTTTCGCAAAGTTGTGGAATTACAAGCTATATAAAGGCAGCATGACAAAGTTATAATTGACTTACATCTCATCAATTTTAGAAGAAAAGGCGCTAATGTATTTCTTTTGGTGGCAGCTGCGAGGGATCGATTCGTCTAACGCACATGGCCTGATTCGGCGATTCAACCAATTATACCTATGCGCAAATGCTGAGACACGATAATAACAAAGGAGTCTACAGAAGGAGAAAACGTGGGGAATTAAGCCATATGCAACCTCCAACGAACAGATGGTATAACCTAATTCGGGATCAGAATCGAGCCGCGGAATTCTCCCCCCGATTCCGCGCGCACATCCGAAATCGCGACGGCGCCCTTATGCCCGGGATCGCGAAATTCCTCTACCAATCGAACGAAACCCGAAGCGGCGCAGGTAGAGGCGACGGGGGTAGGTAGGGTGAGACAGACGGGTGACGTACATCTTCTCGCGGAGGTCGGGCGTGTCCTTGGGCGTGCCGAGCGTGTTGACGAGGCGCTGGAAGGAGGACACGGCCGTGTTGATCTGGAACACGCCCGCCGCCACGGCCTGCGACGCGGCGTTGCCGGCCCCCGCCGAGGGGCCGTTCCTCCGAGGCGCCCCGCGGTTCCCGGCCTCCAGGTCCTGGAAGCTCATCCTGTCCCCCAACGCAAAATCGATCGATGGATCGGAGCCGGACGGCCGGGGGTGGAACTGGGGCTCGGCGGAATTCCGGGAAGGATTCTGCGGAGGAAGAGGTCGTGGCCGCCGAAAGGGGAATTTGGAGGCTGTCACGGTTTGGTTTGGTTTTCGTTTCGTGGAGTTTAATTGGAGATTCCGGAAGTCGCTCGTGGGGTAGAGGCCAGAGGTGGTAATTATGCTGCGCTGTTGTTGGGGGCCGGGGTGGGGGGTTTTGTTGGGGCGTTTCGCACGCGGTCGCACACGCCGGCTAGGGGAGCGGGTGAGCAGAGAGACCGATCCCGTGAATTAACAAGGTTTAAAGATTGTTTATTTACGTAGTCTTCTCCTAAGTTAATTTTTGTTCATGACCGAACGACTTTATGAAAACATCCATCGTATCGATTTTTTTACATGACCATCGTGTCGATTCAAATGTTTAAAAAACAGGGCGCTAAAGTGGAACTTGGAGGGCGCCGTTTTGGAGCCCAGTATTTAAAAAAATTGTTTTTAGATGTTTCAAAGAAGTTTTTTTTTTTAACAAGTTTCAAAGAAGTATGGTTTGGGTACGTGAAAACATATGTTTAGATGATCTACGGAACTGGAAAGTTTCACAGAAAATATTGGAAAGTTTGGGCTACATAAAAATGATAAACTTGTGGCTCTCAAAAAGAAATAAATAAATAAATAAACTGTTTTTATCCTTACATTTGTCCTTTTTGTGTAGATCAAGAATAATAATATATTTTAGTGAAATTCGTGCCATACATACTAGACTTTTGTTTTTCAGATTTTGTGTATATGGGCTGAAATTTGTCGTACATACAATCGTACATACAAGAAAATTGTGTACTCGTATGATTTTTTTCGGATTTTTTTAAGATTTGGAAACGTGATTTTTAATATGTTTTTGTAAGGGCTCTAGTGAGTTCGGGAGGCAAAATGCACTTTTCAAGCTAAATGGGTCAGACCGCTATACGGGAGTGTAGCAGTGCTATATCCGAAAACCTATAATGGAGCCCGAGCTACATGGTGGCCGTTTTTTCAAAATTGACAATTTTAAGTTTCCAAAAATCGCGAAAAAAATCCCGGATGTAGATATTGTCGAGATCTACAATCATGCAAATTTTCAACTCCAAATTCGTTGTATTTTGGGTTGCACACAAAAACAAATGGGTGGATCTGGTTGGTGAAAACAATACACAGTTTCAAAATTTGAATTTTCCCCGATTTGTCTTTTTTGTATAGCCGAAAATACAACGAATTTTAAGGTAAAATTTTGCACGCTTATAGATCTCGACACTATCTACATCTGTGATTTTTTGCGTGATTTTTGGAAACATAAAAATATCATTTTTTTCAAAAAAGAGTTCCATGTAGCTTGGATTCCAAAAATCCACTCTCTGTTATATCCAGCTTTAAACATTTTATTGATTTTATATTATGATTTTGACAATGTTTGTGTGATTGTATGAAAAGTGTTTAGTGCTTAAGGAAAGAGAATAGTGACATACTATCAAGCACATGTGTAAATATCATTTATCTAAATGCAAGGCATGCTTATGATGATTAATTATATATACTCCATCCATTTCTAAATATAAGATGTTTTAGTCATTACACATGTCGACTAGATACGGACTAAAATAAGTGAACATACACAGTAAAACATGTATAGATACATGTAGATACACATGAATGTGGCAAAAGGCTAAAATATCTTATATTCAGAAACGGAGAGAGTACTTCCATAGTAGTTAAAAACATAAGAAATTCTCTTTTTTACATCAACCTTGCTTCATTAAAGGGTTTAATGGACATAAAACACATGATCCCTTAAAACAGAAGATTACAAACACAACCCTAGGATCTTCTACACAACACCGGTGCCGGTCAGTCGCGGACATGAAGAGCTTGCCATCTCCAAATCCGGTAAAGCTTCCCGTAAGCACTTATTTTTACACCATCTGTCACCAATCAAATATACTTCTATTTTTTGTCTTAAGTTGATCAACTTTATAGAACAATATAGCAATATTTATGACATCAAACTAATATCACTAGATCCATCTTGGAATGTAGTTGCATATACTAATATAATATCATAAATATTGATACTTTTTAATAGAAAATGGTCAAATTAAAAGTAAGACTTAGAATAAAACTAGAAATACACTTATTTGGGGACGGAGCTGAGTATGTTGGTAAAGTATATGAGACAAAAGGTGATTATACATTCGGTGACAAATAGAACTATTCAACAATTAACTTGGTTTAACGAGCAGAGTATCCGAAGGATTCAGCTTTGTTATTAAATCTAAAAGAAAAGTTAAATGAGAGTAATGTGCTAACCGTGCTGGTGGGCATTTCGGTCTTGCAGGGTCTTCCTTAGTTAAACCATTAACGTACAAGGATTTCCTTATTAGAGTTGGGATAAGCTAGCAGCCGCTGTTCTGGCAAGGATTGGAATTGCTTAGTTCGCTCGGCAATCCATTGGAGGGATAGACGGCAGCGGCGACGTGGGGGCGAAGAAACTGGAGCTTGCCGTCAAGAAGGACGGCCGGAAGTTCTGCTGTGAACGGCACAGCGACCGAGTATAATAATACTACGAGAGACAGGATGATTTGGCCTCCTCCCTTCTTTTACGGACCATTTCTCCTCCGGCAAGCTTTTCTTTTTTTCGAGGGTATACTCCGGCAAGCTTTCTTAGACCAAGCTTTCGCGGATGGCGTCGCTAGCAGAGGGCGGACCCAAGTACAGCTGTGCCCCCACTCAGTTTTTTAAATTTCGGTGTATTTATTCATATTTAAATAAAAAGGTTTTAGAAAATCAAATTTAAACAAAAAATGCACGGTAATTTGAATTACCCCTACTGATTTTTTTTGTCTACCCCTAGACGCTAGCTGGTCTCCGACATCGGTTTTTCATCATACTCATCCTCCTCCTCCATATACCCTAGCCATCAAGAGAATCTTCGGAGGCGATCTATCTCCAGCCGGCATGCTTACCGGTCAGCCTCAGATCACGAGCCCCTCGTGACCTGGAAGGATACGGCGGGGCAAAGACCTTGTCTATAGATTAGATTGTCTTGGTGAGGATGGCGGGATGGCGCCTCTTCCGTCGGAATAAAGTCATCCCCATTTTGTTCTCGGGTCTGATGGTGTTGGTTCCGGTTTCAACGGGGAGGTTTAGTCTGCATGTTCTTTATCGGATCTGGTGAATTGTTTAAGCTCAATGATTGTCCGACGTTTCGTCTACATGCAGTGGTGACGACATTCCTTCAAATAAGAGGGGCAGAAGTGATATCTTTATATATGCGGTTAGGAGATCTGGGTGTCGTTCTCGACGACGTTCATCGGTTGCCTATGATAGGAATATAGAAGCATCGGGTGTGTTCCCAATCGTGTCCAGTGAAGTATTCGACTTTGTATTTGTCGGAGGCCGATGGCACCTCTCAAAGCTATTGTGCATTGGTATTGTCTTGGCCACGGGACGATGGTGGAGGCAGCTACTTCTTTCCTATTGGTAAGTTTATAACGCGTACGATATGATGTATTTTTTTAAAGAAAACCTAGACTCCGTTGCATGGACGGGTGATAGGGGCACCCGGCAGCAATTGGCCCTTCTCGCATCCTAGTAGCTCGATGTCCCACCCCACTCGACCAGTCGGTCTGCCGGCGAGCTAGCTGTTGACATGATGCCCCTTTTCCTTGATTTACTCGATAACACTGCAGCTTTTCAAAGATCCTAGTCTGCTGCTGTGCTGTGTGTGGGGTTGTTTGCTTTTATTATAGACAAATAATACTATTACAACTCATGTTCTTTTCTGCTGAAACGCTAGCATCATGCCAAGTTGGCATGGATCCAAGTTGGCATGGATCTCTTCTCGGCGTCAACCTAGACTGTGGTGGGCAATGGTGCCACCACCCGTTTCTGGCTGGATCACAGGGTTGCTGGACGTTCCGTGCGCTCCATCGCGCCGCATCTCTCTGCGGCTGTCGATTCAGCGGCCGCTGATGTCCGATCGGTACAACAGGCACTGGCTGGCAACGCTTGGGTCCGGGATGTCACCGGCATCCTCACGGTACCGGTCATCACCGAGCTTCTCTTGCTGCATAACCAGATCGCTGCTCTCCCGCCCCTCAATGATGAGGATGATCGGCTGGTCTGGAAGTGGACTAGTGATGGTGTCTACACGGCTGCATCAACCTACAAGGCGCTCTTCCTTGGCCTAGAGATGTTTGCTTGCGGCAAGACTGTCTGGAAGACGTGGGCGCCCGGAAAATGCAAGATACATGTCTGGCTTCTCCTTCACCGTCGGCTTTGGACGGCTGACGCGCCCGATACGGGCTCGACACTCATGTCGCCTGCCCACTTTGTGAGGCTGCGCCGGAGACGGCTGAGCACCTCTTCCTCGAGTGCCCTTCTCTCTAGCTGTTTGGAGGGAGATTTTGGGCAAGTGTAACATCGCCGCCCTAGCTCCTTGTTCGAACTCTCTCAGACTGGTGGACTACTGCTCGCATGAGATTGAGACCTGCGCGCCGCAAAGGATTTGACAGCCTGGTTCTCTTGATCATTTGGAAGATCTGGTTGGAGAGAAATGCACGGGTCTTCGAAGGTGCACCGTCGACGTTCTAGACATTTTGCTCTTCCATTGCCAACGAGGCGCTTCTTTGGAAGCTCGCTGGAGCGTCGGGACTGTCCACCATTTGGGCTTAGTCCTGCTATTTTCTTTTGAGTGCTGTTGAGGCGCGTTGTGTCGCGCCTACCTCTGGGTGCAGTGGCGGAGCTTGGGCCATACATTTGGGGGGGGGGGGGGGGGCAAATGGGCTGAGAGGGCCAAAATAGCAAGGTTTTGGGCTAGATTGGGGGGGGGGGGGGGGGGGCAAGTGGGCCAAAAATTAGTGGATCCTTCACGAATTTCCAATGGGCTTGGGGGCAGTGGCCCCCCTAGCAATAACGTAGCTCCGCCCCTGCTGGGGTGTTAGCTGTTTTCCTGCCTTAGTTGTTTCCTTGTAACGGCCTTTTTGGCCCCCTCTGTACTCTTTGTTCCTTCTATTGATCTGGCACGCAAGTTTGCGGTGCCCGCAAAAAAAAGTTGGCATGGATCTGGATTCTAGATCAGGAACAAAAAGCACGTTCAACCGAATCTTTTATATCTAAATAGTAAAGACCCACTACAAGTAATTCTCTCAACATGCAAACAATACACATCAGCAAGTCTCTAATTGGTCCAAGTCATAAGAAAATCTTCCACCTCAACAAACATGTATGCTTCTGTTTTTTTTCCAGTAGTGCACCCATCCGGTCCGTTCTATACATCTTCCGGTGTATTGTCTCTTCCACTGTGATACGTGCATTTTATATCATCATCTATACCACCATATTAGGATGTTATTTGCATTATTATATCATTGTTTTTACATGTTTTAGATGATTTGGGGACTTTCCTACAAAGTCCCTATTTTTAGTATTTAATTTCTGGGAGGCAGAAAACCTCCTTTTTCGTGTTTTTATTGTTTCAGGAGCTACGAAGGCCCAATTAATAAAAGGAAAATTGCACAGCTGGTTTTTCTTCGGGAGAACACCAGAGGGAAGAAGAAGCAAGCAAGGAAGGCCACGAGGCCCAAAATGGGTGGGCCCACGCGGCCAGATTCCCTGACCGCGTGGGACCCACCAAATGGAGCCTCGGGCACTTCCTCGCCTGGGGCTTTTTAACGAGGTCTCCGTCTCGCCCGAAAAGTAACGCCCTAATTTTTCCAACATCCGAGGCGCGGCGGCGGCGAAACTCCTGATTCCCTCCGAGGGGGATCAGATCCTGCTGCTCCGGAGCTCCGGAGAAGGGGGAAATCATCGTCATCGTCATCACCTCTCCTCCTTGGCGTGGGAGGAGGCCTCTACATCATCACCATCACCAAGACCAGCACCATCTCCATCATCATCTCCGTGATCCACTCCGTTCCCCTCGTAGTTTGAGAGTTGCTATACCCTAGATACTTGTCTTGTGCTACTATTCATGTTTGTGATTGAGTACTTGTCATTATTTGGTGGTGAAGTTATATTTTCAGATTGTGTTGTACCACTTATGCCACTGAATATCACCATGTTTGCACGTTGTGAGTAGTTCCCGTATGTTCCTGAGGGCATAGGATGAATTGGCAATGATTTATATATGACATGTGTTGGTATTTTGTCTAGTGTTTATCTTTTTGTGTGATTCTATGATGGTGTTGTGCGAACGTCGACTGCACAACACTTCACCTATATGGGCTCATAGGAGAACACCGTAGTGTAATGGCGTGAGGGAGACTTGGGAGGACACGAAAGCCTGAGACCGAATCATTAAGTTACTTTACGGGGTATTAGTATCGGGGACCTAGAGCGTAATGCTATGGTGGGATTTTATATCTTAATAATTCTTGTGCTGTCATTTAATTGGCCACATGATCCATCATAAGGGGTTTAGTCTATTTATTTAGCTGTACCTAATAATAGCTCCGTCCGAAGAAGATTAAAACTAGACAAGATATTCAACGTGTTGTTTAATAAATCTATATGCCTAGCAATATCCATGCCGCCCTCGGGAACGTTTTCCACATATAAGTTACACATCACTTGAGCTTGTCCTCTTACACATAGAGGATTGGGCTTTCTCTCTCTTTGAGAGCTTTTACTTGTTACCATTTACCTGCTGCATTGTCACTGTCTTGCAATTATACAATCGAAAATACCAAAAACACTTGCATCTTTTATTGTCTATTTATCATTTCTAATAACCAATACCTTCAGCTCCTCGTGGGTTCGACAACCTTTTCTATTCGAAAGGTACTACAATTGATCTCCTGCACTTGGGAGTCATCAAGATACTTTTCTGGCGCCGTTGCCGGGGAGCGTAGCGCTATTGGTAAGAAGTTTGGTAAGGAAACTTGAAAGGTGAATTTTATTTACTGTTTTATCTCATTGCTACTATGGCATTTATGAATCGTGCCTCGCTACATCTTGCTCTATATGAAAGTGCTTATGCTCCTAAAACTGTTGAAACTACTGTGCCTGAGATACCTAAAGTGGGATATAAAATTCCCGTTGGTCATGTTAAAAGAGTTATGAAAAATCCATTTACAGGGATGGAACTAAATCTGCACGTGAACACATGGAAACAATTGAGGCTATATGTGGTTTATTTAGACTTCCTGGTATTTCTGAAGATCAGGTAAAAAGGAAGCTGTTATATCTGTCTTTATCTGGTAATGCTCGTATTTGGTTCAGGTCTTTAGATGAAGAAGTCACTATGGACTGGAGTATTTTGAGGAAGGTTTTCTTTCTTAAGTATTTTACTCCTAGAGAAGCTTATGAGAACCGCTGCTATATATTTAATTTCTGGCCACATCTGGGAGAAAGTATTACTCAAGCTTGGGGGAGGTTAAAGGAACTCCTCCGCAAGAATCCTTGTCATGATCTTACAAGGAAAATTATTCTGATAAACTTTTATGTGAGGCTACCAAGGCAACAAAAGGAATTTCTGGATAATTCATCTAGTGGAAGCTTTACAAATAATACTGAAGAAGAAGCATGGAATTTATTGGAGACTATTTCTGAGAATACTGGTCATTGGGATCTTGATAAAGGTAATGAGCCCTATCTGGACTATGAGTATTCATGTGTAGAGAATTTCTCTACTTCTACCTTGTTTAAAAATCTGAGTGATACTTTTAATCTTGATCCTTATGTTATAATTGAGGTAGCTAAATCTTTTGCTAATCATATTGGTATTCCTAAAACTGGGTTTGAAGCTTATGTTGAACCTGTTAAACAATCTATTGTTGTACCCAAAGTTATTAAACAGGTAGAACCAGTGTCATCCTTGACAATTGAGGAGTATGTTGAGGCACCACCATATCCAAACCAAGTCAAGGAAAATTTACTTATTGCTGTTTCTAACAAGAGTAAAAGAAGATCTCAGCCTTATGAACAGATGGAAGTCAACAGTCAAATCTCTATTATCAAACAATTAAATGAAGAAGATCCTGTTGATGTTTATCTATGTGAAGATGCTACTAAAGTTGTTAAAGGCAATTCGGCCAAGGTTGGTAAGCCTGTTATATCATGCACTATTGGGACTTCTAGTTATCATGGCTTATGTGATATTGGAGCAAGCATTAGTGTCATTCCATATTCTCTTATCTTGAAATCAAGCCTGATATTGATCCTATCATTATGGAAGAGACAGGTATGACAATTCAACTTGCTAATAAAGATTATATTAGTCCATTTGGAATTGTTAGAGATGTTGAAGTATTGGTTGGCAAAATAAAATATCCTGCTGATTTTATTGTGCTTGGTTGTCCTCAAGATTCATTTTGTCCTATCATTTTTGGTAGACCTTTCTTAAACACTGTTGGTGCTGAAATTAATTTGCTAAAGAGAAAGTGTTTATTAAATGTGCTGGTGAAAAACTTGATTCAACTTTTCAAATTTGCTGATAAACATGTTGTGAAAGAGCCAATTTCTGAAGATATAATTGAAACTCTTGCTCATGTAGCTGTAGCTTCAACAGATGTTGTAGAACGTTATATGCTTAATCAAGATGAACCATTTAATGATGAGAAAAGATGCTTTAGAACAAATATTTCAACACCACCACAATTACAATTGCATATCCCACCTGATAATTTAGGAGTGCTACCACCACCTAAAGGGGATCCTAGTTTGAATTAAAACCTTTGCCTAAAATCTAAATATGCATAGATGAGAAGAGCATATATCCTGTCATTATTAGTGCTAACCTTTCAGCTGAAGAAGAAGAGAAATTACTTGATGTGCTTAAAGCTCACCGACCAGCCATTGGATACTCTCTTGATGATCTTAAAGGTATAAGCCCAGCTCTATGTATGCATAAAATTAATTTGGAGAGGATGCAAAACCTGTTGTTGATTATCAACGCCGTCTCCATCCAAAAATGAAGAAGTGGTAAGGAAAGAGGTAATAAGACTTATTGAAGCTGGTATCATTTATCCATAGCTGATAGTAAGTGGGTTAGTCCTGTTCATTGTGTTCCTAAAAAGGGTGGAATGACTGTTGTTCCAAATGATGAGGATGAACTTGTGGCTCAACGTACTGTTGTTGGTTATAGATGTGTATTGATTTCAGGAAGTTAAATAAAGCAACTCGTAAAGATCATTACCCATTGCCATTTATTGATCAAATGTTAGAAAGGTTATCTAAACACTCTCACTTTTGCTATTTAGATGGTTATTCAGGTTTCTCCAAATTCCTGTTCATAAAGATGATCAAGAGAAAACCACTTTTACATGTCCATTTGGTACATTTGCTTATAGGAGAATGCCATTCGGTTTGTGCAATGCTCCTGCTACTTTTCAAAGATGCATGAATGCTATATTTGCTGATTATATTGAAAAGATAATGGAAGTCTTTATGGATGATTTTTCTGTGTATGGTACTTCCTTCGATAATTGCTTGTTCAACCTTAACAAAGTTTTGCAGCGTTGTGAAGACCAACACTTAGTTTTAAACTGGGAGAAGTGTCACTTCATGGTTACTGAAGGTATTGTTCTTGGGCATAAGATTTCTGGAAAGGAATAGAAGTTGACCCAGCAAAGATAGAAGCTATTGAAAAGCTCCATACCCAAGGGATCTCAAAGGTATAAGAAGTTTTCTTGGGCATGCAGGTTTTTACCGTAGGTTTATTAAAGATTTCTCCAAAATATCAAAACCCTAACCAATCTTTTGCAAAAGGATGTTCCTTTCTCTTTTAATGATGATTGCATTGAGTCCTTTAATATTTTGAAGAATGCTTTAATAAGTGCCCTATTATTCAACCTCCTGATTGGAATTGCCTTTTGAAATTATGTGTGATGCTAGTGATTATGCAGTTGGGGCTGTTTTGGGCCAACGTGTTGATAAGAAACTGAATGTCATTTATTATGCTAGTAGAACACTTGATGCTGCTCAAAGGAATTATGCCACAACTGAAAAAGAATTTTTAGCAGTGCTATTTGCTTGTGACAAGTTTAGACCTTATATTACTGATTCGAAAGTCACATTGCATACTGATCATTCTGCCATTAAATACTTAATGCATAAGAAAGATGCTAAGCCTAGATTAATAAGATGGGTACTTCTATTGCAAGAATTTGATTTACACATTGTTGATAGGAAAGGGGAAGATAATCAAGTAGCTGATCATCTTTCTAGAATGGAAAATATACCTGATGATCCTATTCCTATTAATGATAGCTTTGTTAATGAACAACTTGCAATTGTTAATGTTTCTAGTGCTAAAGTTGCATCTCCATGGTTTGCCAATTATGCAAATTTTATTGTTGGTAAAGTTTTACCTCCACACTTCACTACTCAACAAAGAAAGAAATTCTTTTATGATCTTAGACATTATTTTGGGATGATCCTTTTCTTTATAAGAAAGTGTGGATGGTATTATTAGACGTTGTGTACCTGAGTATGAACAACAGGCTATTATAAGAGATTGTCATGACAGTCCCTATGGAGGACATCATGCAGGAGATCGTACAGGTGCAAAGGTATTACAGTCTGGTTTTTATTGGCCTACTTTATTTAAGGATTGTGCTGAATATGTTAAATCTTGTGATAAATGTCAAAGAGTAGGAAATATTGGTAGGAGAAATGAAATGCCTATGAACTATTCCTTACCACTTGAACCATTTGATGTGTGGGGTTTTGACTTTATGGGACCTTTCCCGAATCAAAGACAAAGCATACTCATATTTTGGTTGCAGTGGATTATGTTACAAAGTGGGTGGAAGCAATTCCAACCAAAAGTGCAGATCATGCCACGCAATGAAGATGCTTCAGGACATCATTTTCCCCAGGTTTGGTGTTCCTAGGTTTTTAATTACTGATGGTGGTTCTCATTTCTTACATGGTATTCTTAGGAAAACTTTGGCAAAATATGATGTTAACCATAGAATTGCATCACCTTATCATCCCCAAACTAGTGGACAAGTTGAATTAAGTAATAGGGAAATTAAACTCATTTTGGAAAAGACAGTGAATAAGTCTAGGTCTGATTGGCCACTTAAAATTAACGATGCATTATGGGCTTATAGAACTGCTTTTAAAAATCCTATGGGAATGTCTCCTTATAAAATGGTTTATGGAAAAGCTTGTCATTTACCTGTTGAATTAGAACATAAAGCTAGATGGGCTATTAAACAATTGAACTTTGATTTTAAAACTGCTGGAGAGAAGAGAATTCTTGATTTAAACCTACTAGATGAATGGAGAAATGAAGCTTATGAAAGTGCCAGGATGTTTAAAGAAAAAGTTAAGATTTGGCATGACAAGAAAATTAAAAAGAAAGAATTCAAAGTAGGTGATCAAGTGCTATTATACAACTCTCGTTTCAAGTTTTCTGCAGGTAAGTTAGCTTCAAAGTGGCAGGGACCATTAGTGATACAGGAAGTATACCGTTCAGGAGCTATCCGTCTTCATGGTGATATGAAAGGTAAACCTCATGTGGTTAATGGACAACGCCTTAAACATTATATTGCAGGAAAAAGCTTCATTGGAAAGGTGGAGGAATTCATTTTACAGACACCGGAGGAGGTAATTGCAAAGAAGTTTGCAGTTTCAGAAATCCAAAATCAATAAAAGGTAACTTTTACTCTGGAAAGTTTCTCGGAATTGCGTAATATTTTACGGACATCATTTTTTATGGAAATTAACGTGTGGGACAAGAAAACTGGACGTGACGGAGCTTCGAGAAGGAAAAGAGGGGGTCCCACGCGGCCAGATTCCCTGACCGCGTGGGCCCACTCCTTTTGCCCCTCGGAGTCCCGATTCGTCCCGTTTTCGACTCCGACTCTTCGTCTTGCCCTAAAAACCGTCAATATATACCCCGTTTTGTCAATCTAATCTCGTACCGAGAGCTTTCGAGCGTTCTTTGCTTTTGCTGTTTCTGTCTGTCAGGTTTTAGCCATGTCTAGCTCCGGATCCGATCATGAGGGGGAGAGCTTCCCCAAGGGAGGTGTTGTGAACCGCTACCTCAACTCCGTGATGGCACCAATGAAGACCTTGTCCTTCAAGGAGGGCGCGATGCTCATAGAGGAGGTGAAGGCTCCCAAGATCATTGGCACGGTGGAGGAGAGGCTGGAGGACTTGGAGAAGAGGTATCTACATGTCACATCTGAGTTGGACAAGCATCAAGCTCTACTGTGGGATGTGGAAAATCAAAACTGTGAGTATGAAGAGCGCTTCAAGAAGATTGCAGCAGCTGCTACCCTCAGGTATAATGATCCACCTAACTCCTTCTACAATGGGAGGCCTTTCCCATGGAAGAGGGCTGAATGGGAGGAAGAATATGAGAAAGAAGAGGCTGCAGCAGAGAAAGCACTGGCAGAACGTCAAGCTTGGGGGAGTTCCACCTAGTCTTTATCTTTACTAGTTTATCATATCTATCTAGTCATGGTGTGTTTTGCTTTTATCATTTAGTTATCAATCTCTTTTAGGCTTGTGTGAGCTCATGGAGCATTATCATGTATCCCTATCTTATGGTTTATCAATGAATATTAAAGTATGGTGTCATCCATGATTCTCTTGTTTGGAGATTTATGGGTAACACTCATGCAAATGAGCGTGGTTTATTTTAGAGGTTTCAGTCACATCTTGCCTTGAATTTAATTAACTTGAGTATGTTGGACAATTGTAGAATCTAGCTCAATATAAATAAGAAAAGAGTGAGTCATTATGACTTGAGAATTAATAAGTTTAAGGTTGAGATATAGTCTTGTAGCATAAAAAGTTGGGAATAGTTAATGAAAAGGATATGAAACACTCTTGTTAGAATCTAGTATCTTTTGAGCAAATTAAAGATCATGGATGTGTCAATACTTATGCTTTTGTAAAGTGTATGAAAGGAAGGCACCCGAGGATTCGGTTAGCCATGGAAAGTGTGAGATAAAGGTTGTTTGAGCATAAGAACTTGATTGAAACATCCATGACTAAAGTTTGCACTAGTTACTAGTGAAGCAAGGGTGCAAATAATTTATATCTGTCTTTTCATTTGTCTTCTTTAACTTGTTATCCATGAGAGTTTATCTTGTCTTTAAACTTCAGTAAAGTATTAAACATTATGATGCTAGCCATAAGAGCAAAAGCATGTTAAAAATAGTGTGATTCAATTGTCCAACATACAATGGTTATTTGCTTTCAAAGTGTAAGGGGTGATTGCTAGAGCTTCTACTTATGCTGCCCTTATGTGTATGAGTTTTAATTCATTAATCTTACATTGCAATTGAATATGATGATACAATGCTCGTATTTATTTATCAACCATAAGTCCATTGATGCATGTAATGATCTATGTCCTTACTTACTTGAGGACAAGTAAGGGTTTAAGCTTGGGGGAGTTGATACGTGCATTTTATATCATCATCTATACCACTTATACCACCATATTAGGATGTTATTTGCATTATTATATCATTGTTTTTACATATTTTAGATGATTTAGGGGACTTTCCTACAAAGTCCCTATTTTTAGTATTTAATTTCTGGAGGCAGAAAACCTCCTTTTTCGTGTTTTTATTGTTTCAGGAGCTACGAAGGCCCAATTAATAAAAGGAAAATTGCACAGCTGGTTTTTCTTCGGGAGAACACCAGAGGGAAGAAGAAGCAAGCAAGGAAGGCCATGAGGCCCAAAATGGGTGGGCCCACGCGGCCAGATTCCCTGACTGCGTGGGACCCACCAAAATGAGCCTCGGGCACTTCCTCGCCTGGGGCTTTTTAACGAGGTCTCCGTCTCGCCCGAAAAGTAACGCCCTAATTTTTCCAAGTCCATCCGAGGCCGCGGCGGCGAAACTCCTGATTCCCTCCGAGGGGGATCAGATCCTGCTGCTCCGGAGCTCCGGAGAAGGGGGAAATCACCGTCATCATCATCACCTCTCCTCCTTGGCGTGGGAGGAGGCCTCTACACCATCACCATCACCAAGACCAGCACCATCTCCATCATCATCTCCGTGATCCACTCCGTTCCCCTCGTAGTTTGAGAGTTGCTACACCCTAGATACTTGTCTGTGCTACTATTCATGTTTGTGATTGAGTACTTGTCATTATTTGTTGGTGGAGTTATACTTTCAGATTGTGTTGTACCATTTATGCCACTGATCATCACCATGTTTGCACGTTGTGAGTAGTTCCCATATGTTCCTGAGGGCATAGGATGAATTGGCAATGATTTATATATGACATGTGTTGGTATTTTGTCTAGTGTTTATCTTTTTGTGTGATTCTATGATGGTGTTGTGCGAACGTTGACTGCACAACACTTCACCTATATGGGCTCATAGGAGAACACCGTAGTGTAATGGCGTGAGGGAGACTTGGGAGGACACGAAAGGCTGAGACCGAATCATTAAGTTACTTTACGGGGTATTAGTATCGGGACCTAGAGCGTAATGCTATGGTGGGTTTTATATCTTAATAATTCTTGTGCTGTCATTTAATTGGCCACATGATCCATCATAAGGGGTTTAGTCTATTTATTTAGCTGTACCTAATAATAGCTCTGTCCGAAGAAGATTAAAACTAGACAATATATTCAACGTGTTGTTTAATAAATCTATATGCCTAGCAATATCCATGCCGCCCTCGGGAACGTTTTCCACATATAAGTTACACATCACTTGAGCTTGTCCTCTTACACATAGAGGATTGGGCTTTCTCTCTCTTTGAGAGCTTTTACTTGTTACCATTTACCTGCTGCATTGTCACTGTCTTGCAATTATACAATCGAAAATACCAAAAACACTTGCATCTTTTATTGTCTATTTATCATTTCTAATAACCAATACCTTCAGCTTCTCGTGGGTTCGACAACCTTTTCTATTCGAAAGGTACTACAATTGATCTCCTGCACTTGGGAGTCATCACACTGCCAATCTTAATGTCATTTTATTATCATCCTCTCCTCTTTGGTGCATCTTAATTACTCACCTCAAGTTCCTCTACCTGCTGCAAAATCTTGGCATGGCCACTGCCCACTTCATGTACATCGACATCACATGGCTTTAAATCTACGGTGCCAGCTTTTTCAAGCACATGCGGATGTTGTTTATCTCTGCATCGACGCAGCTGGAGCGCCCGTGTCCAACAACCAAACCCTCATCCTTTGATGTTTACACGATTAATTACTAATACCATCTATGTTTTTATTTTCGTAGTTGTCCGGCGGCCATTGGTTGATGGTGACGGCGCCGAGGTTGGGGAGTGGCCGTATTGCCGTTACACTCCATGGATCATGTCGAGGTGAGCGAACACATGTCTCTATCCAATTCTTCTTGGTCGTTGACATGTGGTCGTGCGTGGTGGCTCCGTGGAGTGTGGGAAGAGCGCTTTTCTTGCAGACGGTAAGGTGTGGCCGCCTGGGCATGTCCAGCCTAGGATCCATGGCGTCAGGTGTGTCCTGGCACGGCCTTGGTCTGCAGCGTGACATGCCCAGTGTGCATCAGATGTATCTCAGGTGTTGCCGCGACACCGCCGGATGCCACTGTATGCCGTGGTCGTCGTCCAGCCCTTCATGTTGGGAGGAATTGAAGTTGAGGAATGCATACATATGTCGGCCTGTGAGATACTACTCAATAGGGCCATAGGGGTATCCATATCCAGTGGCGGAGCTTGGCCAACAAGCTGGGGGCAAATGGGCTAGTAAGGCCTTTTGGGTCAGAATGGGGGGCAAACAGAGCAAAAATAGGGATATTTAGCTAAAATCTGGCAGATTTTATGGGGTAATACACAAAATTTTCTCAACCTGGGGGGCGGCGGCGGCCCCCCCTGGCGTACACATAGATCCGCCCCTATCCATATCTCTTACTTATGCTCAAGATCAGTGGCGACAGATCAAGATCCAAGCATGAAGACAAAGGGACAAGGTGTAGGAATTGAGGGGAGGAATATAGGATCACGACCCATCCGCCGGTCCAGCAATGATCTACACAAGAAGTGCTAAGGGATCAATCAGGTGACACGAGTATCTCCTTGGACTTTTAAAAATAACTCTTAGTTATAATCAACCAGTCTGGATAAAAGTGCTTAGGTAGGAATGATTGTTATATGTGATTGGAACTTCTTTTTACATTAGCCTTTTCATTTCATCAAAGATGCCAACTTAGTGTTACTGAAGTGACATGCCTCTTATTTTCTCAAGAATATTATAATTAACATCATACTGCTAAATATTTAGTAGTTACGATACACTAATCGTTGTTGTTTTCCATTTGTAGATTATTGCCGATGTGCCGAAAAACAAAGACATGACTTGAAGCAAATCATTGGCTTTCAGCTTCTGCATCGTACCACTTTCATTACTAATTGATCAATTATGTGAATATTTTGTCACTCGGTGTTCCACCATGTTATCCACAAATGTATATAACACTCTAATAGATTAAAAATATATTTCATGGTGTAAATATTATTTTGAAACCACATTGATACTTCATTTCAGTATGCAATAATGGACTTAATGTTGTTCATATCGACAAGAAACTTGATAAATTTGATTTAGGCTATCAGACTCATATGATCTAAACTTTATTGTGTCTAAACATTTTATTATTTATCCCGCAGCAACGCGCGGGGAATTATCTAGTATATAAATAGGAGCAATTCACTATGTGTATTCTCTCAACATGCAAGCATGCCACATCATCTTAATTTTTCCTATTTGCTGTCACCCATTTTCACAACACTACATGCATCCACGTCATTTACTCCATTTAGTTCCCTGATTTTTTAAGGATTATTTAGTCCCCATGCAATACGGAGTACTAATTAAGCCCACATGGAGCAAAGCACGCTTATTCAGCCAGCATGCATCCCATTGTTCCATCTTCTCGATTTTGGACCAGTCGAACGGATCAGCCCAACACTATTTTTCTACTCCGTTGATATCTCCATTATAAATCTTTCAAACTCGCATGTGGAATTCATTGCAACTTTCTACAAACTATTTATTATGAAGATGCATAGTCTTAGCATGAATGATATCCTCCATTGCTAAATGTACACTTTCACCTTTACTTCCCCGATTCCAGATAATATCTGAACACATAACTGCAGCAACGCGTGGGGCATCATCTAGTTATGAATATGGCAAGGTAGACCGGCGTGTCCGATGATCGATGACACCAAGTCACCAATCAACTCGCACGCTACAACTGTCATTCTGTAAACATCTTGACGAGGTGCAAATTTTTTCTGTTTTGCAACCTGTTTGGTGTAATAAACTGGATTATGGAAATAATCTTCTGGGTTACAGTTACATCATAGCTTCGTGTCATTAGGCTTGATCCATGCGCCGGATTCACCAACTATGCTAAACATGGTCATAGGATGCGTGGTTTATAAGAGTGTGTACAATGGTTGATAGCATAATTTTATTTTAAATCTGCCAGGTAATTTAGATATGACAATAAAAACATGGTATATAATGAGTTATTTTAGTTCCTCTAGTAATTGATATCACTAAATATGTGGTGAACAGCATTGTTTTAAGAGATAATCTCTAAATTAAAAGCATAGCTAGATAAAAAGCATGCAAATCTCTAAAACCCATCCCCTCATCCTTGTTTGCTACACATATTCCACCAAGCCCACCATCCATCCTCCTATGCTCATCTCTGTCACCCCATCAGAAAGCTGCCATTGCATCCGTAATTTCTTTGAAAATATTTTTTCGGATTTTAAAGGCAGCCAAAAATTGGAATTGATTGAATAGAGGACTTCAACAATATTTCTTTGGCACCCATAGATAGTAATTTCTCCTTACATCCATTAATTCTAGCAATCACTCTTTCTAACAAGTGTATAAACTTATCAGTTTTGTCCATATCCTCCATTGCAGGGACACTGAGATACCTATCAAGAGAGCTTCCGTCATAACCCATGTTCAATTAGGTACATATATAATGCATTTGGCCTCACTAACCACTAACCAGTTGGCCCGAATTTGCTCAGTATTGATGAGTACATTATGTATCATGTTTTACTTAGTGTTTTACATATGTGGATGTACATTTTTTATTATTTTAGAGCGCTCGTGCGGCTCATATTTTGTCAATTTCCACATGTTTCTAAATATAAGATAAATAAATTCAAATAAAATAGAGTATTTATTTTTCATACAAATATGTTGATTGGGAGCATTAAAATGAGCCTTACATCACGTGTTTGGGAGTAAAGAGGAGGTGAAAGTTTGCGCAACGCCACTTCCAGGAGACTTAACGACCACTGGTACGGTGGCAACCGTCTGTACGAGCAACCGACATGTCGTTCAATGCGCCTTGTCAAATATGTCTACCCGTGCCCTGGGTTCCCCGGCAAAAAAGAAACCACCACACCATAAACAGTAGTCCAGAAAATCTAGCCTCCAGAGGGTGAATCCGGTGAAGAGATGTCATCTCCACCATAATTGTGATCTTGAAGGCTACGACGTCGATTTTCATCATCATCGCCATCATCTACGTCTTCATCATCAATCTCTCCATCCATCTCGTTTGGTATTGTCAATGAGACAATGTTGATAAACATTTGACAAATATTTCAAGTTATTGCAAATGTAATTTAACATTTCACACATTCTTTCATGCATAACTTCAACAAACAACAGGTCTGCTTGATTATGGTCGTTGGTGGAACACTGCAATTTCAGATATAGCATTATCCAAAGGGAAATTTGTTTTGACTCGTAGGTGTAGATGCACCCACTATTTAAAAACCATATTTCAAAATGCAAAAAAATTCAAACAAAACTTTCGGATGTACATACGGATATTTATGTCTTCAAAAAAAGTTTCGCAACAAAAAACATTTTCTATGGCCTATGCAAAAAGACAAATTCCGATGTTACAAAATGATTTTTCATGATACTTTTTTCTTTTTATACCGGCCACAAAAAATGCCTTTTTTGTGAAACTTTTGTGTGGGCATAATTGTTTTTGGATATACACCCGAATTTTTTGCTGTAATTTTTTGTTATTTTGAAATGCATTTAAAATGAATTTCCATAACGGTGTATTTAGACCTACGAGTCTGTGTCGGTTATCCAAAAATCATTTGTGAACACAATTTAGATATTGTTTAACAAGCCTAACGGTTATACAAATCGGACGAGGGCGTAGATAGCTTTAACAATTAAACTATCATGTAAAGCTAAACTTCATGAATTTGATTTGATCCTACTACTACAGTTACAAGATTTATTTGCCATTTCGGTCAAAAACATGTTTTCCACACATATATAAAATTTGGAGAAGGTTTTATAAACTAATAATTATCGAGCAATCAATAAACACAACATTTTCATATGAGAACACATGAAAAGATAATAAGAAACAAACTATATGAATATTATTCAGCTTTGATATATGAGAGACATCATCACAAAGCATAGATGTTTTTTGGTAGCCCATGCGGACGCACATGTTGATGACTAGTACAAATTAATTAACATGTATGTAATCAAATGAAACCAGCTTGGCGCACAGAACCGTCAACTTTTCTGCGGAGGTCGTCTATGTTGTTGCGCATGTTAAAGTTGACTTGAGCTTTAGACGAGCCTTTACCGCGCGAACATATAAGTCTGTCTGGGCTTTTATACTCTCACGGCTCCACTTCGTACCATGAATAATTTGCATGTCCGTTAGAGCTTTCGCTCCGGCCATAAGAAACCTTGCAAATTGCTTCTCCCCTGCTGTGCCACAATACCCTAGCAGTCGCACATGCTTGAGATGCTTAGGTAGGCAGGTACCTGTATCAGCTGCTCCAGCAGGTTGCCACGATCCAAACGCATTCGGCTTACTTTTGGAAGCGAAGCTGAGGCACCAAACCCGAAGGTGCTGCAGGGATGGAAATAAGCTTAGGATGCCGGCAGCCCTGCTCAATTCTTTGCCATCACTGAACTTGATGTTTAGAACGAGGATTGTTATGATAGGTATGGAAGTCTTAGGCATGACGGTAAATCTGGGTGAGTCCAGCATCGGGAGTGTGAGAAGAATGGTTGGGAGCTTAGAGGGCAGTGTGTCTTTGATGATGATGTTGGGATACAGCCGCCACACATTGACGTACCCGAGCACGATATTATCAACATTCGGAGTGTCCCTGAAGGAGAACTCGTCAAGTGGGACGTACAAGTACTTAAGGTGCAGCAAAGCTAGCGTACGGGAGCAGGGGATAAAGCGGCGGAGGCCCTGAACTCTCAAGATGCGTAGCTCCCGGAGGGCCCGGCAGCCAGCGATCATGCGGTGCAACGATGTCTCGGAGACCTTCACGTCGACCAGTATCAAAGTATGCAGGTGATTCAGGGCCAAAGGTGCTCGTCGAGGATGAGGGTCGACGAGGCGGCACCTACGGAGATCCAAATGCCGGAGATTCCATGTGGCCAGTAGGTCAAGAGAGAGCAGCTGGTGTGCACCGTCTTCGGTGAAAATCAAGACGAGGCTACCGTCGTCAATGCTCCGCCGCGCTAGGGTTTCTAGCCAGCCAGCTGTTGTCTCGTCAACACGAGTCGTTGCCCTTAAGCGACGGATCTGCGCTCCGGCGGCGTGGGAGGAAAGGATGCGCGAGATGGACCGGCCGTTGGAGGGGATATCTGAGTTGCCGGCGTCGAGATCGAGGTCGAGGGCAGTGACGGCCAGATGTGTTGCCAGCGGCGGGAGAGCTGCATGGTGCGGGCTGCATCCTTGATTGGTAGGAGGGAGACGATGTCGCCCAGCAAGCAGTCAGGGAGAAGGCTGATACTATCCTCGCCGCCGCCGTCGACCTCCATCTATCTGATTGACAGGAAAGGGGTCGCGCCGTTCCACTTCCACTCTGGATGAATGTCCTCTAACTTTCGTATATATACAACTGCTCAAGTTAATCTGCATCTGCATGCCGTGTCGTGTAAGACACGGTGCAGACAGTAGGGCATGACTAGATCTCAGGGCATGACTAGATCTCGGTCGCGTAACGTAACTAAATGGGTCAGTTGCATCTCATCTGCAACTCATATACAATTTTCAGGTAGCACGAATCACGATGTAAATCCAATGATTTGGATAATTTTGTCCCAGTTGCAGTCCATGTGCAATTAGAAAATCTCAGTTGCAACCCAAATGCAACTGGCAAATCTCAGTTGCAACCTACATGCAACTCATAGATTGCACAAATCGTGACACAAATCCAATGGCTAAGAAGACGACTAAGATTTAGTTAATTCCCTGAGAACTAGCAAATCTGTTGTTTTTTTCTTTCTGCTTGGGGACCGTCATTTTCCTCCACGGCTGCTTGCGTTCATCAAACATGTACGATCAAGAAATTCAACAAGAGTGAGACTAGCCTCAGGCTGCATAGCACAACAAGAGCACATATTTTTTTCATAAAGAGAGTTTTTTATTAATTCAAAGTCGCATCAAACCGACACAAGACTAGAGTTACAATCAGCCTTTGCATAACAAAAATGCACACAACACAAAAAAAAACATTAAAAGTTCAACACAAGCTCAAAATCACGCGATAAAATAAATCTATCTATCTATACTTCTTATAAAGCAAAACCCCACTAAGTGTAATTAATATTTTTCTATCTCCACATGCAAGCTATCCACATCACTTGCTTTTTTTAGCCAATAAATTGTCCATGTCATCCCACTAACATCTATTAATTGTTTTCTATCTGTACATGCAAGCATCCACATCATCTTTTTTCAGCCCATCAAATTGTTCATATCATTTTTTATGTTCGAATGGTAAGATCACACCATGTCGCTATGTAGTTACACAAGTAATCATGTGCAAGTACGTAGAACACCAAAATCAGTTTCAGTCGTGAACTTTTTATCAATTATTTTCAATGATGAAAATCATATAGTTGTTATTAAAAATTATGGGCTCTTCTATATGTTTTCACTCAGAAAGTTTCTAGAATATTATGCGGCAATGTGATCTTCATGCAAGCCATGTACAACATCTATTTCTTCAACCAATTGATATAGTTGTATCTATATCAAACAGATAAACCCCTAAAGCATAACGATCTTTAAATTATAAATCACACATACATTCGATGTCTAAAATTTTAGCCTCTTGACTGCTATGATTAACTAAATTTGCATATTTTTTTAGTCAACTTCATGTTTCATGCACCTTATTAATTTCTTAAGAGATACCCGCTGCAACACACAGGGTGTCCTTCTAATGAAGATAAACAACCGAAGGCGACTGAGAACCAATAATACGTAGATTACATCGTCATCCATATTGGGTGAAGATCTCATTGGCTGCCCGCTCTACCTGGGTACATGTCAGTCTAAAGAGCTCACCGTGCTCCGGTCGTTGCAAAAGGCACCATGTGTGAAGCCAATGTTACGCGCGTAGACAACCTATACATAGAAGGGGTTTTCTTTTGATCAAACACTATATGGTTCCTGCAAAGCCACGGTGCGCAACATGGGGCTGTGGCTCCAACAAGGATATGGTTTTAAATTTTGATGAGATCCCCATAGCCAATTGCAAATATTTGCAACAGATTGTGGTTGGTACTAAGTTGATGCCACCTCACGAGCAAATTTGCATTCAAAAAATAATTGTTTGATTGTCTCATCACGATGACAAAAGCGACATTGCTTACTACAATGCTACTTTCGCCTTGCGAGATTGTCCTTAGTTAACATGACACCCTCTTTTAGTCTTTTAGATACCAAAGAAAATTTATTATCTTTATCGGACCTTTATTTTTGAACAAAAAATATTAATTAGTTGGTGCATCTACAAGGACTAGCGCCTGGTACATTGACTTGATTGCAAACATGTCATTGACATATAAATTCCATTAAAACAAGTCATGCCATGGGAGTGATACGCCGTTAAGGTGTTGTACCAACTCATTCCAATTAATTTCCAATCAAATCACGCCTAAAAAACAAGAGCAAACCTACATAAATTCTCTCTTTTTCTCGGTTAAAATGAAGCTTTATTACTCAAGCGGTATTGCTCAACAATCTCAAGGAAAACATCAAGTCACGAGGCTAACTAAGTGCTTGTTAAGCTGCCGCAAAATTAGCGAGGATGTGGCTAAGCCTAATATGAAAATGATGCACTTTTACTATATTACAAACTCGATCGTGACTAGATAGTACTACCTCTGTTTCTTAAAATAAGGCGTATATTTTTAGTCGAAAATCAACATGATGTAACTTTGACCAATTTTATAAAAAGAAATATGAACATTTATGAAATTTAATTAACATACAAGGAAATATATTTTATCGTGAGTCAATTCATATTGATTTGGTAGTCGAAATGTTCATACTTTTATCTATAAGATCGGTCAAAGTTAAACTATGTTGACTTTTGGCTAAAATATACGCCTCACTTTAAGGAATGGAGGGAGTAAACCAATTTTAGAGATTAAATGCACCAAAGGAGAAGGGTTACGCCGGTAAAACTAGGGACATGAGCCAAACTCTAAAATGGGGCCTAACTCGATAAGAAAATAGAACTAATGAAAATAATTAATCTATGATGACTCAGATCTTGTTCTTGAAACAGTAGATATGAAAGATGAATAAAAAACTAAATGGTGCACATCGGTGATTAATCTATTGAAGTATTGACACGAATTGCTAATTTGCTTGGCAATTAAGGGGACAACAGAACTCATCTCGCGTCCTGTGGCGTAGGGTCTCCAAAATACATCACCCAACCTTAAATTTGTAGTTTATTTGAATTGGAGTGTTTTTCTATTATATATTCTTTCCCCAAATGTCTCTTCACTCAAATGTCTCTTCTTGCTCTCTATCTATTCTTCCGTTCGTTTCGCATCACCGTTCTCCTCCCCCCTACTCGACGGACGCGGCCTCCTGGTACACCTTTCCTCTCCTCCCTCCTCGCCTCCTCCTCATCGGAGCACAAGACGGAATCGGCGACGCGCTACGGCTGGCCGCGGTGGAGAAGGTTCCGGTGAGCCAGAGACTGGGCCGACGCGGCTGGCCGCAGTGGCGCCGGCGTAGGGTCGGAAGAAACTTATCTTGGGGGTGGGGGTCGGCGATGGAGCAGGTGGTGGTGGTGGTGCTGAGGGGGAAGTAGAGGGAAGGCCAGGGCATCGGAGCCTCGGAGGAGTGCATTTGGGCAGGGTGGGATGGGGCGGCGCGAGAACGCTGCTGGCCACGGGTGGCAGTGGCCGGCGGTTCGGCTGGTTCCGCGGGGGGAGACGGATGGTGGTTGTGGCGTTCGGTCTGTGATGTGGCGGTGCTATTCTTACTCTCCGGTGGTGCGGCGGCGGTGCTTCCTTCCCCTCCTCTCTAGTGGCGCAGCAAGTGCTCTCCTCTCCTCTCCCTGTTTCGACAAGAAAAACACCCGTGTGGCCACGGTGACTATAAGCTAGCAACCCCCGTTCATGTTACATGTTAGATCACGAATATATGGAGAAAACGGATTAAAAAAATATCTCAGTCAAGCTACAACCAGGCCCGAAAAAAGATAATAATGCAAAACACCAGCATAAAAAGAAAGATTCATCTCCGGCCGGTCTTGCCGGCGTCGGGAGGGGTGAGGAACCCGATCTATGAGTGGAGTTCTTAATACAAGTAGTGTTTCAGTAGATTGGTTAGGGTTTTGGTAACCGTATTCTTCATCAATGGAGATGACATCGTCTACAATAAGAAATCTTTCGGCCTTCGTTCGACGGCAAGATCTTCTTCCCGACGTCAAAGGTGACTTTGAAAGATTAAGTTTGTCTAGGTATGGTCCTTCAGATATTGTTTCGCCAGATCGATTTTGGATTTTTTTTCTCATGGTTGACGTGAGGAGAATTGTCCTCGCAATATCTGTTCCGGCTGGTTCGTACTCGACAATGGTGATTCGTACTATCGGCTCCAGGCGACGTCGACCAGGCTGTTCGGTTATTTTTCCTGAAATACCGGTGTTGGTACTCTTGCCGATTTTGGTTGATTGCGTGCACGTAGCCTTGGCAGTGCGGCTCAAAATTATGGGAGAATCCTCGTTGATATTTATAGGTCTGTGGTTCTCTATCTTTGTCAATTTTCTATGGCTACCTCATAAAAGTATAAGATTGTGTCATGCAAGAAGAAAGAGTTTGAATATTTTAAAGATTTGCTAGTTTGTTTTAGACTTTATTTTGTAATCGATGTACTCTGCTCATGTATCTGCACCATGTACTATTTGCTACCATAAATATATCATGGTATTGATAGTAAAAAAAATGGTCCAAACCACAATCCGAGGGTCCACGCGTCAATCAACCAAGTAGAGGACAGGAGAGGGCCAAACCCAATCCGAGGATCCACGCGTCAGTGTACACAGCTGCCTTCAAGCCTGCAACGATGAGGAAAGCTAGCCACGACATCGGTCCAACAAGTCGTGAAATTTCGGCAACCTGCCAAAAATCCCATCCTGCCGGCGCCCGGCCGGCCGCCCCCACAAACCACGAAAACATCGCCCCGTCTAGCCACACAGCTCGACAGCCGGCGACGCACCCACCCGAAGCAGCGCGCGCAGCCGCAGGCTATCTCCAAAACCACCGGATAATCTAATCTCAATCCCTCGGCGGGCCGCGAGCAGCAGCGATGGAGCCGGAGGGGGTGCGGCACCGGAAGGTGGAGGTGGCGCGCGGGGTGCGGCTGCACGTGGCGGAGGCGGGGCCCGAGACGGGCCCGCGGTGCTGCTCGTGCACGGCTTCCGGACCTCTGGTAAGGCTGGCGCCACCAGATGGCCGCGCTGGCGGCCCGGGGCTTCCGCGCCGTCGCGCCCGACCTGCGCGGCTACGGCGACTCCGACGTCCCTCCCGCCGCCGACTCCTACACCACCTTCCACCCGTCGGCGACCTCGTCGCCCTCATCGCCGACCTCGGCCAGCCACAGGTTTGACCATTATCGGACCCCTTCGGCCTTCCAATTCCCTGCGCCAGCCATGCGTCGTTCGAAGCCAGCTGAGTCGTCCGCTTGTTCGTTTTGATCCCCGGCCTCGCGCGCGCGGCAGGTGTTCGTGGCGGGACACGACTGGGGCGCAATCGTGGCGTGGCAGCTCTGCCTGCTCCGGCCGGACCTCGTGCGAGCGCTCGTCAACCTCAGTGTCGTGTACCTCCCGCGTCGGTCCGAAGGAACTCCACTCCAGGCCATCAGGGCCTCTTGCGGCGAAGACCACTACATGTGCCGCTTCCAGGTGAAAGTGAAACCCCTTCATCCTTTCCTGTCCTGACCTGATCGTTGCAGACAGAACCAATGGTATAGTGGGCTGTGTTCCTCTGTCCTGTCGACATTATTGGGCAACGGTTTGTTCTACTAGAATCAATGGTAGAGTACTGGTCGTTGCAAACAATTGAACCGGTTAATAATAATAATTTCATTATGTTAGACGATTGTTTGCGGGCTGTTCTTGTTGCTTGACAATTGTACTAGTCGTTCCCAACTTCTCTGAAATTTGTTCCTTGCGGGCTGTTCTTTTTGCTTGACAAGGGATTAGATTTACGGCTGTTGTGAGGACTAAACTAGGTTATTCGGAAGCAGCTGATTGATACTGTCAGCGACGGCCATTGACTTTGGAACTCCAGATAGAAAAATGGATAATAAACAAAAAGGAGACTTTTATTTGATTGGAGGTTGAATATTATTTTCAGTAAGAAATTGAGTTATTGATTCGATGGAAATTTGATACTTAGCATTGCTGTTTGCATTTATGAGATACAGAGAGTGCAAGGATCCTAGTAAAGCATTGTTTCTTGAAATATGCCATGTTTTTTTGTTCAACTTTTATTTGCCGCAGAACTATACAGATGTCCTTATCGGGTTAGAAACTGCGGTAACTTCAGTCCCAAAAATCTCAGTAAGGAACTAGAGCTCTTGGTTGAATGGAAATCAGATAGTACTGAGCATTGTCTTTTCTCGCTACCTGAAACTTAACTTATCACACCATCTTTCAATTATGAACTTAAGCAATTCTTACCGGCAGATTTAAATTATTAATTATCAGCTATAGTTCTCCTCTGTACCAACATTGCTTCTGTTTGGTTTAAGTTGTACATACTAATTACCAAATTATGCATGTAGGAACCTGGAGTTGCTGAAGCTGAATTTGCTCTATACGACCATAGGCATAAGTTTAAGACGGTCTTTGGAATGCGCAAGCCAGCTCCCCCTATTCTATCCAAGGGCAAGACCTTCTTTGAGTCGCTTGATTCAGATGGTACTTGCCCTGCATGGTTGTCTGAAGAAGATATTTCCTACTACGCGGACAAATTTGAGAAGACAGAGTTTACAGGAGGGCTAAACTTCTACAGATGCCTGGACTTGTATGTCGTTGATGGCCCATTCTCGCTGTCTTGATTTTACAATATACTGCTTTATTTATTGTTGTTAGTCATGAAAGTTAACTTGATTAGAATTTGCAGGAAAGTTGTGTATTTGCAATGTAAGAATCATTTCAACTGGTCACTGATGTCTAATGCTTTAGAATTCACATCATATGACGGGTAGTTACTTCCTAAAATCCTAAATGCGCTGTGACCTAAAAACAAAGGAACCTAGTGTCAGTGCCGAAATTGCTCTTTTCAGCAACTCTAAGTTGATATATGCATGTCTGAACTACATAACCGTTTGTGCCTATTTCAGTTCAAAAGTTTATGGGTGAAGGCATTAGCTAGAGTTAACACAACACAAGCATTTGTGAGATACCGCTTAGCTTCTTTTGTGTTCGTGCAGGAACTGGGAGCTTTCTGCACCATGGACTGGAGCTCCAATAAAAGTAGCGACCAAATTCATCGTTGGGGACCTGGACCTTACATACAACACACCGGGAGTGAAAGACTACATTCACAAGGGCGGCTTCAAGGCGAACGTGCCGAACCTGGATGATGTGGTTATCATGGAGGGAGTGGGTCACTTCCTCAATCAGGAGAAGCCAAAAGAGATTTCAGATCACATTTGCGAGTTCTTTAGCAAGTTCGTATGATATAAGCGATGTCTCGGGAAGCTTACTTGCTATGGTGGTGTTTATATAGTTATGTTCATGTTGTCAAGTGTCAACTATATATAGCACAATACTACGTAGTATGATCTAAATAAAATCATGCGAGCCTACTTGCTTCGTTAGTGTTTTATATAGTTATATGTTAAGCTGTGTACTACACATGCCACGATTCTAAGCATTTTCGAAATAAACCTGTGATCTGATTTTCATAGAAGATATTCTGTGAACTCTCGGGTCGCCCTATTCCTTTGCAGGATCGAAGTGTAACCAGTAGACAACTGTGAGGTTTACTTGCTGAAACCAACAAAAATCACCCACGACGCCACTGGGGCAGCTGAGTTTGGCAGCAGGTAGTGAGGATTTTGAGGGGGATTTGCTGTTCTGCTACCTCTGAAACCCATCGTTCCAGTGGTCACCGGGAGAGGGAAATTTGTTTCTCATTGATGCATCGTCTAGTCCTTATGAGCGAGAACTATCAGGGACTCCAGATCTTACAACGGCGCCTTGATTAGCACGATCATAACAGCGGGTACTAGATTCTTGATGATCATGGCATTGTCGCCCAACATAGGTTGGATGGAAGCCGGTAGTGACAAGAACGGGAATGAGGAGAGTGGACAAATGGCTTCCGAAGCTCCGGTAGTGACAAGAATGGGAATGAGGAGTGTGGACAAATGGCTTCCGAGAGCTCTTCTGAAAATAACATTTAAAAGATTCCAAAATTCGGAAAAAAATCCTGGAGGTAATAATTATGAACTCTAGCGAGTGTGCAAAATAAATAAACCCAAATCGATATATTTGAGACTCAGCAAATATGACAAATGAGTGGATCTTGGTGTGGTGAGTCACTACAAAGAAACAACTAATAGCTGGCTTCTAATCACCAGCGGGCCACCCAAAACGCACACCGGTGATCTGTTGGGACCAAATTCCGCAGCTAATCACCGGCGTGGAAAAATGCCCATGCCAGTGCTACGTTCGGATCACCGGCGTGTACCTCCTGGCTCCTAGAGCCACGCCGGTGATATGTGGGCCAAAAACTCAACCACGAAGGAAACTATTACCGGCGTGGAAAGCAAATCCACGCCAGTATTGTCCATTGTGTTACTGGCGTGGCGTCCGCGTGGCACGCCGTAATAAGTGGGACCCAACCACTTGCCAGGACATTAAAGTACTATCGGCGTGTGAATATATAGCACGCCGGTAATGTGGAGAGTCGTGTCATACATCCACACGCCGGTAATATAGACGTTGCTGCACACTACAATTCCCATCCTACACTCCCCCTCGTCTCTATATATAGGACCCTTACCCCTGTTGGATATATTGCATCTGAGTTGGTTTGGGTAGCTTAGCTAGAGTGATTAGCGTCGTTTGTGTAGTGGCTAGCTAGCTAGTATTAATATTATTGATCATTAATTAGCAACATGTCGGTTGATTCTTGTGATCGTGGTTTTACTGGTATGATGTCTCATTTGGTTGTGTATAGTGCTGTAAAAATGATGAAGGGTGATAAGTGAAAAGGGACTCCACCGGTGCCATTCGATGAATTAATTAGTAACAATAGCCACCTCACTTAGTTAAATAAATACTTTCGAAGAGATGGGCTCCCATAGAGAAACCCAGAGGAAATACGCCAAGAACTTTTGAGGTTGCGTAGAAGCTGAAATAGAGTGACTGAACTCAAAATCATCGAGACGGACTTTCGTAACCTGCCTATCAACCCTGAGTCAAAAAAACATCTTTTTCTTACCTGAGGAATAGGCATGTTCATCTTGATTTTCGCTGCAGCAATATTGACCTTTTGGACCCAACAAGAGAAAAATATATTGCTATCAGCCATATAGCATTGTGAATTTATCTAATGTCATAATTGTTGTCCTATGTGGTTAATTGTTCTCGGGTCACCGGGCAGGTAATTCCAAGTTCACGGTGCTATTAATTTTTTCTTTCATGTACATTAGTGCTTCAGTCTTTGAGAATAAAGTTGTCCCTTTGTAATTGGTTTTTAGAAGCATGCAACCGTCGTCTTCTTTTTCATGATCGCACAACCTTCATCCAAAAACTATTACATCAGGTCTAAGTTCTATATCGACTGATCATGTGTTGAAGGAAGCTAACTCTGACCATGTTTGAAGGAAGCTAATTCTCTTATTTTGGGAATTCTGCAGAAGGTAAATAGAAAATTTATTAAAATGTTGAGGTGGCAAGAGGAATATATTGGTGCTCCGATTCCAAACTTATCTTGAATGCAGACTGACTATAAAGAATACAAGGTTCCAAGAATAGATCAAATCAATCATGCAAGTGCAATGCAAGGCATGAAATCAAAACTGACAACAGGTACAGAAGTTTATACTTTTGATTACAAAAATCCACATAGGTAAAATCAACCATATTTCTTCATGGCATTTTACGGCAACTAATGTCATACTACTTTTGCAAGAGATTATTGTCAAGACATGCTATTTTGCTTCATCTGCAGGTATTCCAGCTGATTCCCGATAGATTAACAATTTGTAAAATATCACTCCATAAATAAATTATTTTTGGTGTTTATATTTAACTCCGCCTATGTTGTCTCAACATAGCCGGTCCCAAGCCCGGATAAAGGAGGAGGGTTGTGATAGGCTTGGCAAGCCAACGGAAAAAACCCAGCCACTCTTATGGAGATGAAACCCAAAAGAAATACTTCGTTGGGGCGTAACCCTCTTAGCGACGCGCCATATCGGAACCCGGGTGTGGTGTCAAATGGGCAAGGGCCGGGCCGCCACCCCCTTGGTGGCGCGCCGTATCTTGATCTGGATACGGTGATAAGTGAGCAAGGATCGGGTCGTCGCATCCTTAGTGGCGCGCTGCATCGACGCCCGGGTGTAGTGAAAAATGAGCAAGGGTCTTCGCATTTGACTCGACGAGTGCGGAGGGTAAGGAAGTTAGCCGAGCCTAGGAGGATCCGCTTAGGTAGCTGGAACGTAGGGTCCCTGACGGGCAAGTTACGGGAGTTAGTTGATACGGCGATAAGGAGCGTGTTGATGTCCTATGTGTCCAAGAGACCAAATGGAAGGGACAGAAGGCGAAGGAGGTGGAGGATACCGGCTTTAAGCTGTGGTACACGGGGACAACCTCAAACAAAAATGGGGTAGGCATCTTGATCAACAAGAGCCTCAAGGATGGAGTAGTGGACGTCAAGAGGCAAGGAGACCGGATTATCCTAGTCAAGCTGGTTGTTGGGGACTTGGTTCTCAATGTTATCAGTGCGTATGCCCCGCAAGTAGGCCACAACGAGAGCACCAAGAGAGAGTTCTGGGAAGGTCTCGAGGACTTGGTTAGGAGAGTACCTACTGGTGAGAAGCTCTTCATAGGAGGAGACCTCAATGGCCATGTGGGTACATCTAACACAGGTTTTGAAGGGGTGCATGGGGGCTTTGGCTATGGCATCAGGAACCAAGAAGGGGGATGTCTTAAGCTTCGCCCTAGCCTACGACATGGTCGTAGCTAACACCCTCTTTAGAAAGAGAGAATCCCACCTAGTGACTTTCAGTAGTGGCCAACACTCTAGCCAGATCGATTTTGTCCTCTCTCGAAGAGAAGATAGACGCGCTTGCCTTGATTGTAAGGCGATACCTGGAGAGAGTGTTGTCCATCAACATAAGCTGGTGGTGGCTGACTTCCGTTTTTGGATTCGTGTCCAGCGGGATAAGCGCCCAAAAGTTGCTAGAACAAAGTGGTGGAAGTTAAAGGGAGAGGCAGCTCAAGCTTTTAAGGAGAGGGTTTTTAAGGAGGGCCCTTGGGAGGAAGGAGGCGATGCAAACAGTATGTGGATGAGGATGGCGACTTGCATTCGGAAGATTGCATCAGAGGAGTTTGGGGTGACCAGGGGAAGTAGAAGGGATGCTAAGGATAACTGGTGGTGGAACGTTGAGGTCCAGAAGGCTATTAAGGAGAAGAAGGATTGTTTCAGACGCCTACACCTGGACAGGAGCGCAACCAACATGGAGATATACAAGGGGGCAAAGAAGGCCGCAAAGCGAGCGGTGAGCGAGGCAAGGTCGGGCGTATGAGGACCTCTACCAGCGTCTAAACACGAAGGAAGGCGAAAGAGACATCTATAAGATGGCGAAGACGAGAGAAAGGAAGACGAGGGATGTCAACCAAGTCAAATGCATAAAGGACGGAGCGGATCAACTCCTCGTGAAGGACGAAGATATCAAGCGTAGATGGCGAGAGTACTTCGACGACCTGTTCAATGGAGAGAATGAGAGCTCTACCATTGAGCTAGACGATTCCTCCGATGATACCAGCCGACGCTTTGTGCGGCGTATCCAGGAGGCTGAGGTTAGGGAGACTTTGAAGAGGATGAAAGGAGGCAAGGCAATGGGCCCTGATGGTATCCCCATCGAGGTGTGGAGAGGCCTTGGAGACATAGCGATAGTATGGCTAACTAAACTTTTCAACCTCATTTTTCGGTCAAACAAGATGCCCGAAGGATGGAGGCGGAGTACATTAGTGCCAATCTTCAAGAACAAGGGGGATGTTCAAAGTTGCACTAATTACCGTGGAATCAAGTTGATGAGCCATACAATGAAGCTATGGGAGAGAGTCATTGAGCACCGTTTAAGGAGATTGACAAGCGTGACCAAAAATCAATTTGGTTTCATGCCTGGGAGATCTACCATGGAAGCCATCTTCTTGGTACGACAACTTATGGAGAGATACAGGGAGAAGAAGAAGGATCTTCATATGGAGTTCATTGACTTGGAGAAGGCGTATGATAAGATACCACGGAATGTCATGTGGTGGGCCTTGGAGAAACACAAAGTCCCAACAAAGTACATTACCCTCATTAAGGATATGTATGATAATGTTGTGACAAGTGTTCGAACAAGTGATGGCGACACCGATGACTTTCCAATTAAAATAGGATTGCACCAGGGGTCAGCTTTGAGCCCTTATCTCTTTACTTTGGTGATGGATGAGGTCACAGGGGATATACAAGGAGATATCCCATGGTGTATGCTCTTTGCGGATGATGTGGTGCTAATTGACGATAGTCGGGCGGGGGTTAATAGAAAGTTAGAGCTGTGGAGGCGGACTCTAGAATCGAAAGGTTTTAGGCTTAGTAGAACCAAAACTGAGTACATGAGGTGCAGTTTCAGTACTACTAGGCACGAGGAGGAAGAGGTTAGGCTTGATGGACAGGTGGTACCTGAGAAAGACACCTTCCGATATTTGGGGTCTATGCTCCAGAAGGATGGTGATATCGATGAAGATGTGAGTCATCGAATCAAAGCTGGTTGGATGAAGTGGCGCCAAGCTTCTGGCGTCCTCTGTGATAGGAAAGTGCCACAAAAGCTAAAAGGCAATTTCTATAGGACGGCGATTCGACCTGCGATGTTGTATGGCGCAGAATGTTGGCCGACCAAGAGACGACATATCCAACAGTTAGGTGTAGCGGAGATGCGCATGTTGAGATGGATATGTGGCCACACAAGAAAGGACCGGGTTAGGAATGATGATATACGTGAGAGAGTTGGGGTAGCACCAATTGAAGAGAAGGTTGTCCAACACCGTCTAAGATGGTTTGGTCATATAGAACGTAGGCCTCCGGAAGCGCCATTGCATACCGGACGGATAAAGCGGATGAGAATGTTAAGAGGGGTCGTGGTAGGCCAAACTTGACATGGGAGGAGTCTGTTAAGAGAGATCTGAAGGATTGGAATATCACCAAAGAACTAGCCATGGATAGGGCTGCGTGGAAGTTAGCTATCCATGTGCCAGAACCATGACCTAGTTTCGAGATCTTATGGGTTTCAACTCTAGCCTACCCCAACTTGTTTGGAAAAAAGGCTTTGTTGTTGTTGTTTGTTGGTGTTTTATATTTGTTGTAGTTGGAGGAGGTGACAAGTGATAGGCCTTATCACGTGTAAGATATTCGTAGTAAATAGAACATGAAAGTTGCTTTCAATCTCAATAGAAAGTTTGGTTAAAATGAAAAGTGCAGAGCTTTCACAATGTATCCACTGTTTATGATTTCTTTTTCTGCTTACATTTGTAATATGATTTCATACCAAGAAAGTTAGCTTACCTAAACAGTAGAGAACCGTGCTACTTCAAAAATGGTAATATCAATTGTGTACGTTGATTTTTTGAAGTTATATTATGCCATCTTTCACATAATAACGACTATGTCTGTTATCTCTTTTTATTTTTATTTTTGTCCGATTTGGCTTTTCCAATTCATCTATTACGGAAATAACTCTTTGAGTCATTTGGCATGCAAACGACGTACAAAATCGGACTGATATCATCTTTATTGCATCAGTACTTCTCAGAATATCCACCACAAAATCGCGCAGCAAGGCGGGGGGGTATCCTCTAGTTTCTTCTACATCCGGTACCTGGCCTTCTGGCCTTTGGTGCTGCCTCAATAGACGCAGATCCATGACCCCCACCGCTCCGCCGGCCCGTGCCGCATCACACCATACGCTACCACTCCGACGCCGCCATGGATGCCATAAATTGAAAATTGATGTCTGCTGGGCTAGGGTTTGTGGTGGGGCTGCAGATTTACGGTTCCACTACATGGGATTGACAGAGGAGGATGAGGTAGTGGTGGGAGGTGGTCAGCGGCATCAGGAGTCCCTGGAGCCGACTGGACCAATATGTGCATGCTCTAGGGGGGAGGCAAAACTGATAAAGAGAAATACTCTTCACTACTCACTCCGCACACAATTAAGTGTACTTCTAACTTTTGTTCTACATAAAACTTCTCTAAATTTGGCCAATTTATAGAAAAGAGTAACAACATATATACCATCAAATTGGTATATTTTTGAAACTTCATGCCAATACAAATCTAGTAATATACTAATTTGGAGTCATAAATGCAAGTACATTTTTCTATAAAGTTGGTCAAATTTTAATAAGTTTGACTTAGAACAAAATTTAGAAGTACACATACATGAGAGTATGTGCCTACACCCAGAAGAACACCCAACGCGAATCGAACAAAAGCACACCCATATCCTACAAAAGAGAGTATTAGGAAGTGTACTAGGAAGTGTCGCAATAACCTTATGTAAGCTCTAACATTCAATGAGTTTCTGATTATTTCATGCACATCATTTGCATCATAGAGAGTACTAGGAAGTGTCGCGCGGCGGCACACCGCGCCCGTGCATTGTTACGTGTAGTAATATTAAGTACAACAGTGTAATTTATAGAGTGTTCTTAGTACAGTGTTTCCAAGATTAGACAGGAATATATATAGTGAGGCAATTCATATTGAAGTAATTCATGCATAGGATTAGATAGATAAAGATACTTATATCAATAAAAGGCTTACACATGGAGTAGCTTGTACACAGGGCATATTACAGCTAAATAAAAGGTAAAGACCATATAAAAATTAAGCTCTACCATGTATATATGATCAAATGTCAAGACATCTACAAATCATGGCAGAGTCCGTGATCAGCAAATCTTGGCAGCTAACTTCACAAAGATAACCACACACAGAAACTTAACATGACATATATAAGTATATATGATAGTAACGTATCATCTTCCTGCCAAATTGCGTCAATTAATGGAGAAAGCCGAGGTCACGAGTTGATAGTGAAATAGCCCTCGTGTTGGAGTGTTGGACCATCTGGGCTCAAGTGACTTTGGCTGATTAAATTATGAGTCATCAATTTTTTACCTACAATAAGGGAATTGTCTGTAAGAGACGGGTTGCTTACATGCAGTGTTGCTTACAGGCATGTCACACATAATCTGGAAAGAAAGGCTAGAGGATGACATCAATAGTTGCGAGAATTTACACCTCATATGTCGGGAAATAATTCGTAATGAAGACTGAAGAATCAAGAATGTATAACCACTATTCTGTAGCTGCAATGAACTCTATAGAAAGAACACAGATAAGAAATATCGCATACATAAAATCGAACGAAAAAGAAATCAAAAGTGCTGAATGGCAAAACTAAAGCTAAAAAGAACTAATTCCTATAACAAGCAAATGCCTATACCATGCTTACCTAGATTTCATCTAGGACATGAAACCAAAGATGACTCTATGACTCGTACACAGAGCTTTTCGCATACATGAAACTGAAAGTGCATGTGCCCTCATGTGTGGTTTTGGTAATTAATGACAATCCCTATGGACTAATGTTTGCATTGAGATATCTTTATAGATCTTGTCCATGAAGAAGATTGGAGTTCATGTGTTGGACTCTAGAAGATTATATGATGACCAAGGTTCTATCAATGGGTTCATATGAAGAATGGTCATCTAGAGTTTAGCTTATTGCAAGCATGGCTTGGAAAAGAAGATTGAGTGACATTCATGTTTATCTCCAAGCCATCATCTATATCAAGAGAAGAAGATAAAGTGCAAGTGGATTCATGAAGACGGAGCTTAGCAAGGCTCTCCCATAATGGTGTATGGGAGAGTATTTGGAGAAGTCTTCAACAAGCATGTGCTAGCAAGCACAATCAAGAAAGGTGTTCCAACTTGAGGGAGTCAAGATCGTCATCATCTAGCTCAAGTGGAATGCGCAAGGCAAAGGTATGATCTTGATAGGGTTTCTATTTTACCGGTCTCATGGTGTTAGTAGGAGACCGGGTTATAGGATAGACGGCGTACTATCAAGAGGGGCTCTCAAGTGAGTAACTTGATCGTATCTTTGTGGAGAGCTCAAACCTTTGCATACTTGGCATCATCTTTCTTGGTTCTTATTTGGCTTTTATCCATGTGAGAATTTAGATCTTGTGTTCATCTCCACACCAAGCTCTAGTTCTTCCAAAACGAGTTCCGTATGGAAAACTTGTTGCGTTTTCGGTGTTGGAGGTTTTTCCGGTTTGTCTTTTTAAGAGAGGTTATACCTTTCTACATTTGGATTCCTTCTCACATGATGGACTATGATGTTTCTCTGCATTATCTTGAAGACCTCTTCGTTACGATTCCAACGAGCCCAAGATCATCGAAATCAGAGTCCGGGTGAAAAGATATTGCAGTTTTCGTATTGCTAATTCTGTCAGTTTTCTGCAGACCGGATATTCCGAGTCAAATTCAGACCGGAATATCCGGCCCCCAGGAAAATTGGCGAAACTCGATTTTCTGTACTTTGTGCGGGCCTTTGGACTCGCCGGATATTTGGGCCGGATATTTCGAAAGGGGGGCCGATATTCCGGTAGGCCGGATATTCCGGTGCTGACTTAAGCGGAATATCCGGCCTCCAAGTCTGCAACGGCTAGTTTTCGTGGAGGGGTATTTATTTGGTGCTGCACGTTTTTTCCCTCTCTCTCCTCCATTGTTGACCTTGGAAAAGCTTGCCCCTCTCAATTCTCCCACGATTCTTGCATATCTTTGAGGGAAAAGTGGGAGGAGATCTAGATCTACAATTCTACCAATCCATCTCTCCTCTAAGTGAGGGGAACCTAGTAGATCTTGATCTTGGAGTTCTTGGTGTTTCTCCTACTTTGTTCTTCCTCTCTTCTCCCCCCATAAGCATTAGTTGCTTTTGGTGGGATTTGAGAGTGAAGGATTTGAGCACTTGTGCTCTTGCCATTGCTTTGTGCATCGGTTTGTGCTCTCCACGAGGATTCATGGAAATTAAAAGTTTGTAAGCTTGTTACTCTTGGATCTTTGGACCCTAGACGCCTTTGTGGTGGTTGAGACCTTTGTGGTCACTTGTAGCCGTTCGGGAGCCCCCAATCCAATTGTGGGTTGTGCCTCGGATTGTTGTTGTAAAGGCTCCGGATTCCGCCTTGAAGGATTCCGATAGTGGAAGGTGAACCAAACCTTTGTTGGTGCGGTTCATCGGAGAATAGGGTGAGCCTTTGTGGCGTTGAGATCGACCTTTGTGTTGCCTCACACCTCTCCAACGAGACGTACTCCCTAAAAAGGAGGAACTCGGGAATACATCCTCGTCTCCGCGTGCCTCGGTTATTTCTATACCCGAGCTTTTTACTTATGCACTTTACATTGTGATAGCCTTCGTGCTTGAAATATTCTTGTTGCTATCACCTTGTTGCTTGTCTTGCTTAGCATAAGTTATTGGTGCACATAGGTGACCCTAGTTTACTTAGGTTGTTGGCTTGTTAATTTAAAACACCCAGTTTTATTCCGTAATTATCAAGCCTAAACCGGAAAAGTTTTAATCGCCTATTCAGTATTCACCCCCCCTCTAGGCGACATCCTTGTCCTTTCAGAAACGACAGATCAATATTATTTGAGTGAAAAATAAGATCCTAATGCTGCAGATTTTGCCATAGTTTTTTTCATTTCACCGTGTGGAATAGCATTGTATTCAAGGGATTTTCAAATCCTATGAGAACATCTATAATTCATAAACTTTGCCTGAAAGCTTTCCGAATATTTTCAAATATTGATGTGACATATCATTGTAAATGGAGGATTTCCACTAATTAATACCACAGTAGTATCATCCGCAAACGTGACGGGCAGTGGAGGCATGAAAGTTGACATGTATGCAATGAAATGGCGAATGGCAAGGTGGCTCTCCAGATGCACTTGGGAACCGTGTAGATATATGCAAAAAAGAAATGGTATGCAGAAGATACTGTGTAGAACAATTGCTAGAGACAACCAAGTACTTTTTGCTCAATTAACATCTAGATTGAACAATTAGCAGGCCACTAATTGAAGTCAAATAACCAATTTAGAATCATAACGTGTAAGAACCAATGGAGGAAAAAGTAAACCTTGATCTTTACTGAATCCAAGAACCTATTCACCACTACTTAATCAAAATATTGAGCAACCTGCTTGGATTTTAGTCAAACATCTTGCCGGCATAGATAGGTAGGATCTGCACAAAGAAAAAATGTTCTAGGGATTAATTTGAGAGAGTGAGAGAGAGCATGAGGAAAATGAGCGACACATGACGGGCCGATCAACGTGGTTGAGAAGGGCGGGGGTTAGCGGCTTCTCACTTCTGCTCGGCACTGTGGTGGGGGTAGGAGAAAGCTGTGGCTTCAAACTCCTCGGCTTGACGTCCCCATTTGATGCAGCGGCGAGCCACACTGCTCCAGCTGAGCGCCGATGAGGAAGTTAGGCTGAGGTAGAGCTTGTGGTGTGTGCAGCCGCACATCAAATCGTGGTGCATCATAGTCGAGGTACTCCATGCACCGCCGTGGCACTGATTCTTTCTCTCTGCTCGACCAAAAATAAAAAGGTACGCAGAAAAAATAAGTAAAGCAGACATGTTCTGGTAGATAACATCTTAAACACACATAAAATTAGTCAACAACAGTCTCCCAAGCCAAACGCTGTTACATCGGTTCATATCTAGTCTAACATTTGCATCACACAATCACATCTCATGTTTCATAACTATTCTCAATGGAGATGGAGTAATAGAGACCAAATTCAAATGTCTGCATGACACAACAAAACCAAATAGCTGAACTTAATTAAAGGCACTGCACAACTAACTTAAGAAAACCGATACATTATTAAAACTGAAAACTGCAGCCATAGTTGTTGCAGATCATGGGCCTTCGTTAGGCTGTAATATATGGGACGCACTGCAAGATGTAACCGGCTGGATCTTGTTTTCCAAAAACGCAAAACATAACGATGTAGTGGTCCTTATTTTGAAATCTGTATGTGAAAGCATCTAAGAAAGTACAGAAATAATTGATCCTCTGCACAGGCTAACAAAATCTGATACTGCAGTGAGATCTCAAGCAAGCAATAGTATTTTTTTTCTAGTATTTTTTTTGCAGGAAACAATTCGTAAAGTATGAATGGTAAGAAACAAAGAGAAGTTGCTATACTGATCAGAATATAATCTAAATTTTTGATACTGTACTTTCACTAACATGAATGGTGAATCTATCAACATTCTAAAAGACGGAGCAATTAGAATGAAATCAAACCAGAACAGAAATCTGTTTGGAGGGACAGATAAAATAATGGAATATGTAATGGTGGTCCTAATACAATATTATATTTTCAGTCCACAAAGTATGGTATTAAACTTTTATGTCTGATAAATTGGAGAGCTCCAGTGGCATTTGTCAGGTGAGAAATAAAGGGAAGTTTCTATATTGATCAAAAGATATCCTAAATTTTCGAAACTGTATTTTCACTGACATGAATGGTGAACTTTATCACCATTCTTAAAAGATGGAGCAATTAGTTGTATCATGGGGAAAAAAGTAACGAACGCAAAGAAACAGTGCCATGCATAGTTTGGATCCAATTTAGATGAATTAGAAGTAACTAACATGTAACCAGCGTGACTCCAGAAGGCCTCCAAATCCAAATGTATAATGGTCAAATTTACCAAATATTATTCAATGGATTTAAATCTTGGAAGGCTGCTTAACCTCCAACTAAAATTTATAAAGCAGCCGGCACGCCAAGTTTAACCAAGTAACAATTATAACACTCAGTTGCCGGTTTGCCAACAAATAAATAAAGCGATTACTCAATTCTAATTCAGTAGCAGGAATACAGCATGATATAACTCACCAATGTATTCATAATTTTTCTCTAGAAGGATTATTAGCGAATCAGAGAATACATCATCGAGCTGGAACTTCATTGTCATGGCACAACTGACCACCTGGTACAAAAATTCAGTAATATTAATTCTCGAGAGCTTGAATGTAGTCTGATGAAAACCACAAAAGAAAATCGTGGTCACTGTGATAATCCCATTTTTGTTGCCTATTTTACAATTTGGTTAACCAACATTCTCCTGTTTTCATAGCTGGTTTGAAATAGAAGATTATGGGTTAATTTTGGCATTGTACAGCTCAGAAACTGCAGACTGAACCTAATTAAATGGGCATTTTCTAACTATGTCCACCTAGACAAAATTAGGAAGAGAGGGGGTAGGGGAGAGAGGACGCAAAGCTTACCTTGCCGAGGCGGGAGCCGAGCTCCAGGCGACGACCGGAGAGAATGGAGAAGACGACGGCGTTAGGCGCAGGGACTCGGCGGGCGCGCGGCCCTCTCCTCCTCCAGCGCGGGGAGCCGACGGCGTGGGCAGGGGCTTGGGTAGGCACAGGATCGGCGGCGACGGCGCGGCCGGAGGGCGGACGGCCTTCTCCTCCTCCAGCGCAGGGACCCGGCGGCGTGGGCCGGAGCTCGGACAGGCGTGAGGCCGGCGGCGTCGGCAGGAGGCGGCGCGGCCGCAGGGGCGAGGAGGGTTGCGGCGGCGGGGGCGGACTGGAGGTGGCCGAGTCGGGGGAAATGAGGATGATTTGGGGCGTAGGGTTAGGGCTTCTATATATAAATGAGGACCTAAAAACAATTCAGGGAAAAGGCAGGGGCTTTTCTGCAAGAACACCGCGCGGAACGTCAGATCGATGATCGACGACGCGGAGACGCTGTAGCACTGTATATCGGACGGTACTGTAGATGGAGGCTAGCATCTACAGTGCCCCGGGTGACGTGGGCACTTTCAGGGGAGGCTGAAACGGACGTCTTTTATATATAGAAAGATGCAAGAAAACATAAGGCCTAAGATTAATTCATACTTTTTTTTTTGGCAAGTTGAGTGTTTTTTTACCAAGTTTTATTATTTTACCACTATAAACTATCAAAGAGAGGGGGAGGGGAAATATCACGGTAGGTCCAACACCTCCAAACAAGACGTCAGACCATTTTATACTCAATTCCTTCATGATGTTGTCATTACGCTCGCAAAAGCTCTCTGATACGGCTACACCTGCTAGTACTGCTATTGTTTCTAACCCTGTGGAAGCTGAACCAAGTTATCTGCAATTGATGCTGGGTGACGAAGATGAATTAGTAAATAATACATACATGCATCACGTAGCTATACAAGATATGGCGCCTATGTATTTTGGACTAAGCATGAAGGTATTGTTAGATTTTGGGCCCATTTGGGCAGCCCAATAAAAATTCCTGAAAATCTCAAATTGGCCCATGTGCATGGCAGAATTTTGGAGGTGCAAAGTGGTGCTAAATTTTAGTCCCACATTGCTAGTTGGAGGAGACAAACACCACCTTATAAGGTGGAGTATTGTACCACTTGGTGTGCTAGTTGAGAACAGAAGGCTCTCTCGTGCGCACTCCTCCTCCTCCTCCGCCGCCGTCCGTCCGTCCGTCTCGTAGCCAATTCGGATCGCTACCGGATCGTGGGCTGCTGTAACCGACTCGAACGTGTGCGACATGGCCGGCCCACATTGTACCCGTTAGGGTTTCCCGAACCGCACTATATATTGCCGTGCACTGCGTGCGCCGTCACACACCGAACCAATCTAGGTTTTGCCAATCTCGTGCCTTGCACCGCCACTGTAGACTACTCCATCCCGTACGCCGGCGTGCACCGGCGAACGGGACAGCAGGTCTCCGGAACCGCTCGTCCTTGTGATCCTGTACGGGAGAGGGCGAATAAGGTTTTTGGGAAGCGCTCCGCGCGACTGCTTTCAAGTTTTCATCACGGCTCGACTTCCTGGACGATCTCCGGGTCCGCGGGCGACTCGTCTCCAACGTCGTCTTCTTCGAGCTGCTACTGTCGCCGCTCAAGCTGCTGTCGTCGCTGCTCCAACGACTACTTCATCTACAATCGTTCGGTACGTTCGTCACGTTCCGATGGCTGCGTTTGTAGATGTCTGCTGCTGTTCATGTTAATTAATACGTCTAGTATTTTCGAGTTTAACATGTTAGTAGCTGTTGCGATCATGTTTACTATTCTGGAATTAATCATGGAAATTATGCCTAATAATCCAACAATCCAAAAACCTTATATTTGTTATAGGCAATTTCCTGAGTTAAACATGGGACATCTATCTGATGCGCTGAGGCCGGACAAGTTTACCGGTGTGGACTTTAAGAGATGGCAGTACAAGACCACACTGTGGTTGCGATCTCTGAAAGTGTTCGAGGCTAGTGAGGGTTTACCTGAAGGAACTATATCTGACGAGGATCAGAACAAGTTCAAGGAAACCAATACTGCCTTTGTGGGACTCGTTCTGAGTGCTCTTAGCAACAAGCTGTTTGATGTGTACATGCACATTACAGATGCCAAAGAGCTCTGGGAGGCACTGAACGCTAAGTTCGGTGTAGCAGATGCTGGCAGTGAACTGTACATCATGGAGAGCTTCCATGACTTCAGGATGGCTAACAACCGTTCTGTAGTCGAACAGGCTCATGAGATACAGTGCATTGCTAAGGAGCTTGAGCACGCTAAGTGTGCCTTACCTGACAAGTTTGTGGCTGGATGCATTATTGCAAAGTTGCCCTCTTCATGGAGGAACTTCGCCACAACTCTCAAACACAAGAGACAGGAGATATCGGTTGAAAACCTGATAGCGTCTCTTGATGTTGAGGAGAAGGCTCGGGCTAAGGACACTGCTGAGAGAGGTGGTGAAGGTCAGTCTAGCGCCAACATGGTGCAGAAGAACTTTCACCATGGCAAGAGCAAGGCAAAGAGCAAGCCTTCCTTCAACATGCCTACCAAGACTACTTCTTTCAAGAAGAAGAAGAAGATGCTGAACAAATCTGAGCTAAAGTGCTACACTTGTGGAGAGCCCGGACACTTCTCTGTGGACTGCCCAGATCGTGCAGACAAGAAAGGGAAGGCCAAAGCATGTCAACGTCGTGACCGCTAGCAATGCTGATGGGTACGGTAATTTACCGATTGTGCTTTCAGTATTTCAATCTCCATGTTGGTGGATTGATACGGGTGCTAATGTTCATGTATGTGCTGACATCTCTATGTTCACTTCTTATCAGGTCGCAGATTCAAGCGTCTTAATGGGGAATGGATCACATGCTTCTGTTCGTGGTGTTGGCACGGTAGATCTGAAGTTTACTTCGGGGAAGATCGTGCAGCTGAGGAACGTGCAGCATGTCCCTACTATGAACAAGAATCTTGTTAGCGGCTCCCTTCTATGCAGAGATGGGTTTAAATTAGTCTTGGAGTCCAATAAAGTAGTTGTGTCAAAGTTTGGACAATTTATTGGTAAAGGGTATGAGTGCGGAGGCTTGTTCCGCTTTTCATTATCGGATTTTTGTAATAAGTCAGTAAACCATATTTGTGGCAGTGTGGATTCGGATGCTAATGTTTGGCACTCTCGTTTATGTCATGTTAATTTTGGTTTAATGAGTAGACTTTCCAGTTTGAGTTTAATTCCTACTTTCACCATTGCCAAAGGTTCTAAGTGCCATAGCTGTGTGCAATCTAAGCAACCTCGAAAGCCTCACAAGGCAGCCGAGGAGAGAAACTTGGCACCTCTAGAACTCGTACATTCGGATCTATGTGAGATGAATGGCGTGTTGACAAAAGGTGATAAGAGATATTTCATGACTTTAATCGATGATGCTACTAGGTTCTGTTATGTATATTTGTTGCACACTAAAGATGAAGCTTTAGACTACTTTAAAATTTATAAAGCTGAAGTAGAAAATCAATTAGAGAGAAAGATCAAACGTCTTAGGTCAGATCGTGGTGGCGAGTATTTCTCCAACGTATTTGATGAATTCTGTGAGGAACATGGTATTATTCATGAGAGGACGCCTCCCTATTCGCCCCAATCAAACGGGGTTGCCGAGAGGAAAAACCGCACGCTGACCGACTTGGTGAACGCCATGTTGGACACTGCTGGTTTATCTAAGGCATGGTGGGGGGAGGCTTTGTTGACTTCGTGTCATGTCCTGAATAGAGTTCCTAACAAGGATAAAGAGAAGACACCTTACGAGGAGTGGTCTGGGAGAAAACCATCACTTTCTTATTTTCGTACTTGGGGATGTTTGGCGAAAGTCAATGTTCCAATTCCTAAGAAACGAAAACTTGGACCGAAGACAGTGGATTGTGTCTTTCTAGGTTATGCTCAGCGGAGCATTTGCTATAGATTTTTAGTGGTTAAATCTGAGATACCTGATATGCATGTTGATACTATTTTGGAATCTCGTGATGCAACATTTTTTGAGAACATGTTTCCTATGAAGGATATGCATAGCATTGCTAGAATTTCTTCTGAGATATTTGCTGAACCTAGTACATCTGTTGATCATTCTGAACAACCACTTGTTGAGGAAGTCCTTGAGAAGGATGACAATGAATCAGCTCCCAAGAGGAGCAAGAGACAGAGGACTGAAAAATCCTTTGGTGATGATTTCATTGTGTACCTTGTGGACAATACTCCCACGTCCATTGCAGAGGCATTTGCATCTCCTGATGCTGATGACTGGAAAGAAGCTGTCCATAATGAGATGGACTCGATTCTTTCTAATGGAACTTGGGAATTATCTGAACGACCCTACGGCTGCAAACCTGTGGGTTGTAAGTGGGTGTTCAAGAAGAAGCTAAGGCCTGATGGTACTATTGAGAAGTACAAGGCACGGCTTGTAGCCAAGGGCTACACCCAGCGAAGGCGAAGATTACTTTGACACCTATTCACCTGTTGCTAGACTCACCACCATTCGAGTACTACTTTCCCTGGCTGCCTCCTATGGTCTTATCGTTCATCAAATGGACGTAAAGACAGCTTTCCTTAACGGAGAGTTGGAAGAGGAAATCTATATGGATCAGCCTGATGGGTTTGTAGTAAAAGGTGAAGAGAGAAAGGTGTGCAAATTGTTAAAATCTTTGTATGGGCTGAAGCAAGCACCTAAGCAATGGCATGAGAAGTTTGACAGAACTTTAACTTCTGCAGGCTTTGCCATTAATGAGGCTGATAGGTGTGTATATTATCGCCATGGTGGGGGCGATAGTGTTATATTATGCTTGTATGTTGATGACATACTGATTTTCGGTACAAGCATGATAGTGATAAATGAGGTCAAGTCTTTCCTGTCAAAGAGCTTTGATATGAAAGATCTGGGACAAGCTGATGTGATCCTGAACATTAAGCTGATTAGGGATGAGAGTGGGATTACGTTAACGCAATCACACTATGTTGAGAAGGTCTTGAGCCGCTTTGGTTATATAGACAGCAAGCCTTCTCCAACACCCTATGATCCCAGTGTGACACTCAGAAAGAACAAAAAGGAAACGAGAGATCAATTAAGATATTCTCAAGTGATCGGTTCACTCATGTACCTTGCGAGCGCGACGAGACCTGATATCTCTTTTGCTGTGAGCAAGTTGAGCAGGTTCATGTCTAACCCGGGTATTGATCATTGGCATGCACTTGAAAGGGTCATGCGCTATCTGAACGGTACAATGAGTTATGGGATTCACTATTCAGGGCACCCTGCGGTGCTTGAGGGATACTGTGATGCGAACTGGATCTCAGATGTTGATGAGCTCTACGCCACAAGTGGATATGCATTTATTCTTGGAGGTGGCGCAGTGTCATGGAGGTCTTGCAAACAGACCATTTTGACGAGGTCAACCATGGAAGCAGAACTTGCTGCTTTAGATACAGCTTCTGTTGAGGCAGAATGGCTGCGTGAGCTCTTGATGGACTTGCCGGTGGTTGAGAAACCATTACCGGCCATCCTTATGAACTGTGACAACCAAACGGTTATTACGAAAGTGAACAGTGCTAAGGATAATGCGAAGTCATCAAGACACGTCAAGAGACGCTTGAAGTCTGTCAGGAAAATGAGAAACTCCGGAGTAATAACTGTTAGTTATATTCAAACAGACAAAAACCTGGCAGATCCCTTTACGAAGGGACTATCACGTAATGTGATAGATAGTGCATCGAGGGAGATGGGGTTGAGACCCGTGAGTGTTACACCATAGTGGTAACCCAACCTATGTGATCGGAGATCCCGTGAATTAGGACCTGGGAAGAACAAGCTAGTGGTTTAACTGAGGAGAGTTATTTTGTAACCCTCTCCGTGGGAAGATGCATAACTCTCACATTCTGTAAGGCAGGTTGGCAATATGCCTTAATGTGTTTCTGTTGGCTATTCGTAGCAAAGGTGCTATCCTACAGAGCGACCTTGAAAGAACACACCTATATGAGTCCGACTGTTAAACGTCGCAGTCTATGAGATTTGGGTGATCTCTAGTAAGCTCATGAAGAGACCAGGGAGTATGACGCATATGCTCCACCCGCGGGGTAGGCTACTGGCAGCCACGTACTGGTTATGACTTTGAGTGAAGTCTATTGGCACCAAACTTGCAATTCAAGGTTCGTCCATTGTTCAAGTTGCTGGTAGATGTAGCTTGAAGCTCTAGGCGGAAGTTCAACTTAACAGTCTCTGCTGAAACACTGGTATATAAACAAGAAACGAGGTTTGGCAAAATCTCTAAATGGGAATTTGAGATCTGGTGGGGGATTGTTAGATTTGGGCCCATTTGGGCAGCCCAATAAAAATTCCTGAAAATCTCAAATTGGCCCATGTGCATGGCAGAATTTTGGAGGTGCAAAGTGGTGCTAAAGTTTAGTCCCACATTGCTAGTTGGAGGAGACAAACACCACCTTATAAGGTGGAGTGTTGTACCACTTGGTGTGCTAGTTGAGAACAGAAGGCTCTCTCGTGCGCACTCCTCTCCTCCTCCGCCGCCGTCCGTCCGTCTCGTCACGACACGCCGCGGGTTGCGGGAATGAGCCGAGCCGATGCCTATATTTTTGCTGTTCAGGAAAATCGAGTCGTGTTAGCGTACGTGTACAGCTTAGCCAATTCGGATCGCTACCGGATCGTGGGCTGCTGTAACCGACTCGAACGTGTGCGACGTGGCCGGCCCACGTTGTACCCGTTAGGGTTTCCCGAACCGCACTATATATTGCCGTGCACTGCGTGCGCCGTCACACACCGAACCAATCTAGGTTTTGCCAATCTCGTGCCTTGCGCCGCCACCGTAGTCTACTCCATCCCGTGCGCCGGCGTGCACCGGCGAACGGGACAGCAGGTCTCCGAACCGCTCGTCCTTGTGATCCTGTACGGGAGAGGGCGAATAAGGTTTTTGGGAAGCGCTCCGCGCGACTGCTTTCAAGTTCTTCATCACGACTCGACTTCCTGGACGATCTCCGGGTCCGCGGGCGACTCGTCTCCAACGTCGTCTTCTTCGAGCTGCTACTGTCGCCGCTCAAGCTGCTGCCGTCGCTGCTCCAACGACTACTTCATCTACAATCGTTCGTCACGTTCCGATGGCTGTGTTTGTAGATGTCTGGCTGTTGTACATGTTAATTAATACGTCTAGTATTTTCGAGTTTAACATGTTAGTAGCTGTTGCGATCATGTTTACTATTCTGGAATTAATCATGGAAATTATGCCTAATAATCCAACAGGTATGTGTCCAGATACGTATGCACCATATAATGAAGAGAAATGTACGCATGGGTGTTGGACACACCAAGAATCAGTTGAGATATTTTCTGGTGCAAATACAGGAGATCAAATCAGCAATTATTTTGGGAGTCCTCGACCACCAGAGCAAGCTGTATATATATGGAAGTTTCTGCCGTGGAGATTGTTTTCCTTGAAGTCGATTGGATGGGGTCCACCTGCAGAACCGAAGGAAGATGGAGTCCACGTGAATTAAAGGAAGGTTCAAGTTAGCTATTATCGTGTAGTCGGTTTGTTTAGAGATATATTTGATTGCTTAGCCGTGAGGGTAGCGATAGGTTATTTTCTTGCTTTTCAAGTTGGTCGGCTAATATAAAGCCAAGTGTACATTGTAGGGGAGATTGGGAGTTATAAGAAATAGACACGATGTGTGTTTGGGGTTAAAATCCTCGTATCGAGTTTGGGGAAAACTGACTAAAAACTCCTAAGTGTCGGGGGGCTACCCCCGGGTAGGGTCATGGTGTGGTAAAAGCTATGCCCAGGTGTGGGCCAAGATACAGTAAAAGCCGACATACCTGGACTTCAGAGTGTGGTGAAGGTACAAACCGACATAGGCATACCGAGATAACCCGGGCCAGAAGGGACCGAGGTACCATACTGGTGCCAACCGGTATATGTTGACCGAGATAAGGGATCCGAGATAAGGATCCGAGACAGCATAACCGACATATGTATGTCGGTAACTAGTGTGTTTTCTTATGTGCAGGGAAGGTTATTCAGGAGAGGGAATCCGGCATATCCATGCCGGGTTATCCTTATGTCGGACAGAGGTCAGCGTTGCTGTCACATCCCGTCTGGCACGGGAGCGTGGCGTGCGGTACGGCACATGTCTGAGGTGACTGGGCTTACTCTGCTGACCAAGGAGCAGGGAAGTACACCGCTGACCTCGGGCGTACCTTGGAGCAGAGATATGGGACTGGACATGGGCAAGCCACGTCCTGTCCACTATGCAGAGACAATCATGACGCGCAGGCGTGCGCGTCTGCAGTGCCGGTACGGAGATGTGACCGTTGCAAGTGGAGGGGTATTCCGGTAACTCGGTTTAGCCTATATATGGCCTCACCCCCTCCTGCGTGAGGGAGGATGCCCAGAGACACCTTTTCACCCAGTAGCTTCATCCTCTTCAGTGTGTTCTTCCCCATTGCTGGGATCATACAGCTCGAGGAGCAACATTGTATTTGTGATACCTCAGTATAGAGAGAGAGACAGGCAGGAGTAGGGGCTTTACCTCCTCACGAGGGCCCTGAACCTGGGTAGATCTTGGTGTGCTTGTGTGTTCTTCGTGTGCGCTTCTTAGCGTGCTAGCCCTCTCCCGGATCCTCCAGCGTCCATCGGCCCCACTTTAGCCATCCTATGGCATCTGCCGTGATACCACCACGACAGTTGGCGCCCACCGTGGGGCTCGCAGCGGCGCTGGCTGGTGTGACATTCCGGACGGGTTCCATCATCGACTCCGGCGAGCGCGTCGTTTGCGGGCTCGTCTGCAAGCTCGGCGCGCTGAACTTCATCAGCGACAACGCTGGATGCTTCGGCAGCAGGCCGTTCCCGACGAACGGCTGCCTCATCAGCTTCGGCACCTTCGTGACCTACGTCGCCACCGAGGTTGTCTGCAAGTACCCCGAGCAGGTGCTTGTGGCTGAGGATCCTCCTGCTATCTGTGCGGCTCGCGGCCGGCGTAGCGCTCGCCCCGGGAGCTGCGCAGAGGTCATGGTGACCGGCACTGCGGCTGATGCCGGTAAAGGAGAACCCGGCAAAGGAGATGCCGGTAATCCTGCCCCCAAGGTTACCAGATCGGCGAAAGTGCCGCTGGAGAGGAGGGAAAACCTCCGAGACCAGGCCGGTACATCCAATGTACCGGTTAGGCCAGCTCATCTCGAGGAGATAATCGAGAAACTGGCTGTGCCGGTAGCTGCCGGTACAGATGCTGCCCAATCGGAGGCAGAGTTGGAGGCACGGCGTCAGAGCTTGCTTCAGGAGGCTCTGGAGATGGCCGAGGTGAGAGAGAGTTCGGGATAACTGTCCGTGAGTATAACCAAGCACATGGTTTTACCCCGGTAGCTGCTCGCCCTAGTCGAGTAGAGGATGTGCGCAAGAGGGGTAAAAACCTCAATGCCGAGATTGCTAGAGATGGTAGATCTAGCTCCAGCAAAACTCCTAGTAACTTATCGGTCGAAAAACCGAAGTATAGTTCCCCTGCTAAGACTCTTAGAGCTGCCGAGGCAGCAAGAGCCGAGTTGTCAGGCTTATCCGGAGAAGCTCTCCGTAGGCAGCAAGACCGAGTTAATGAGTTGGTAGCTGTGGCTACCCGGCAGAATGAGGCCTATCGCAAGGCCAACACAGTTGCAGGTGGGTCCGATGTTGTTCACTCGGCTAGGGGAGCCAGTGGATCTAAGGGGCAAGCTTCATCACCACATGTCGGTGGAGATCGTGACCGGAGTGTAAACTCCGGTAAGAGCAAACAGATACAGGTGTATGATCCGGCGTGTGCCGGAAAACAGGTAGTTGGGCGAGGTAGTGCCGGCCGGGGTAGAAGCAATCCCGGTCGGGCGGTCCAGGTGCCGGAGTAGTTAACTCGGCTGGCCGAGGTTATCCACCTCGGTATCCGACACAAAATCTCGCCCAGCAGCAGCAAAATGTAGGGCATGTCCAGCAGCCACAAGTGTTGACAGGTGGCTAACCGTTATGATGATGGTTACTCGGCTATGGAGAAAGCCGGGTATCCGAGATATGAAGGTGCACTGGGATCCGGTTGGGAACTCGCCAGTTGTCACCAAATGATGCACGCTACAAGTTGGACAGGATTTATATGTCCGAGATGCTGGAAGAGCAAGGTCCACCTGGCCGCATGTTTTGGACCTCGGATCATGAGGGACCACCGGTGCGGCACTTTCAGTTGAACCGAGGTGCAAAGACATATGACGGCAGTACTAAGCCGGAGGACTGGCTGACAGATTATGTGTCGGCAGTGCATATCGGGAGGAAACCGCCGATGGGCGGTGAGGTATATCCCGCAGATGTTGGAAGGGCCAGCCCGGATTTGGCTGAACAACCTGCGAGAGGGCAGCGTGATTGCTGGCTGGACTTTGAAGAAGCATTTGTTAGCAACTTCTCCAGCACATACAAGAGACCGAATCGTCCTCAGCAGCTTGCGATGTGCAAGCAGAGGGATAATGAAACTGACCGGGATTACTTAACCCGGTGGAGTACTATTCGCAATTCCTGTGAAGGAGTTGTGGAGCGCAGGCCATATCTTGGTTTGCCCAGGGGTGCCGACACGGCTCCATGCTCTGGCAGAAGTTGCAGAGGGAAATGCCGGCCACTCTGGCCGAGACAATCCGGATTGCGGATAGCTATGCACTGGGTGATCCGATGCAACCTTGCTGAACTCGGGAGAGCCGAGTAGAAGATACCCGGTGAATAACAGACCCGGGCCAGTCAGGCAGAACGATCGCCAGGACTTCGGAAACAAGAGGAGAGAGCCGGATTACCGGTATGGCTCAAACCAGGTTGCAGCGGTAAACCAAGACCAGCCAGATGCCGGCAATAGCCAGCGTCCGAAGTTCAATGGCCCAGCATGGGGCCAGAATCAAGAAGGGAAGAGGCCATGGGGTGACCAGAAGCCGTCCTTAACTTATGAGGCTATGTTGGATGGGCCTTGCAGTTTCCACACCCAAGACATCCGCAGGCCTGCAAACCATACAACTCGGCAGTGCAGCTGGTATCAGCGCACAAGGGGGGAAGGAGCCAGAGCCGGAGGAAATCAGGGGGGCACCTCAGAGAATTCCGCCGAGGCAAAACTTGCCGCTTACCGGAGCAAATGCTATCCCGGTGATTCCGCCAGTTCCGAGGCAAGCAGATCCGAAACCTGTGAATCAGGTGAATGTCGGAGGGAACAACAACAACACTGGTCCCAGCAGGCAGGGAGAGTATCCCCAGGGAGATTACAGAGAAGCTCATCAGAGCTATGTGGTCTTTGTGACCGAGCCAACTGACAAGAAGAGCTTGCATCGGCGTGCACTGGAGGTGAACGCAGTTATGCCGGCAGTGCCGAAGTATTTGCACTGGTCCGAGCAAGAGATCACTTGGAGCAGAAGGGATCATCCCCGAGTTATGCCAACTCCGGGAGGTTATGCATTGGTGGTGGACCGACATTCTTTGGACCCACCATCAATGTTCGGTTCACCCGAGTTCTCATTGATAATGGGAGTGCTATCAATATCATGTACCGAGACACCATGGTGAAGATGGGTATCTCGGCAAATATGCTGCAGCCGAGTTCTACAACCTTTCATGGTATAGTGCCAGGTGTTTCATGTGCACCTATGGGCAAAATTTGGGTTGATGTGTTGTTTGGCACCAAGGAAACTGCCGAACTGAGAGCATCCAGTTTGAGGTAGTGGACCTCGAAAGTCCATACCATGCTTTACTCGGTAGGCCTGCACTGTCCAAGTTCATGATATCCACCCATGTGGGTTACCTCAAGATGAAAATGCCGGGTCCTAATGGCATCATCACTATCTCGGGTGATTACAAGCGTGCACTGGAGTGTGCCTCGGCTGGATCGTGCTTAGCCGAGTCACTGATTATCGCTGCAGAGAAGAAGAAGATCCATGAAGTGGTGGCATTGGCTCAGTCCGCACAACTCGGTATGCCGGGTATGGCTAACCCGGAGCAAATGCAAATTTCGAGGTGCCCAAGGAGACCAAGAAGATCAATGTTGACCCGGCATGTCCGGACCACAACGTCATCATTGGTACCGGGTTAACGAGAAATAGGAAGGCGAGCTCAGTCACTTCCTCCGTGAGAACCGGGATATCTTTGCATGGTCAAATCAGGACCTGCCAGGTGTTCCGAGGGAGTTGGCTGAGCACTCTTTGTTCGTCAGACCGGATATGAAACCGGTGAAGCAACCTATGCGACGTCTCTCGGATGAGAGGAGAAAGGTGATAGGTGATGAACTGGCCAGATTACTTGCATCTGGTTTCATCATGGAGTGCTGCACCCGGACTGGTTGTCTAACCCGGTCCTGGTGGAAAAGAAAAAAGATGACCCGAACGTGGCCATTGTGTGGCGTATGTGTATTGATTACACAAACTTGAACAAGGCATGTCCTAAGGATCCATTCCCGCTGCCTCGGATTGATCAAGTGATCGATTCCACAGCCGGGTGTGAGCTGTTATCCTTTGTAGATGCTTATTCTGGTTTTCACCAGATACCACTGAACCCTGCTGATCAAATGAAAACTGCTTTTATCACCCCGTATGGGGCTTATTGCTATCGTGTCATGACATTTGGTTTGAGAAATGCTGGTGCTACTTACCAGAGATGTATGCAAAAATGCTTGCATGATCAAATAGGAAAAAATGTGCAGGTGTATGTCGATGACATTGTCATCAAGTCTAAGGAGAAATCCACTCTGATTGATGATCTCCGAGAAACATTTGAGAATCTAAGGAAATTCCGGATAAAACTTAACCCGGACAAATGTACCTTCGGTGTGCCGGCAGGCAAGTTACTCGGTTTCCTCGTGTCAGCCGAGGTATCGAGGTGAACCCGACAAAAATCCGTGCTATTGAAAGCATGAGGTTACCGACATGTCTCAAAGACGTGCAGAAATTCACGGATGTTTGGCATCCTTAAGTCGGTTTGTTAGCAGGTTGGGAGAAAAGGCATTGCCTTTGTATCAGCTCATGAAGAAAACACCCACTTCGTGTGGACCCCGCAAGCAGATGCGGCGTTCACCGAGTTAAAAAAGATGTTGGCAACTGCGCCGATACTGGCCTCACCATTACCCAAAGAGCCGATGTTGCTCTACATTGCAGCCACAAACCGGGTTGTGAGTGTCGTATAGTAGTGGAGCGAGAAGAAGATGGCAAAACTGTGCAAAGGCCAGTATATTACCTGAGCGAGGTGATCTCGTTGTCCAAGCAGAACTACCCTCACTACCAGAAGATGACATATGGTGTCTATCTGGCTGCTAAGAAGTTGAAACATTACTTCCAAGAGCATTCAATCACTGTGGTATGTGAGGCTCCTATCTCGGAGATCATTGGGTGTAAAGATGCAACTGGCCGAGTAGCCAAGTGGGCTATCGAGGTGTCCCCTTACACTCCTCACTATGAAAGAAGAGATGCCATTAAATCTCAGGCACTGCCGGATTTCTTGGTGGATTGGGCTGAAATGCAATATGAGCCACCATTACCTGACTCCAATTACTGGAGAATGCACTTTGATGGTTCAGGACAAAAATTGGTTTAGGTGCCGGGGTAGTCCTTACCTCGCCAAAGCATGATCAGCTGAGATATGTGTTGCAGATTCATTTTGCGGCATCTAACAATGTGGCCGAGTATGAGGCACTTGTTCATGGGCTAAATGTGGCCAAAGAAATTGGTATTCGCCGGATAGAATGCTTCGGAGACTCGGATTTGGTGGTGCAGCAAGTCTCGGGAAATTGGGATGCTTTAGACGCCAACATGGCGTTGTATCGGTTTCATGTCCAGAAGATCTCGGGGTTCTTTGAAGGTTGCGAGCTCACGCATATACCTCGGGCTGAAAATGAAGCCGCCGATGTACTGTCCAAGCTAGGTTCATCCCGGGATCCAATTCCACCCGGCATAGCCTTGGAGCATTTGAGGAAGCCATCAATCAAACCATCGCCAGAGTCCGAGTCAATCTTTATCCCGGCGAAACCGGAGTCTGGTGCTGTTCCCATGGATGTCGATGTCGGATGCATTTGGGAGAACCTGGGGACTGCACGGCAGAACCCGGACTGGTTACTCTATCTCGGAAGAAGTAATGTCGGTTGATCTCATGGAGGTGGATGATCCGGTATTTCCTGTGCGTCCTGTGCCGGAGTGGGCACAACCAATAATGGCATTTATGATGGATGGGAGTTTGCCAAGTAATGAAGTTGAGGCTAGGCAAGTGCAAAGAAGATCCAAGGCATACACCATCATCAACCAGGAGTTATACAAGAGAAGTGTGACCGAGGTACTGCAGCGCTGTGTCGAGCCACAGGAAGGGCAGGAGATGCTCCTGGAGATTCATCAGGGAGAGTGTGGTCATCATGCCTCATCAAGAGCCTTGGTGGCTAAAGTATTCCGGCATGGGTTTTATTGGCCCAGTGCTTTGAATCAGGCAGAAGATATCGTCCGCAAGTGTGAGGGATGTCAGAGGTTTGCTAAAAAGATCCACCTGCCAGCTTCGGCACTCAAGACAATTCCAATCACTTGGCCCTTTGCAGTTTGGTGTCTGGATATGGTGGGAGAGTTCAGGCCAGCCCGAGGTAACATGACCCATATTGTGGGGACCCGGACTAGCTGTCCGAAATACCCGATTATGCTTAACCAATATGAGTACATTTGAATGTACTCGCAAACTACCCCAACATGAGTATGCACTAGTTTTATTTTAATTTCCAACTTTTATTTGTTTAAAACATCTCTATATTTTTATTGAAAAAGGTAAGAAGAGTTTATAACTATCTTTTAAAGAAATCACCATTTTATCTGTTTCTCCAAAACTCCTCCTTTTTCCGACCATAGCCCGTCATGGTCCACTTCCTCCAACAACCTCATACCGATCCGTTGGTATAGGTGTAAGGAACATTCTCCACTTCATTTTCTTTTTAAAACCCAAAGTCTTTCAAAAACTTGCACATGGTCAAAGTAGGGCCTCCCAACTGTCCATATCCAAGGACTCGGCTATTCGAATAGTTTTACACTCTGCAGAGTTAGCACGCTTTTCCCACATCCATCCGGCAGCTCATCGTGTCCGCCACGTCTCGCCATACAGGGTGTATGCGAAGTAAGCCACCGACCCTAGCCTGTCCTTTGCTCATGCTAGTATAGGACCCTGCCCATATGACACTTCCATCAACACTTAACCCAGCCCGTCGGAATCTAAGTGTGAGGACTCATAGGTTTTGCCCGGCGGTTTATGGTGGAACCTTCAATCCTCCTCCTTATCTTTCATAGAGTTTGAGCGAAGACCCGGGTCAGGGGTAGATCAACACACTATCCCCTCATGCATAACGGAGTCATCTCCGTCGATGAGGCATCCCATACTAATATGAGCAAATTATATGACTAAGCCCTTTTCCCATATGTGGGTAAATGTGGTCGCACAGGGTATCGGCTGGTTGACGTAAGTACAAGGACACACTGTGCATTTTTCATAAACATCTCCATTCTCCACTTCTCCATTTCAACACTGACATCTCGGTATTTCATAATCAAACAAATATTTTCAAAGGAGTTTGAATAAACAATATTTGTTTTTCCCATCCTATAATTTTGACATAACTATCTTATATCTCTACATAGGGTGGCAAAATAATTTCCATATACTTTTGAAATGGGTTTTATAAATTTTTGACTTAAGAGTAAAACATGTTATTTAAAGTAGATGCATATATTTGGGGTGCAAGCTCAGAGAGTAGCTTGCCTTGCTCGGCAAAGTGGCCTTGGTCTTGATCTTCAGGTTCAACAAACTCTCCTTCCTCGATAAATCCGACAGCGTTCTCGTCTAAGTAATAACAAACAAATACAAACAATCACTAAACTACTCAAGCAATCATCTCAACATAACAATCATAAACATCACAAATAGCTACTGCACACATCAAACAATACAATTTGGTTTCAAATTAATTGAACTAAACATTATTTATTTAGGTCTAAATTATGGCAGAAACTTGTTGAACATGTTTAATTCGACAACTTGAGTTCTGTTGGTCACAAAAATACAAACTAAATTTCTACACAAAGCTACTGATGTGTAGGAGACAACCCAATTTGATTTGGATTAATTGGAGTTATCAAACTCCCTACATAATTGTTTTAATCCAGTAAGTTATTAATCAAGTTTTTGCTACAACTCAAGTTAATGTTATTCAAAAATTAAATCCTTTTAGGGGTAACTAACCTTAACTAAATGTGACCTAACAAAATTGGTCCTAAATCATTTGGGTTAACCATTAAACATATTTAATTGTTTTAGTGCAGAAGGGTGTTCTAACTTCATCTTTATACTAAACAATTATTACTGCACAATTAATTCTACCAAAATTGGGAAGCTAACACATGGCAGTACTAATCTAACAAAATTGGTTTGGAATTATTTGGACTAACAGAGTATCAGAAACAAACAAGTTTAGATTTTAAACCTTCTGTAGTATTTTTAATAATACACTTTTATTATTTATCTAAATGAATTGAATCCAATTGGGTTGGTTAAAAATTTTCATAAGCTTTCCATAACAATTGGATTTAATTTATTTGGATGTCTAGATCTCAAGTTATTGAATTTTGAAGTTAGGTCCAGTACTGATTTCACAGAGAAGTTTAAATTCGGAAATATAACTGTTCTGGATAATGTTGAAAAGTATGACATGTGGGGTCCACGAGTCAGTGACTCAGTTTAATTACGCGCGCTCTGGATAATGTTTAAAATGCTGACGGGTGGGGCCAGCCGTCAGCCTCTCTCTAAGCGAAGCGGTATGTGGACGTTGGATCTAGATCCAACGGCTCACAGAGCCCGCGTTCATCGACGCCTAAAATGGCGTCGTCGGAGCTCCGGCGACGGCGAGGGTGGCCAGAGGGGGTACCTAGGTGGTCTAGGGACGGTGGAGAGGACGACGTTCGACGGCGGAGGTCGTGGGGAGGCTTGGGAGGCGAGTGGAGCTTGATGGGGAAGCTCCTGGCGCCGGCGACGATCTCCTGCTTCTCCTCGGTCGTGCTCCAACTCCGGCGAGATCCTACGGGGGCTCTGGGGCACGAAACAAAGAGGAAAACGTCGCAGGTGAGTGCGGTGATAATGGAGACGCGAGGGAAGGCCAAGGAAGAGCAAGGGAGAGAGCAGCACGGCCAGGCCGTGTCGTCGCCTACCTCGGGTGCGGCGAACTCACCGTGCGCAACCACGGCAGAGCTTCGCTGCTACTGCGTGCCCGCTCTCCTAGCGGTGCATAGAGGTGGTGGAGTGAGTGGGAGAGGCCGGGGTGGAGTGAGGAGAGTGCACGGTGCGGGGTGGGGTATTTAACGGCCGAGCTCGGTCCACGGTGGCTCGGGTGCAGGAGAGCTCCAGAGAGTAGGAGAGCTCGCCGTAGGGGGCGGCTGTGGTGTTCGAGGTGCCGAGGCCTAGCTTGGCGGCGTGGCGACGAGCTGGGCATGCTCAATTTTGGTACGGCCGTGGGAGCGTTTGGACGGCGAGAGCGTGCACTGGCACGGCCGTCTCGGGCGGGTGCGGCTGCTGCGTGGCGCGAAACGGCGATGGGGGTCCTCTTCTAGGCTGGCTGCGGCGCTAGGAGAGAGCAGAGGAGCAAGGGAGAGAGGGGGGCACGGTGTTGGGCTGCTGTGGTGTCGACAACACCGTTGCCACGGCGACGGCCATGGCGCACGGCGCACGCTGCTGCCCCTGACACTCCTCCTCCCTGACCTCGTTTCTTCAATTTCTTGGGCGCGGCGAGGCTAGTGAGGTGAGAGGGAGAGGATGCTGGCGCCAATTCGAAGAATAAACCTCGAATTTGATCAATTGATCTCGGGTTGAAATTGAATTGGAGATGAACACAGTGGTGTTCACCATGTGTTCGACAAAATGTGTGCACCATTTCTAAATTTGAATTTCTGAAATTTGATTTCATATTTTGCTTCACAAATGTGTATATGGATTTGTGGTGCTGTGTTGCATTTTATTTGTCAAGTGCAACATAGCACATTTTGTGATTTGAATTTAATAAAGAAAGTAATAGAATTTAAATTTAGATTTTAAATTAAATTTTGAGAGGGAAAAGTTGTAGGAATAAAAATGGGAGTGTTTATATAACCACTCCACTGAATTTTGTTTGAAAAATTTTAGTTTCTCCCTTGGAGAATTTGTGTGACACATTGTCACTTTTATTTTTCTTGCTTTACTTGTTATTTTATTCTTTTCTTTTCTTCCTGTTTTTATTTAGAGCAAGCAACACAATTAGCAAGAAATAATTAACACAAGCAACAACATGCAACAACACAATAATTTAACAAAAGTTTTTGTTGGCTCTCATTTTTGGAATAATATACTGATAATATTTTGGGATGTTACAATCCTTCCCCCCTTAAAATAAATCTCGTCCCGAGATTTGCTAGGCTTAGGTACTAAAGAGGTCTGGGAATTCGCTTCTAAGATAATCTTCGCGTTCCCAAGTTGCTTCTTCTTCAGAGTGGTTAGTCCACTGGACTTTGTAAAACTTGATCGCACGTCTCGGGTAACACGAACATCTTCTTCGAGAATCTTGAGGGTCTCTCACGATAAGTCAGGTCTTGGTTCAGGTCGATGGAGAGGTGGTCGATGTTTTTGAAAACATCAGGCTGGTCAGGAACTTCAAGACACTTCCGGAGCAAGGAAATGTGGAAGACATCATGATAATCTCCTAACTCCGGGGCAACTCCAGCTGATAGGATACTTCTCCTCGACGAGCAATGATCTTGAAGGGTCCAATATACCTTGGCGCTAATTTTCCTTTGACATGGAAACGCTGCATTCCTTTAAGGGGTGTCACTCGGAGATAAACATAATCTCCGACTGAAGTGAGGTCACGGCGCTTGGTGTCAGCGTAACTCTTCTGACGGGATTGGGCAGTTTTGAGGCGTTCACGAATAAGCTGAACTTGCTCTTCAGCTTCACGGAGGGTATCTGGTCCGAACAATTTGCTTCTCCGGTATCGGACCAATTCAGGGGTGTACGACACTTCTTGCCGTAAAGGGCTTCAAAAGGGGCCATTTGCAGACTGGACTGATAACTGTTGTTGTACGAGAACTCTGCAAACGGAAGACAATCTTCCCACTTGGAACCATAGGATAGAACACATGCGCGAAGCATGTCCTCCAATATCTGGTTCACTCGCTCAGTTTGGCCATCGGTCTGGGGATGATAAGCTGTGCTAAATGCTAACTTGGTTCCGAGGGCTTCATGAAGGGATTTCCAGAATCTTGAGGTGAATTGCGTGCCTCTATCAGATACAATCTTCTTAGGCACACCATGCAGGCTCACTATTCTGGAAATATACAAGTCTGCCAATTGATCCCGATAGTGGTATTGACAGGAATAAATGGGCAACCTTGGTCAGTCGATCAACGATGACCCAGATTGAATCATGGCCTCGGTTGGATCTTGGAAGTCCGGTAATAAAATCCATTCCAATCTCATCCCACTTCCACTCGGGAATTTTCAAAGGTTGAAGCAATCCAGCGGGTCGCTGATGTTCAGCCTTGACTCGCTGACAGATATCACACTTGGCTACGAAAGAACCAATCTCTCGCTTCATTCCATGCCACCAAAATCTTTCTCGAAGGTCTTGGTACATTTTGGTTCCGCCGGGGTGGATTGAATAAGGGGTCTCATGGGCCTCCTTCAGGATTAACTCCTTAAGTTCCGTGACATTGGGCACACAGATACGGTCATTGAATTTCAGCACTCCTTCAGCATCTTCGGTAAAACCGGGTGCTTTGCCGAGGAAATTTCTTCTAATTCCTTCAATGCTTTCATGACCTTTTTGGGCTTCTTTGATTTGATCCATCAGGGTTGGGGCTAACTCTAAATTGGCGAGATAACCATGGCTAACAAGTTCTAGTCCAAAATCTTTGAACTCTTTGAACAAGGCTGGCTGTTCGGCTTGGATCAAGGCATTCAGGGTGCAAGGTTTGCGACTAAGGGCATCGGCAACTACATTAGCCTTTCCGGGGTGATAATGGATTCCAATATCATAATCCTTGATTAATTCCATCCATCTCCTCTGTCGCAGGTTCAATCTTCTGGGTGAAAATATACTTCAAGCTCTTATGATCCGTATAGATCTCACAGCGATGTCCCGCAAGATAGGGACGCCACGTTTTAAGAGCAAGAACAACAGCAGCTAACTCCAGGTCATGGGTTGGGTAATTCTCTTCATGCGGTCGCAACTGCCGGGACAGATACGACACAACTTTGCCTTCTTGCATCAGAACGCAACCAAGTCCGAGGCGTGATGCATCGCAATACACGTCGAAACTCTTGGTGACGTCTGGCATAATCAAAATTGGGGCTGAGGTTAGTCTCTTCTTCATTCTTGGAAACTATCTTCACACTTCTGAGTCCATTCAAATTTCTTGTCCTTCTTCAACAGTTGGGTCATGGGTTTGGCTATACTGGAAAATCCTTCAACGAACTTGCGGTAATAACCGGCGAGTCCGAGAAAGCTTCGGATTTCAGTCACACTGGTTGGGGCTAACCAGTCAACAATGGCTTGGATCTTCTCGGGTCACAGAAATTCCTCCGGCAGATACAACATGTCCGAGAAATGCCACTTCACTGAGCCAAAACTCACACTTGCTAAGCTTGGCATACAGCTGGTGCTCTCGGAGGTCTCCAAAACTAGACGCAGGTGTTCAGCATGCTCTTCTTCGGTCTTGGAATAAATAAGGATGTCATCAAGGAAAACTACCACGAACTTGTCGAGGTACTCCATGAAAATCTTGTTCATGAGATTCATGAAATAGGCTGGGGCATTGGTCAGACCAAAGACATCACGGTGTATTCAAACAAACCGTAACGAGTGGTGAAGGCGGTCTTGGGAATGTCTGTCTCTCGATCTTCAACTGATGGTAACCTGTCCGAAGATCGATCTTGGAAAAGACTCGGGCTCCGTTCATTTGATCGAACAGATCCTCGATCTTGGGAAGAGGGTACTTGTTTTTAATGGTCACGTCATTCAGCTTGCGATAATCCACACACAGGCGTGTGGTACCGTCTCTCTTGTCCACAAAAATAATGGGTGATCCCCAAGGTGAAGCGCTTGGGCGAACAAGTCCTTTGCTGAGCATATCTGCCAACTGCTTCTTCAACTCAACCAGTTCTTCCGGATTCATCCGATAAGGTCTTTGGGATATAGGGGCTGTTCCTGGGATAAGCTCAATTATGAACTCAATTTCCCGGTCTGGCGGCATACCAGGCAATTCTTCAGGGAAAACATCTCGAATAGGTGAACAACACGGATCTCATCTAGGGGGTCGAGCTATGCTCTCATGGCAGCCTGGGTGAGATGTTGGTTTCAGACACATACTCCACTTCTACTTCTTTGTCGGTGGTGATGGATACAGCTCTTCTGGCACAGTCAATTCGACCATGGTACTTGGCTAACCAATTCATACCGAGTATAACATCGATGCCTTGGGTTCCCAGAACAATTAAGTTAACTGGAAACTTTTCTCCTTTGATCTCAAGGGGTACATCGGAGCAAAACATCTTGGTCTCTACGGTGGATTCTGGGATTTGGATGACCATGGGTTTGGGTAAGAGGCTCTCGACTAAACCTCCCTTAGCAACAAATTCTTGGGTAACAAATGAATGGGTAGCACCAGAATCAAACAGAACAGTTGCAGGTACTGAGTTGACAAGGAACGTACCCAGCACAACATCTGGCGCATCCTGAGCTTCTTCAGCATTGATGTGGTGCAGACGACCCTTGGCAACAGCAGCATTTCCGCGGGGTGCGGCATTCTTGCCATTTCCATTGCGGCCTTGACCATTGTTCGGTGCCGGCGCATTGGGGCGCTGAACATTCCTCTTGGGATTGGGGCATTCTCTGGAGTAGTGACCCTTGTTGCCGCATTCAAAGCAGACAACATTGGTATTGCGGGTGAAGTTGTTGAAGTTTCCTCCGGGACGGTTATTGTCATTGGGGCGGTTGAAGTTGTTTGGGCGGTTAGGGAAATTGGGGCGTGGAGCTTGGGGTGGACGATAAGCAGGCCTGGGGTTTTGCTGAAAGATACGAGGCTTCTGGCTGCTCGAACCTTCCTGAGCATTCATCCTCCTCTTGCGACCTTCATACATAGACTTGCGCTTGGTCTCCAGCTGGATGGCTTTGTCCACAAGTGACTCCAGATCAGAAGTCATGGATAACCAGAGCACACTGCAGTTCATCATGAAGTCCACTCATGAAACGCTCCATCTTCTTCTTCTTTGTCGGTGTCATCAGGAGCATACCGAGATAAGTCGGTAAACTCATCCAGATAACCGACCACATCTTACTTCCCTGCCTCAGCTTGCGGAACTCATCCTTCTTCCTCTCAATAAGTCCGCTGGGAATATGCTTCTTGCGGAACTTCTCCTGGAACTCAGCCCAGTTGATAACATGACCAGCTTGCTGGAGAGCCTTGGTAGTTTCCCACCAAGCTCGTGCAGGTCCAGCGAGATAGTGGGTTGCATACAACACTTTCTCATTTTCTCCCACAGCAGCAACTTCCAGATTGTTGTCGATGGTGCGAAGCCAATCATCGGCTTCCAGTGGGTGAAGTCCCTTGGAGTAGGTGGGTGGGTTGGTCTTCTGGAAATCGCCTAAGGTGGATCGCTGGTTTCCATCGCCATTGCCATTACCACCATTGTTGTTGTTGTTGTTATTGTTGTTGTTGTTATAAGCGGCTGCGAGTTGCTGTAGGGCAGCGAGATGAGCTTGGCGCTCTCCGGGCATTCACGTTCCTCCATGATAAGCGCGAGAAGTTGGGCGGGGGTTGGGTCCGGTGGTGGTGGTGCTTCCTTCCGCACGACGGGGCGGCATCCTGAAGCACACCGGGTATAAGAGGCAAGGCAAAAAAGTTCGACTAAGGGAAAAGACGATTTCGCAAGTGGTTGATTAATTTAAGGATTATATGAAAATATTTCACACAGATCAAACAAGACAAACATACTTATATTTCACAACATCACATCAAGGAGTTCACAACAACATCAAGCTTACAACATCACCCTACATCTAAGATACATAACATCTGGTTTCCAAAAGAACCACTACTTCGACTCGACTAGCGATAGGGGGTCAACCTAATCCTGCGGTAGTGATCAAGTCACTCGCCTACTGAGGTGGAACCTCCAGCTCTAACACGTCAGCATCTGACTGGTAGGGTGGCTCCTCGGGATCCTCCTCCTCGTCCTCGAGAACTGCCTCGAGTGGCTCCTCCTCCTCGTCCTCGAGTACTGCCTCGAGTGGCTCCTCCTCCTCGTCAACTAACTCCTCATCATCTCCTCCTCATAATCCATCTCCTCCACGAAGTCATCATCGTCACTGAGGAAAGCGTTGTTCTCCTTGCGGAGATCCTCGCCCTCCTCCTCCATCTCGTCAGTATGGTGCTCTAGCTCCTCGATCAGCTGGTCCTGCTCTGCCACCTTCTTGCGGAGCTTCACGATGGTCCTCCTCAGCTGGGCCCTCTTCGTGAGAAGAGCGACCTTCTCCTCCAGCAGCTTCTCCTCATTCTCGCGAATCTCAACAAGCGAGATGCGATCAAAGTGAAGCTGAACCTTAGTGCGCATCAGATCATCCTGGGTGTATGAAGTAAGAGCTCCATGTCCAGGATGTAGCTCCCAAACATCGGGTGGTAAAGGGTAGGAGTAGGGTGTCCGTCGCTGTTGCGCCTCCCGTAGAACCGGAAACGGGAGTTTGCCAACTCCGTCTTGTGCTCCTCACAAAGTCGGGCTAGCAACCTCTGTGCGGCAGTACAGAGACCGTCAACCCAGATAGAGCCTTGGTGGTGAAGATGATCGTCCTGGAACTGGGGACTTGATGTTCCTGCGAACTGACGACTCGATGAGCCAACTCAGTCTCCCGACTCCGTGAACGTCAACCTGAGCTCCTTTGAACTCTGGAGCGGGGCGACCTAACAGCTTGCTCAACTCGAACAAGTCCCTCTCGAACGTCAGCTTGCTGTCCTTCTCAAGCTGAACGAACTCGGTCCAATGGAGTGCCATCTACAATTTTTAACAAAATTTTAAGTTAGTGAGGTGACAAGTGTATCAAAATTTTAAATGTAGTGAGGCAACAAGTGAGTCGAATTTTAAGCTTAATGAGAAGTGTGCAAAATTTTAAGGATACAGGGAAAATGTATATTTAATGAGAGTAAAATTTTGCATAAGTAAGAGGATTGGAGATAAGCAGTTTTCGAAAATACTTCACTCCTTTCTTTTAGAAATTAATCTTTTGTAACATTTGTCTAACGACCATGCTAACTAAGGTTTCCTAAAGTCAGGATGGCTCTGATACCAAGTCTGTGGGGACCCCGGACTAGCTGTCCGAAATACCCGATTATGCTTAACACAACGATCCCGTGATCAGTCTGTCGTTGCACATAATCCGAATTGGATACCAAAGTTTACATCCATTACAATACCGAATTAAAAGTCTTACATAAATGGTCATTTAGACCAAGTCTTACATAGGTGCCTTCATGGGCCAAACCAAAATATCAGCGGAAGCTACGGCGTAGTAGACATCATATTCTAACGATGACAACCCGACAGGCAGCTGACTTGTGGAGATCCTTAGTTCGCGTAGAAGTCGCCATACTCCTGCTCGGCGTAGTGCTCCTCCTCGTAGTCTGGCTAGGTCAATAGCCAGGGACGAAACCAATATGAGTACATTTGAATGTACTCGCAAACTACCCCAACATGAGTATGCACTAGTTTTATTTTAATTTACAACTTTTATTTTTTAAAACATCTCTATATCTTTATTGAAAAAGGTAAGAAGAGTTTTATAACTATCTTTAAAGAAATCACCATTTTATCTGTTTCTCCAAAACTCCTCCTTTTTCCGACCATAGCCCGTCATGGTCCACTTCCTCCAACAACCTCATACCGATCCGTTGGTATAGGTGTAAGGAACATTCTCCACTTCATTTTCTTTTTAAAACTCAAAGTCTTTCAAAAACTTGCACATGGTCAAAGTAGGGCCTCCCAACTGTCCATATCCGAGGACTCGGCTATTCGAATAGTTTTACACTCTGCAGAGTTAGCACGCTTTTCCCACATCCATCCGGCAACTCATCGTGTCCGCCACGTCTCGCCATACAGGTGTATGCGAAGTAAGCCGCCGACCATAGCCTGTCCTTTGCTCATGCTAGTATAGGATCCTTCCCATATGACACTTCCATCAACACTTAACCCAGCCCGTCGGAATCTAAGTGTGAGGACTCATAGGTTTTGTCCGGCGGTTTATGGTGGAACCTTCAATCCTCCTCCTTATCTTTCATAGAGTTTGAGCGAGGACCCGGGTCAGGGGTAGATCAACACACTATCCCCTCATGCATAACGGAGTCATCTCCGTCGATGAGGCATCCCATACTAATATGAGCAAATTATATGACTAAGCCCTTTCCCATATGTGGTAAATGTGGTCGCACAGGGTATCGGCTGGTTGACGTAAGTACAAGGACACACTGTGCATTTTTCATAAACATCTCCATTCCACTTCTCCATTCAACACCGACATCTCGGTATTCCATAATCACACAAGTATTTCAAAGGAGTTTTGAATAAACAATATTTGTTTTTCCCATCCTATAATTTGATAACTATCTTATATTTCTACATAGGGTGGCAAAATAATTTCCATATACTTTTGAAAAGGGTTTTATAAATCTTGCTTAAGAGTAAAACATGTTATAAAGTAGATGCATATATTTGGTGCAAGCTCAGAGAGTAGCTTGCCTTGCTCGGCAAAGTGGCCTTGGTCTTGATCTTCAGTTCAACAAACTCTCCTTCCTCGATAAATCCGACAGCGTTCTCGTCTAATTAATAAACAAACAAATACAAACAATCACTAAACTACTCAAGCAATCATCTCAACATAACAATCATAAACATCACAAATAGCTACTGCACACATCAAACAATACAATTTGGTTTCAAATTAATTGAACTAAACATTATTTATTTAGTCTAAATTATGGCAGAAACTTGTTGAACATGTTTAATTCCACAACTTGAGTTCTGTTGGTCACAAAAATACAAACTAAATTTCTACACAAAGCTACTGATGTGTAGAAGACAACCCAATTTGATTTGGATTAATTGGAGTTACCAAACTCCCTACATAATTGTTTTAATCCAGTAAGTTATTAATCAAGTTTTGCTACAACTCAAGTTAATGTTATTAAAATTAAATCCTTTTAGGGGTAACTAACAACTAAATGTGATCTAACAAAATTGGTCCTAAATCATTTGGGTTAACCATTAAACATATTTAATTGTTTTAGTGCAGAAGGGTGTTCTAACTTCATCTTTATACTAAACAATTATTACTGCACAATTAATTCTACCAAAATTAGGGAAGCTAATACATGGCAGTACTAAGCTAAAAAATTGGTTTGGAATTATTTGGACTAACAGAGTATCAGAAACAAACAAGTTTAGAATTTAAACCTTCTGTAGTATTTTTAATAATACACTTTTATTATTTATCTAAATGAATGAATCCAATTGGGTTGGTTAAACATTTTCATAAGCTTTCCAGAACAATTGGATTTTATTTATTTGGATGTCTAGATCTCAAGTTATTGAATTTTGAAGTTAGGTCCAGTACTGATTTCACAGAGAAGTTTAAATTCGAAATATAACTGTTCTGGATAATGTTGAAAAGTATGACATGTGGGGTCCACGAGTCAGTGACTCAGTTTAATTACGCGCGCTCTGGATAATGTTTAAAATGCTGACGGGTGGGGCCAGCCCGTCAGCCTCTCTCTAAGCGAAGCGGTATGTGGACGTTGGATCTAGATCCAACGGCTCACAGAGCCCGCGTTCATCGACGCCTAAAATGGCGTCGCCGGAGCTCCGGCGACGGCGAGGGTGGCCAGAGGGGGTACCTGGGTGGTCTAGGGACGGTGGAGAGGACGGCGTTCGACAGCGGAGGTCGTGGGGAAGCTTGGGAGGCGAGTGGAGCTTGATGGGGAAGCTCCTGGCGTCGACGACGATCTCCTGCTTCTCCGCGGTCGTGCTCCAACTCCGGCGAGATCCTACGGGGGCTCTGGGGCACGAAACAGAGAGGAAAATGTCGCGGGTGAGTGCGGTGATAATGGAGACGCGAGGGAAGGCCAAGGAAGAGCAAGGGAGAGAGCAGCACGGCCTGGCCGTGTCGTCGCCTACCTCGGGTGCGGCGAACTCAACCGTGCGCAACCACGGCAGAGCTTCGCTGCTACTGCGTGCCCGCTCTCCTAGCGGTGCATAGAGGTGGTGGAGTGAGTGGGAGAGGCCGGGGTGGAGTGAGGAGAGTGCACGGTGCGGGGTGGGGTATTTAACGGCCGAGCTCGGTCCATGGTGGCTCGGGTGCAGGAGAGCTCCAGAGAGTAGGAGAGCTCGCCGTAGGGGGCGGCTGTGGTGTTCGAGGTGCCGAGGCCTAGCTTGGCGGCGTGGCGACGAGCTGGGCATGCTCAATTTTGGGACGGCCGTGGGAGCGTTTGGACGGCGAGAGCGTGCACTGGCACGGCCGTCTCGGGCGGGTGCGGCTGCTGCATGGCGCGAAACGGCGATGGGGGTCCTCTTCTGGGCTGGCTGCGGCGCTAGGAGAGAGCAGAGGAGCAAGGGAGAGAGGGGGGGCACAGTGTTGGGCTGCTGTGGTGTCGATAACACCGTTGCCACGGCGACAACCATGGCGCACGGCGCACGCTGCTGCCCTGACGCTCCTCCTCCTCCCTGACCTCGTTTCTTCAATTTCTTGGGCGCGGCGAGGCTAGTGAGGTGAGAGGGAGAGGATGCAGGCGCCAATTCGAAGAATAAACCTCGAATTTGATCAATTGATCTCGGGTTGAAATTGAATTGGAGATGAACACAGTGGTGTTCGCCATGTGTTCGACAAAATGTGTGCACCATTTCTAAATTTGAATTTCTGAAATTTGATTTCATATTTTGCTTCACAAATGTGTATATGGATTTGTGGTGCTGTGTTGCATTTTATTTGTCAAGTGCAACATAGCACGTTTTGTGATTTGAATTTAATAAAGAAAGTAATAGAATTTAAATTTAGATTTTGAAATTAAATTTTGAGAGGGAAAGTTGTAGGAATAAAAATGGGAGTGTTTATATAACCACTCCACTGAATTTTGGTTTGAAAGAATTTTAGTTTCTCCTTGGAGAATTTGTGTGACACACTTGTCACTTTTATTTTTCTTGCTTTACTTGTTATTTTAGTTCTTTTCTTTTCTTCCTATTTTTATTTAGAGCAAGCAACACAATTAGCAAGAAATAATTAACACAAGCAACAACATGCAACCAACACAGATAACTTTATCAAAAGTTTTTGTTGGCTCTCATTTTTTGAATAATATTACTGATTAATAATTTTGGGATGTTACACATATGCTGGTGATGGTGGACAAGTTCACCAAATGGATCGAGGTGAAGCCAATCAGGAAGTGTGATGGTCACACAGCAGTGTCCTTTTTGAAGGACATCATTTTGAGATATGGTTACCCCCATAGCATTATCTCGGATAATGGCACAAACTTTGCTGTGGGAGAGTTTGCTCGGTTCTGTGCGGATAAGAGAATTCGGTTGGACATAGCCTCGGTGGCACACCCAGAGGCAAATGGGCAAGTGGAAAGAACAAATGCATTGGTGTTAGCCGGTATCAAAGCCCGGTTAATTGAACCACTGTTGCGAACTCCGGGATGTTGGATAGAGGAGATATCAGCGGTGCTGTGGGGTCTAAGGACCACACCAAATCGTTCTACTGGCTATACGCCATTTTTTCTGGTCTATGGAGCAGAAGCGGTCCTGCCGACCGACATGGAATATGACTCGCCGAGAGTGGCGTTGTACACTGAAACCGAGGCAAAAAAGCTCGGGAAATGATGTTGATTTGCTCGAAGAAGCACGAGAACTGACCTTATCTCGGTCAGCTATATATCAGCAAAATCTCCAACGCTATCATAGCCGGAAGATCAGCCCTCGGGTATTCCGAGAGGGAGATTTGGTGCTGAGGCTAGTGCAACGCAAAGCAGGCCGACACAAGTTGTCACCTCCGTGGGAGGGACCGTTCATTGTGAGCAAGGCTCTGCACAATGATTCATACTATCTAGATGATGCGCAGGCACCGAGGAAAAATGTGATAGACAAATCCGGAGAGGAGACCAAAAGACCCTGGAATGTAGCTCTACTTCGCCCCTTTTACTCATAAGGGCGCAATGTATGTATCTCGGTTTTCCTTTGAATAAAATGTCGGCACTCGAAAAGAAACTCGGGGACTGCCTTTGTCTATATGCTTGTGTTTTATCTCGGTTTTTTCTGGTTGTTCATATGTCGGATGATTTTGAGACCTCGTTTCAAAGTTCAAGTAATGTATGCTATCTTGTTGTGATCTTGTGACTCGACTGACGAACGCCGAGATGGCAGTCAAGAGCAGAGGTTATGGTATATGGTAAACATGAAAATGAACTTGGGGACTCGGTCCTAAAAAGATCCGACATATGTCGTTTACTAACCCGGTTTTTTTCTTTCCTTTTCCTTGTGTCGGATGGCTCTAAACCTTACCTCAAAATTTACAAGTATTGTGTGCTATAATGATTGATCTTGTGACTCGACTGTCGAACGCCTAAATGGTAGACAAGAGCAAAGATTACTAAGTATAGTAAACAAGAAAGTAAACTCGGGGAGTTGGTGCAAAGTGATCCGGCATTGAGCCTGTCTTGTTGAAACTAATATGATAAAAGTAGCACGGATAAAAGTAGCACTGCGAGATACTTAAAAGTATATTTACATCTGCACCCGGCATTCCGGGGATTTAATGGTTCAATGTATGATAAGCTTAGGCAGCTGCCTCGGAGGAGCTCGGAGCAGTTGGAGCGGTGCGAGGCTCAGGAGCAGTCTCGCGGCAGGAGAAGCTTCAGTTGTTGGAGCAACCTCGGGTGTTGGAGTGGCTACCGAGGCACGGCAGTGTCGGATACCGGCTTCTCTGAAGTGTCGGACGCGGTCGACTTGGCAGTGTCGGTCGTAGCCGGCTTGGCAATGTCAGTTGCTCCAGCAGCAGAAGTGTTGGCTGCTCCGGCAGTAAAGTCTCGGTTGCTCCGGCAGCAGCAGTCTCGGTCGCTCCGGCAGTGGCAGCGTCGGGAGCTTCGGCCTCGATCTCCTCATCGATGTCATCTTCCTCGTCTTCACCCTCTTCATCATCCTGGTCATCTTCTTCGTCATCCGAATAGGCGGGACCCGGAATGAAGTGTCGGGTGGGAGCATAGCTGGCCATGAAGGTGGCTGCCTCCTTGCGGTTCTCTATCAGTGTCAGATCTGAGGTCCATTTGGAACCTTGGCGCAGGAGCGCACGGCGTTGAGGTTGATGGCCTCATACCAGGAGAGCACAAAGGTCAGTGCTTGATCAGCTCCGGCACGAGCTGCTGAGGATCTCCACTCTCGGACCCTGGCCTCGGCCCCCGACAGACACTTGGACAATTCTTCAATTGTAGCCGGAGTCTGGGATCCTGGCCATAAGGCTCGGTAAACTTTGATGCCAGCATCAAGAAGATCTAGGCCAATGGCCTTCAGAGGAGAGATGCGAGCTTCAGCGGTCAGGTAATCTTCAATATCCCATTCCTCCGGGATTGGGCCAGCCTCGGCTCTCTTTGCTCGTGCCTTGCAGACAGTGTTGAGTGCAGCAGCCTTGGAGTGGGCGAAGTGATCTGAAGATAGAAAAGCTATCACCGAATTGAGTTTATATACCGGCATATCTTAATGTCGGTACAAGCAATGAAAACAAAAAGAAAGGATAAAGAAACTTACTGTCCATCTCCTTGTTAAGCCGGGTCAGCTCGCGGAGCCAGATGTCGGATTTTGCCTTGAGGGCATCCAGTTCTCCTTGAGCCGAGGTAGCGCGAACCTCGGTCGCCTCGAGGGTTTCCTTATCCTTTTGCGCAGCTTCCTCCCTTTGAATCAGGGCCTGCTCAATGCCGGTTTTCTCACCCTGGACCCGGGCAAGTTCCTCCTGGAGCCGAGATACTTCTTCTCATTCCTTCTAGAGAGCAGTGGCGTGCGCGGTTTCCTTGTTCTTCAGCGTCTCCTGAAGTTGCTTGTATGATTTTTTAAAGATTCATGCCGAGTAAAACTAAGTGTCGGATTTTTTGAAGATTCGTGCCGAGTGAAACTCGACAAGAATCTCGGGGACTGGATGTCGGATTTTGTGAAGATCCTAAGTGTCGGATTTTTTGAAGATCCTAAGTGTCGGGTTTTTTGAAGATCCTGAGTGTCGGATTTTTTTAGTCTAATGATGGAAATTTTGTGAAGATTCGCGCCGAGTGATCTTTACTCGAGCAAGCACAGGTCACTCAACCCGAATCTCGGGGACTGGGGATTATGTATGTTTATCATCTATTGCAAAGGAAAGAAAAGTCTGGCTTAGGAAAAAATACCTCGGCAAGCTTGCTGGCTCGAAGGGTCGAGAGTTGCAAGTTGTGCATGGCCTGAGCAAGCGCACTAGGGCCAGCTGGATGTGGGGTGACCGGGTTAGCGGAGGAGACCTCGCTAGTGTCGGCAGCATTCCAATCCATGTGGTACTGCTTCTCCGAGCCTAAGCTGTGTCCACTTTGAGTTCGGAGCTGGGGTAAAACCCAGCGGCTAGTGGTAACTCGGGAGACAGAGGTGGTGAGAGCTTGGTGCTCCGGGGTAGTGGTTGGAGTCAACACCACTTGTTTCTCCGGATTGACAAGCTGTTTCCCGGTGGCTGCTTGGCTCTGTGCCGGCTTGGCTAGTGGAATAGCTTTTCGAGTTGCTAACTCGGTGGACTTTGTGGTGGACTTCTGCCATGGCGGCTGTTTTTGTTGCTGCTGTTGCTGTTGAGGTTGCTGCTGTCCTTGTTGCTGTTGCTGTTGTTGTTGGTCCTGTTGCTGTTGCTGTTGCTGCTGCTGCTGTTGTTGCTGTGGTTGCTGTTGGTGCGGCTGTTGCTGTTGTGGTGGTGGTTGCTGTGGGCCCGAGTCACCGAAGTGTCGGCCCGCGGAATGTCGGTTTCCGCGGTGGGGCACCGGAGCCATCATCTTGGTCGAGGACCACGACCTCGGGAATGACAGATGAGGTGGCGGGTACCCCGGAGTCACGTGGCTGAGGTTCGGCTGTACTCGGAAGGGTGAGCGCATAGAGGAGGCACTCTGGTTGATTTCAAGGGGGGCACTGCATCAAACAAGAAATAATGTTATGTCGGGGAAAGATTATCCCGACAGAAGGAAAAAAGGGAAGAGAGCTTGTGTCGGCAAAGAACATCTTACCCTTGAGTAACTGGCGGTGTCTTCGTGGCTCTCTTCGGCTTAACCGCTCCTCTCTTCTGCCGCTTCGCCTTCGGTGCTGCTGGATCTGAGGATGTGGAGGTCCCGATATTTGAGGTACCGCTCTCTGCACGCTTGCGAGATCCCACTTGTTTGCCCGAGGTAGCAGGGCGTGCACTCGGAGCAGAGCCACCCGGGTTAGCTGATGCCGAGGCTGGGTGAGCATATGCGATGGACGAGCATCAATTATCTCTAGCATTTCGCAATCATCGTCGTCCGACCAATCTCGGATTGAGGCTCGGGCTCGAGGCTTACCCGAGGTAGGGGCGCCAGCTCTCGGAATTGGTAGCTGATCCTCATCATCCGGGTCTTCTACCTCGGCGACGTCCAGGGCAGGGATGTCTTGGCCCCATTTGGTGGAGGGATCCTCTCCATCTTCAGTCTTTTGCCGGTAAACCTCTGCAAGCCAGAAGCAGTAAAACCGAGTTACTTTATGAGCGGATTATGGGGCCGGCATAAGAGTTATCTCGGTAGAAAAAAGTATGTCGGTATAAGTTGCAAGGTTACTTACTTGCTCCGGAAGCCGAGTTCTGTTATGAGGTTCTAGACCCCATTCCCATTCCTCGGTCATCAGTGTGCGGGCAATTGCCTTGACACGTCTTCTGATCTCGGCTTTGTTCAGCTCGTGGGTGCTGATCCGAGTTGGGTCATACTGGCCACTCATGTGGCAAATCTTGTGAACCCGGTCTTGAAGGGGGGAAACTCGGCGGCTGACGAAGGTCCTCAGGAGATCATCGCTGGTTAAGCCTGCCCCCACAAGCTCCTCGACAACCTTGTGAATCTGGTTGATCTCGATGTTCTGGTCCCTCGGGTTGAGGGACCAGTTAAACTGTTCAGAGGGGGTGGCGATGTTGAATAGCGGCAGGTTCAGAAAGTCGGCATTGTCTGGGCTGTCCGGGTTCTTCACGTAGAAGAACGTACGCTGCCATTTCCGGCATGACTCCAGGCCCTGAATCCGAGGCAAGATGGAACCTCTCCGAGGTATGATGGTAGCAGCTCCGCACGGGGTCATATCCTTGGGGAAGTTCTTGTTCTCCGGATCTGGGACACTTTGCTTCCGGAGTTGAAAGTACTTGGCCCAGAGCTCAACAGTGGGCCAGAGGCCGAGGTATCCCTCGGAGAAGGAAACGCACGCAGAGAGCGTGGTAATGGCATTGGCTGGAAGGTGGTGAGGTTGAAGCCGGAATCGATCCAAGAAGGATCGGAAGAACTCGCTCGCCGGGAGTCCAAAGCCGCGCTCGAAGTGCGCGACGAAGACCACGCGCTCGCCGGATTTCAGCTTCGGCTCGGCCTCTGTGCCGGGAACCCGGCATATCACTTGTGCCGGAATGCGTTTGGTCCGGACTAGCCAGTCTATCTCGGCCTGGGTTACGTCGGAACCTTCCCACCCGGCGCGCTCTCCCTCTTCGACGACAACCTCGGCAGGCTCGGGGTATGGCTGGATGACATCTCGGAAGGGATCTGCAAAAGAGGCACTGGTTGAACCGAGATAAGTATCTCGGAATATTTGGGCAACAGAGGAAAGTGCTTAAGTGGCGGGAAACACAATTCTGTGGCTAAGTGTTTGGCGGAAAGATCTACGGGAAAAAATAAATAGAGGATAAATGCAAGAACATGTGAGTTGAAACTTAGGAAGATCCGCGGAGAAACTATTGCAAAGTTGTTAAGAGGCACGATGGAGAAGATATAGAGGGGATCTAGGCAACTAAGTTCAATAGCATCTATGCAGTTGGATGTGAGAGGTTATACGGAGAAGAGGAGGAAGATGAACAGATCCATCGGAGAAGAGGAACGTGTTCATCGGAGGGATGAACATGTTCATCGGCAATGCTAAGGGCGAGGAACTCACCGGTGTTGCGGCGGCGTTGCGAGGCGAAGAAGCGCGGGGTGTGCCGGAGTTGAGCGCGTCCGGTGGCGGCGTGAGGTGCTCCGGTGGACGGTGGTTCGTGAGATCCGGCGTCGTGCGGTGGCGGAGCTCACTGCGCGGCGGCGGCGGTGTTGCAGGAGAGAGAGAAAGAAGAAGAGAGCGGTGTAGAAGATGGTTTGGATCGCCCCGCTCCCCTATTTATGGAGGTGAGGGCGTGCGGTTTCCGTATTTACCGCGTGCGGTTACCGCAACGGGCGCGCGGATTAACCGCGCACGATCTGCGCGGTTGCGATGTTTGCGGCCGCACGATCTGCCGCATCGTGGGCCACAAGGTGGTAACTGCCCGCGGCGTGATCGCGTGCGGTTATTGGCGCGGGAATCAAGGAGGCGCGCCACGGTCAAACGTGCTCGAGTGCTTTTGAGACGTGGCAGCTCGTGACGTAAGCGGCGTGCGTGCAGAGACATGTCTGTCCGCGCACAGGAACCGAGGCAGCGCACAACGTCTCTCTGCCACGTGCTGTGGAGAGATCTTTGAGAGATTGTGGGAATCTTCTTGTGTCGGAGAGACCGGCACAAGGGCAGATCTCGAAGGTGGTGGAAAGTTTGGTCCTTGAAGTTTGCGATAAACCGGCATGTGAATGTCGGATGTTTGATCAGGATAAAACAGTTGCCTTGTGTCAGAGCAACCGGCGTAAGGGCATATGTCGGAATCAGTTGGAGAGATTATTAGTGGCTTTACGGTTGAACCGACATGGTTATGTCGGATGCTTGTTATGGGTGTTTCGGTTGATTAAACCTGTTGTGGCCCTTCATCCAAGGCTGCAGGACCGCACCAGCTTCGGGGACTAATGTCGGGGGGCTACCCTGGGTAGGGTCATGTGGTAAAACCTATGCCCAGGTGTGGGCCAAGATACAGTAAAAGCCGACATACCTGGACTTCAGAGTGTGGTGAAGGTACAAACCGACATAGGCATATCGAGATAACCCGGGCCAGAAGGGACCGAGGTACCATACTGGTGCCAACCGGTATATGTTGACCGAGATAAGGGATCTGATATAAGGATCCGAGACAGCATAACCGACATATGTATGTCGGTAACTAGTGTGTTTTCTTATGTGCAGGGAAGGTTATTCAGGAGAGGGAATCCGGCATATCCATGCCAGGTTATCCTTATGTCGGACAGAGGTCAGCGTTGCTGTCACATCCCGTCTGGCACGGAGCGCGGCGTGCGGTACGGCACATGTCTGAGGTGACTGGGCTTACTCTGCTGACCAAGGAGCAGGGGAAGTACACCGCTGACCTCGGGCGTACCTTGGAGCAGAGATATGGGACAGGACATGGGCAAGCCACGTCCTGTCCACTATGCAGAGGCAATCATGACGCGCAGGCGTGCGCGTCTGCAGTGCCGGTACGGAGATGTGACCTTTGCAAGTGGAGAGGTATTCCGGTAACTCGGTTTAGCCTATAATATGGCCTCACCCCCTCCTGCGTGATGGAGGATGCCCAGAGACACCTTTTCACCCAGTAGCTTCATCCTCTTCAGTGTGTTCTTCCCCATTGCTGGGATCATACAGCTCGAGGAGCAACATTGTATTTGTGATACCTCGGTATAGAGAGAGAGACAGGCAGGAGTATGGGCTTTACCTCCTCACGAGGGCCCTGAACCTGGGTAGATCTTGGTGTGCTTGTGTGTTCTTCGTGTGCGCTTCTTGGCGTGCTAGCCCTCCCCGGATCCTCCACCGTCCATCGGCCCCAACTTTAGCCATCCTATGGCATCTGCCGTGATACCGCCACGACACTAAGTTTCTTGGGGAATCTTTGCAAAAACCTCTACTGGCGTGTGAGGTCCTACTACACGTAGGAGATTACAAGCTGAACCTTTACGGTTCGTCCACGTTATTCCTTCGACTAGAAGGGTTGGCGTGTTGTTGCTGCGGAGTGTGTGATTGTCTTCGTAAACTCGCGATTGCTACTTACCGCGATGGAAGTTTGTGCCGTGAAGGATCGGGCCAACAATGGATCGAATCTCGCCTCGAGGTTCGCTCCAGATCACTCTCGGCCCAGCCATGTGGCTCGATAGCATGCATCGACTCCGAGACCAAGGGCCCGCTCACCAGACTGGAGGTTCACGGTTTCTTTCTAGTCAGCGACATAGCGAGAAACACACCTTTTGAACTTTGATTTGAACTGAGACAGACGCATGATATAATTTACACTGAACTTTTTTTATTTTTTTCATAATTTATTTTTATCATGGGTATTCTTTTAATTACCTAGTTGGTATAGTATAGTTTTTCTGAATATTAATTGTATTAATACTTAAGAAGTGAGACTATCATTTGGTTAGGGAAGTAGATGTACAACCTAAGCACCTAGGTTCAAATTCTCACGGACATAGATTTGGGTTCAAATTCTCACACACGAAGATTTGGGAAGTGGATGTACCATCATATTTCCCTACCGCACTTCTTTCAAAAGATAATATTATTATTTGGACTTTGAGATACATTATGTTGGGCCAAATTCGAAAACAATCTTGTAGCAGATGTTTCTCTTGAAATTATTGAACTTTGGATTATACTTGCCTCTCTCTTTGTCTATGTACATGTGCCTTCACGCGCGTGATGTGTGTCTATCTTTGCGTGGGAGCATGTGTTTTGTGTATAATGTTATCCTTAAATATGATGGTACATATGTCAATAGCATATGGTCTAACAAATATCATCATAGTGGTTACTAGCTAGTGTATGATTTGGTAAACGTATTTCTAGAAATTTCCACAATATAAACTAAATAGTGGTCTTGATTCTTTACCAGCCTTTTTGGTCAAGTGTGTCTTATAGTTATGGTGGGTTTAATAGTAAGTTCACATGTGTGCATGCTCTATACATGGTCCTGAAATACCGTTGCTTAAAGTAATCAACACAAACATAAACATGACTTGGATTCTATTGCTTTTTCATACATATGATTTGATTATTTGATACATGTGTTTTGCAATGTATTGGTATCATCTAGTATATACGAATGCTCCTGCAAGTTTATGAAATAGAAATCCATGCATGAGTTTAACATGAATATCTAGTTAATGTAGATTTTCGTGTACTATGTCAGTTGGAGATACTAGCAACCTAACTAAACTCATTGCCACCAATGAGACTGCTTTGTTCATAGATTCTACGCATTGTTAGTTTGTGGCATGGACTTTATCCCAAGATTCAACCTTTTTTAGATTTTTGATAGTATCATATGCATAAATATAATAGATAATAGTATCTTTACTACTCCTCCGTTCTAAATTAGTTGATACAGATTTGTCTATATTTGGATGTATCTACAAACTAAAATACGTTTAGATATATCCGTATTTATAAATCCACGTCAACTAATCCGCGGTTATGTCACACTTCCCCTAATTCCACAAAGAATGTCTTGGGCCTCGATCAAAACCGAAATTGTTCCTATTGTTCGTGCTATGTTGGACTCACACGATACCAAGCAAGGTAAGATAGTACGGAGTAATATTTTTGCCATGTTGCTTGCTCTGATTGAGATTATAGACAGACTAACATTTAATGGGAGTAACTAGGGCTCAATCGAGTGAGAATTATGTTAACTCTCACTCAGATGATGTCATCCATTATATGTGCAACTCATGTGTAGTTCATGTGTAGCTGAGATTTTTTTATTGTAAACCAACCCATTTACAACTGGAAAACTTCTAGCTGTAACTCAAGCGTAAACCATGTATAACTGAGAAAAAATCATATGGAAATCATGTGTAACCGGAAAAATCTCAGCCGCAACTATGTGGAAACCATTCCACCTAGATTCAAAAAAAAAAAAAAAAAACGTCGTGATTCTTCGTGTACGCAGCCCACTGCTTCTCGGACTTGTCCCGCATCACATTCCACCTCTATCTAGCTTCCGCTACAAGTGAAGGCCCGGCGGCCTGTCTCGCGCAATCATGAAGAGTGACTGACTGACTCTGCCTTTCAAAAGGGGAGGAGTGGACTGGAGAAACAAATCGCCCAACTGATTCCACCACAGGCCTCCACTGCCTCCATCGGACGCCAACGAGTGTGAGAGATTCGCAGCGCAGCGATGGCCGACGAGCTCAAGCGCGGCTTCGGCTCCGTCGCCGCCTCCCACCCGGCGCCCTACGCCACCAGGGCCCCGGCCGACGCCGACCGCAGGCCCACTGCCGCCCTCGGCTCCCCGACGCCGGCCACCGCCCCCTCGCCCACCGCGCACAAGATCCAGCTCAAGAGCGCCGACATGAAGGACGAGATGCAGAAGGAGGCCTTCGAAATCTCCCGCGTCGTAATCCCCTTGCCTTTACCCCACCCCCTTCTTATTACATTGGATTCTCTTCTCTCGATTTGGTTCCCCGTCCCGCGCCGTCTCGCGGTCGCTGGGGTTTGTTTGGTGCGTGTGGGGGAATTTATCTGTTTCGCTTGCGTAGGCGTTCGAGAAGCACGCCATGGAGAAGGACATCGCGGAGTACATCAAGAAGGAGTTCGACAAGAACCACGGCCCCACCTGGCACTGCATCGTCGGCCGCAACTTCGGTAATGCCCTCCCTTCCCCCATTCTTGCTGGAAATAGCTTTGTATGGGAGATCAGTACTTTGGCCTGATTTGGCTAGTTTCAGTGTGGCCATTGGGTATCTCCGGTTAATTCTTCGTATTATCCTAGTAAAATGAAGAATGGGGGAATGGTGTACTTTGGCCTGATTTGGCTAGTTTCAGCGGGGCCATTGGGTATCTACGGCTAATTCTAATTTCATACTATTATACTAGTGAAATAAAGAAGGGGGGAAATGGTGACAGTGGTAATTTAGCAGATTTTCTTCTCTTGTGAAGATGGTTCCCAATTGACCCGCCAGTGAATGAACATATCTCCTAGGCGCCACTGAATGAGGTATAATTTCAGAGGATGACATACCGTGTCATAAAATGTTACATAAACTGTGTCCAACTGACCTTTTAGATTATGTACTCCGTATTTTAAAAGGATTCTGGGGCTGGACAGGTTTGGATAATAATAATCATAAAAGGGCTCACAGGCCTCATTGTTTGGATGCTATTTTCAATACCGATTTAAGTATTTCTGCAAGTTTGATTCGGGCAGTTTGTCCACATATTAGGTTCTGGCTGGTATCAACCCGATCCAGCTTTTCATAGCATGGTGTTCAGTTTATTGTATTTTTAGCTGAGAGATCTGGAATTTGTGTTTCAGTCTTTCTGGTATAAAACCAAATTAGACTAAATTACACGTGGATCCATGTACTTAAGGTACGTTTGGTTGGGTGGCTATCCCTTGAGTGGTTAGTGGTAGCCATTTTTTTGGTGGTTGCCCTGTGTTTGGTTCATGGTGTGGGGTGGTTGAGGGTAGCCACATTTTAAGCATATTCTCTCAAAAAGGTGGTTGAGCTCAACCACCACAAAAGTGACCACAAAAGTGGTGGTTGAAGCCAACCACCGGCAGGCGAGTTGATGCGGTCACTTGAGAAATTTTTTGCCGTGCATGAAATAGAAAATTTACCCCTTTTAAATAATCGAACAAACTTTTCTCTTTTAAAATATAGTAAGAAACTTTATCCCTTTTTATATTTGAACAAGCTTTTCCCTTTTTGTATATTAAGAATATTTAAACAAACTTTTCCCTTTTAAATAAATATTTGAACAAATGTTTCCCTTTTTATATATTAAGAATATTTGAAAAAAATCCCTTTTAAAATGTATTTAAAAACATTACCCCTTTAAAATATTTAAATAAAATTTTCTTTTTTATATATTAAGAATATTTTTCTGAAGCCCATATATTAAGAATATTTTAATATACTTTTCCCTTTTAATTATTTGAAGAAAATATTCCCTTTTAAACATTTGAACAAACTTTTCCTTTTTAAATATTTGAACAAACGATTACGTCGCGTGCTGATATTTTACCTAAATACATTAAGAAATTTTTCTCACAAAAATTTATATAAATATTTGAACAAACTTTCCCTTTTAAAATATATTATGGGGTATTCTCACCATCTTAAAAATAGTGACCATATCATCCTAACCATATTTAAACCCTCAAAACAAACATAAAATGGCTACCCCTAACCACTTTTTTATCCTTTCAACCAAACAAAAACTTGGCTCAACCAAACCGCACAACCAAACATGAAAAATGGCTACCACCAACCACGTGGTTGGGGGCCTTTTTCATAGCCACTCAACCAAACGCACCCTTAGTGTCACTGCCACGCTAGCTTGTCTGATAATGAGATGCAATGAAAATGACAAGACATGTAGTTTGTCTGATAATGAGATGCAATGAAAATGACATGACATGTTATGCAAATTTCCCAACTGACTAGGTATGACATGCCACAAGGCTTTTTGTGTGTCAAGGCTTTGTTCCATTAATACAAGCTCCAGAATTAGAATTAGACTGAAAGAAAGTTTAGGGGCCACTAATGCACTTAGCCCAACGGAACAACAAAGTGGTTCTAGAAGAACAAAAAATCTTAATCAAATGTTTTTTATGTGTACCAACAACTGCATCTTGATGTCGATTATAAATGTGGTTCTAGAAGAACAAAAGTGATTTTCTTACTCAAGGAAACTGTTCCTTTTCACCGAATTTCTTACAGCTTGTTGACAGTATTGTATTGGCATTTTTATGCCAGACTACTCAACAGGAATGCAGATAATCAATAAGTCATCCAACGAACGGTCAATGTGCTTGTGCATTTATTTTTAATGGCTGGCATTGTCCAAACTACAATAATAGCCATTAGGAGAGGACCATCACAAGATAATCCTCTCATTTTAATGGCTGTTGTTACGATAATCTGAATTGTGCATCTTGTTTATCTTTTCCTTCTTACCGTGTATTATACAATTTTCGCCCACGGCATTTTTAATCTATACTTCAGCAACGCCTCTACTTTCTTAGTTTCTTGTTCCGGCAAACATAGAGGAGGACTCTACTCAAAAAAAAAAAAACATAGAGGAGGACAACGGAACCATATTTTACTCTACCATTGTTGGATTGACTGCTGTTACTTGTTAGCACTTCTCTTTCCCTGAAAGGGGCTAGGCCTATCTGGTTGACCACTAAAGTCTCGTCAGTTCATTACACTTCTGTTATGCTTGTTTGAACAAGGTAGCGGGTGTTTGGTTTGCGACCACACCTTAGGTAAGATTCTGTTTCTGATAGTTGTGTCTGTCCATATGTCACTGAGTAAAAGGTTACAATGTTGCCTTAGGCATACTGAACTGTGGCGCACTGACTCCTAGTTTGTTGAACTAAGCTATATGAGAAGTGTAGGAAATTAGGCTTTGAAACAAGGTTGTGCTGTGAAAACTCACTCTTTTAGTCTGGCATTGCCTTTGCTTAAAATATCTAATGTTATTCTAAATTAGAACTCGCCTCTGTATCTGTCATATACTCGTGATTCTTTGTTTGACACAATATCAGCTGTCAAATCACACATCTCATGACCTTTGGATGATCTTGTGGTTCCAGAGCATGTTGTATCGACTGATTATATCCCAAAATCTAAGTTCTAAAGTGAAAGAGCAAGCTTTGTTAATTTTAGGGTTCTCTAGTGGACTGTATAGGTGCTAGAGAAAGCTTACCTTCAACCGCTTCTCAAAGTCTTGCAGAAAATGTAAGCATTTTTATTTGATAGATTGCATTAGTTGATCTTAAGTTTTAGCCTAAATAGAGTATGCTTGGTGGAATTGCTTACAATATAGTCGCTCCAGGCCATTTTTGGTGTGTATCTGCTGCTTTCCTTACTGCATTTGGTCATTTGCATACTAACATTTCAGTGACCATGGAGGGTTATACGTTGGCCACTGTACCCGCTTTCATTGAACTGGCTCGCATGTTCTTTTTTAACTCTTTAAAGTTTAGCTTCTGTGTTGTCTCGTCTTGCCTTGCTTTTCGAATGAGTGCTAAGGGCCTGTTTAGAAGAGTGTTATATTTTCAATGCACTCAAACACTTCCAAGTCCTACTGGAGTTTTCCTGTTATAGTTTGGTTTCAGTTTGTTAAAACACCCAGGGACTTCAGTTAATGTGGCCCATGAGCTGAAGGTTAGAAGCCTTCGAAGAAAACCCAGATTACGTTTTGTTTGCGTATGATTGTGGTCAACTTTAGGGGCATCTGCGTTTGCCTTGGAACGCAAAACCGAGCTGACAAACGCGAACATAATCAGATTTATTTTGAACCTGTTCCCTTGATTGGTGTTGAGAGATTGGAGGAAGTTTTGACTTATGTTTGGAACAGGCAACTGCTAAAACGGTAGAAGATTATAACTTGAACCAATAAATTTTGCCATTTTCTTCCCATTTTCATTCATATGTTGTATTGTGAGCTGCGGCTAAGACTTGATGTTAGTGGTGTATTTTGGTATTTAATGTACTACCTCCGGTCCAGATTAATTGTCGTGGACACAGTACCACAATAGTACAAGTTAGTATACAACTTATGACACTTTTTTCGGATCAGACGAGTAACTTTCATCTGTTGATACTGGGCGATAAATTATTGCCCCCATACCTGGTTGCTGGTTAGCCTCAGAGATGAGAACCTTTTGAAGGCTTGAAATCCTGAAAGCCATGCATGATCTGTAACAATAAGCTTCGTAGTCATACATAACAACTTCTCTAATCATCTTGGGCCATTTGTTATCTCCACCAGATACACACGGAGTGCAAACTATGTTGCTAAGCATTTGTCACTGCTTTTGTAGGTTCGTACGTGACGCACGAGACGAACTACTTTGTCTATTTCTACATCGATTCCAAAGCCGTCTTGCTCTTCAAGTCTGGGTGATTGATGCAGCTGATGCCCTCGCCTTGTGGCGTTGATCTCCTGTGTGCTTCTCCTTCATCTATGTTGGAAATCAGAAATTAGGGAAGAGCCGTCGTGTTGGTGTGAGATTAGATCGTGTCTATTTTGCGTGTGATCCAGCTAGGTGTTGTTGACGTTGTATCTTAATATTGCCAGAAAATTGGACAAAAGAAATCAATCATCGATAAGGTACGATAAACTCTCTGATCTACTGACTACTGTAGTTCCTACCGTTTTCAGAGGTGTCCTGGCGGCCTCATGGAAATATGGGATGATCAAATTAAAAGTTGCATTTTGCTCCTATAGTCGTGTGTGATTCATACGCCCCATCCCACTTGTGTCTTTGTGGAGCACTTGAAAACCTCCACGAGTTAGCTGGCAGTCTGGCACACTGCTGGGATTTTATTTTTATTTTTGCTCGGGATTTGAGGTTTTTGGCAGTTCTGCTCCTTTATTCCGGTGTTACCGGGCCTCGTCGATCCAGCCTAGCGTGGCATCTAGCCTTCCTAGGTAGTGCGGTGACTTAGCACATCACTGCATATTGTAGTGTACAAGTCGTTAACGTAACACTTTATTGCAATGTTGACAGGAGTCAACCTACAAGCGATAGATAACAGTAAACTAAGAACCATCTTGGCTCAGCCGCTAAGTAGTACTAGTCTAGTCTGACTCGGCCAGATTCCTACTATGATAACTCTAAGTCTCCACCTCTTCTTCAACGTCGTCGGCTCCATAGGCGATGATGTAGTCGACGCCCTCTATTCCTCCAGACAGATCAGGTGCTTCAAAGTACACCTCGTCGGTATGGTATGCTCCAAAGTCGTCTTCAGCGATCTCCTCAGAGTCTAAGGAGAGATCAACGGAAGAAAAGGGTGAGCAACACTAGCGTTACCCAGCAAGTTCAAATAATAGATGATAAAGTGTATGATGCACTATCTACCATCCTGACCAAGAAGTCATGGATGAATATGCAAACTTTTGTAAAACATTTTTAGGAAAAGGTCCATTTTATTTTAGAAAACTATGCCCCCGGCCTCCACGGGTCTTTAGTCATCACTTGGGATGCCTTTCCCCGCGGCGTTCTGTAGTTCCCTCCTGGAACAAGGATGTGACAGTCACAATTTCTTTGTTTAACTCTGCAGAGCTGCACCACTTTACCCAACAGCAGCCTGGCTCCTTTTGCTCTCTCTGCACACCATGTGTGCTATAGCCAGAACTCAGAGCAACAAGTCATGTGGAGTCGCTTCCCTGCACAACACATATCCTCCCATTTGTGACGCGGCTGGTAACTACGACCATTAGCCCGCCACCCCTCCCGAGCTTCTATTCCATCACTCTGTCGAGTGGGAAGGTCACGCGCTTCCACGCAGTTGGCCGCTGCAACGGACGCAACCAGGTAATAGCCTGCCGAGGATATGCGAACGAAGGAAGAAACCTCTGACGAGCCCATCCATAGTGAATCTGTTGGTTGATGCTTCAATACGGCGCAAGGATCACTAGGCCATGGGTTATTAATCCTAGGTATATACTTTCCCATACAATGGAACCTCCACCACAACATCAAACCATGGTTCCATTGCCAGCCAACAATATATATGTATAGCAATTCACATCATTCGAAAATAGGTTTTACTTTTTCATGCAATGATAAACCATAGTACTTTGCAATTACTTTGATAAAATTAATCAAGTAGGACATGCAAGTTGGAACTTGTCTTGAGACTGACAGGTAATGCAGTCTAAAGCATCCGACGAATTGGGACCCTCGCGTTCTGAAAATCAATATCATTGTAATGAGACAATGTTGAAAAACCAAATAAATGCCAATATGCATAGAATGAGATGATTTTATTCTTTCCCAAAATTCCCCAGAGTTTTGTTAAGGATTTCTTTTTAAAGATTTCTTTGATTTGAATTTTAGTTAGGATGAGTAACATGACAGTCATAATGTAGTTCAAATTATACTTTGAACCTGATACATAATTTTCCCATTTTATTTTCTTTTGAAAATAATTTGAAATATTTCAAAGTCATTTCTACTTAAGGATCCTTTGAATTTTTGGTACAAGAAATAGTTTTCAATAAATCAAGTAGATATTTTATTTGGATTACTTATTTTCTTCTGATATTTGTAGATATTTTTAAATTATTTTTAGGATTTTATTTGAATTTATAACAAGTTTTGAAATTTTGGAAGAATTTGTAAATTCAAAATTTTATAATTAAGTCCCTGGTCAACTCTGGTTCAACCGAACCAGTGCACTCCCTCTCTCTCTCACATCTCACTCGCATGAGCACGAGCCCGTGCTCGAGCTCCTCTGGCTCCCGTGTCGCCTGCGGTGGCGCCGTCCCACTCCGGCCAGCTCCGGCCACCTCCGCCGCCGTGCGCTGCGGCAAAACGATCCCCACGCTCCGCTCTTCCTTCCTACCCAGGCGATTTGAGCCTCGCCTCCCCTAGCGGTCGTACGCAACCCAACCCTAGGGTTAGGGTTACGGTGTGACGAGGTTATACTCTGCGGGTACCCCAGCATAAGGGTACCTGGTGCACGTAATGATCAAAGAAGCCCAAGGATTAATCGAAGCCCACGAAGGAAGGCCCGAGACGAAGAGTGCTTTCCAAGTTAGATCAAGTTATAGTCGGTTAAGACTTTCCATATATGTAACCTTGGTCGGTTATGTTTCCCGAGAGCCAGCCTCCTATATAAAGGCTGGGAGGGTGATTGATCAAGGTAAGGAATCCATAGCCACCAAAACCTCGACGAGATCAGCAGCTCGTCGAACCCTTGTAACCCTCATATTCATACCATAAATACAGACAAGCAGGAAGTAGGGGTTTTACCTCACTCGAGGGCCCTGAACCTGGGTAAATCCAGCTTGTCAACCGTCGATTCCACCGGTACTACGCGTTCTCTACCACACAATCAACCGTAGGTATAGCAACCATGGGAATTGCCGAGGGCACACCTCGACAATTGGCGCCGTCTGTGGGAAAAGGTAGTATTGGGCTCACGATTTCGCCGGTTTCATCATCAAGCGGCCACCCGCCGATCGCATCTGCACAAGGTAACTCGCCTACTACATCATCAAAAAGCAAATCACCAACCACCGCCGCAAACGGCAACTCGCCGACAAGATCGACCAGCATCAATTCAAAAAGCGATCACTCGCCAAAATCTCCAAGGAGGCTCATGCCGCACTCGATGGAGGCTCAACAAGGCTTTGCCGGACTCGAATCAGGTTTGGATATTACAGTTGGAGAATTTAACTTCTTTGTCGATAAGATGGTGTGCAGGACCTGTTAGACCCACTCGACATGGAGACACTCGACACGGAGACAATCGACAACGCTTCGACTGCAACACCATCCATCTTGGCCGCGACATCGTCACAGATCGTCCCGATCCAATCGCCAAGTGACTCTGCAACATCCATGAACTCGTAAGAGTTCCGTGACGAGGTGGCAAAAAGATTTGGAAGAAGCGAGATCGAATCTGCGTACCGCCCAAACAACTCAATCGAGTCACTCGACAACGTCGTCGACTGCAACGACGTCGCGGGGAACAAGGAGAACATAGATGACAACATATACCTCGCCGATCTCAACGGCCCAGAAATCCGTACCAGCCACGAGATATTCACCTGCGACGCAGATAGCCTGGACAAAGCACTCGAAGATCAACTCGATTGCGGCGTAAACCCCAGCAAGCAAAGCAACTCCAACATGAGCCTGGATGACGACGCCGAATCCATAATGCGCATTAGCAACACATGGGTAGGAGATCGGGTGGTACCATATCAGGTATACACCGCGAGTACAGCAGAAACGTCAGCAGCTGCAACATGCCGTCGACCTACAGAATACCCTTGCACAGTCACCATGCCTGACGGAACAACCACGCTGACCATCACCGCAGAGATGGCGGAAAAAGTGAGCAAAGTAATCGAAAGCTGCACAATGCTACCAGCAAACGCAACTCCGGAAGAGGTATTGACCTTACAATACTTCCAGTGGCAAGAATCGATACGGTTGAACAACTACCGAGCAGTACTCGAAGAACGCAAAAAGCAAGCCAGCATATCGAGTGCTCGGCGAAGAGCATTGTCTATGAGTTCAACAGGCAGAAACGACCCCGCGAATAGGTCACGATTCATAAACCTCAGAGACGCAGATCGTGCAGCGGTCACTCGAAACCTAAACCCAGCCTTTATGGCAGTCGACGCGGAAGGAGTCCCCATACCTACTGAGCCAGCCGGGGCGCTGATGACGCTAGGCACCTATCTCAGAACAATCGAACCTCCTGCAGGAGACCCAAAGAGGGATCAGCACCTCCAACTGTACAAACAACTGGCAATAGCAGCAAAAGCCATACATCACCCACAAGCAACTCCAAGGAGAGATACAGATCGGGACCGTCGCAGTCGAAGTCCTCGGGGAAGGAGCAGTCGAAAAAGCTCACGTCATCATCGATCCAGCAGGAGCCACTCGAGGAGGTCATACAGCAGCAGCTCAGACTCGGAAGCAGAAATCGGGCCATGTGGAGCGCTATGCTTCACTCGACGGATCCGGGAGGCTCGTATGCCCAAGAAGTTTTCGCTAGCTACCACGCCAAAGTTCAACTGCAAACAGGAGCCATCAGGCTGGTTAGAAGATTACAGGCTGGAGTTGGATGTCAGCGCGGTACCACAACCACAGCTATGCAATACATACAACTCATGATGGAAGGAACAGCTCGCGATTGGCTCAAATCGCTACCCGAATCATACTACGATTCGTGGGAGCACTTCAAAGGTGATTTCATCAAATACTTCGAGCCTCTATGTGAGCGCCCCAAAACTTCGAGGAGCTCCGGACCTGCAAGCAAAAGTCAGATGAATCTCTGAGATCGTACATACGGCGGTGGACCACCATCCGTAACTCAGTAGGCAACGTATCAGAAGATAGGGCAATCGACGCCTTCAAAAACGGACTCTGGAGAGAAGACTTCAAAGAAACACTTGGTCGAGAAGATCCAAAGACAATGGCGGCACTCATGGTACTCGCAACAAAGTGGGCAGATGGAGAAGACTCCGTACGAGGCACTCGACCCGTACCCTCACATGAAAATCACGAGGGTGGCAGTCGAGACCGCAGAGATAGCTACAGAGATGATCGAAGGCGCAAACGCAAGCATCGTTATCACGACGATGACCATCCAAACTTCATCGCAGCAGGCTTTGTCCAGCCAAGGGATAGCCGCGACCAAACTGACAGACGACCCGACGATCATCGTGATAATCGAGATCATCGTACGGACAACCGCCGAGGTAATCGAGACCATCGCACAGACGATCGACGTGACAGTCGAGACCACAGACGCGACGACCGCGATAGCTACAGAAGGCCAGAGTGGCGCAGGCGAGCAGACAAAGATCCTGAGCGCTCAATCGAAGAAAGGATGGATGATTATTGCAGATTCCATCTTTATAAAGGGGACGATGGTAAGCTTCGCTCTAACCACTCGCTGAGAAATTGCAGGGAATTCGATCAACTTGCGATTGAACATATACTGCGACTGCAAAAGATGGACGTGCACCTCCTCAACTAGTGCAGACTCCGTCGACTGCATCACAAGCACAGCCTGTTCAGGCATATCCAGCGCCGCAACAAGTACAACAAGCACAGGTATATTCCATACCACCGCAAACACAGCCTACTCAGGTGTATCCTGCACCAACACCAGCGCAACCGACGCCAGTGTACATGGTGCCAGCACAACCCGTTACGGGAACACAAATGGCAGCAGCCGTGCACCAGATGCAGCAAGGAGATGAACAAAAATATCCCGTAACTCGCGGGCAGATGAACATGATCCAGCGAGGACGTCCCTCCAATAGAGAGCAAAAGTTACACACTCGACATGTCAATATGGCGGTCATGGCACCCCCAGCTATCACAGATTTTTTGAAAGGATTAGAAACTCCGATTGTCTTCAATCGAGAGGACCATCCACCCGCAGTATATCGACCAGGGCATGCAGCCTTGGTACTCGACGCCCAAATCGGAGGCTACGCCATGACCAAGGTCTTCATGGACGGAGGTAGCGGCCTCAACATAATCTTTGCAGATACGCTACGCAGAATGAACAAATCAGTCGAAAATCTGCCAAAGTCCACAAGTACCTTCCACGGTATCGTCCCAGGCAAAGCAGTGCTCCCAGAAGGCACCATACAACTCGATGTTACGTTTGGAGATCCTACTCACTTCAGAACCGAGTCGATTGAGTTCGAAGTGGTCGATTGGAAATCACAATACCATGCAATACTTGGGCGCCCCACTTTCGCTCGATTCATGGCCGTCCCACACTACGCCTACCTCAAGCTCAAAATGCCAGGACCAAAAGGAGTCATCACGATCAACGGGAACTTTCAAAGGTCAGATTCATGTGACCGTGACTTCAGCAAAATCTCAGAGATGTACGGGATGGAGCAATCACTCGCCGAGCTTGAGGTCTCCAATGACCGTACACCTCTACCAGGAAGCAAGAAGATGGCAATCGACAGAGGGCTCAAGGCCATCAACGACGCGATGGAGCACAAGGGGCACCCGACTGAACCTTCAGAGACGGTCAACATGTGTCAAGTCCCACTAGTATATAGAGGGGCGCATCTGCGTCAGTTCTATGCATAGATATGTAATAGCGCATAATGTCGAAGAACCAGCAGGTTTCAGACGCACTCTTTTCCCTTACCAGGGTACCTAAGGGGACTGGAAGGTTTTTAATGAGGTGGCTTGCTGGTCGAACACATATTTCGAATAAAGATACATGTTCCTCCATATTTCTCATATATGCCTTTTATTGTTTACCCCACTCAAACACTCGGGGGCTCGAGCATAAAACCCAAACCCCACTCGATATACTCGGGGGCTGGGTCAAGCAGAAAAACTCAAAAACCCCACTCGATATACTCGGGGGCTGGGTCAAGCATAAAAACTCAAAAACCCCACTCGATATACTCGGGGGCTGGGTCAAGCATAAAAACTCAAAAACCCCACTCGATATACTCGGGGGCTGGGTCAAGCATAAAAACTAAAAAGCCCTACTCGATATACTCGAGGGCTGGGTTAAAGAGAAAAACTCAAAAATCCCACTCGATAGACTCGGGGGCTGTCACAAATATACGCATATAAATATTTCGCCACGAATACAAGAGTACATATTTACATTCGGAGAATGCTCCGATTACACAAAAAAAGTTTACAAGTTAAGAATCTGGCTCATCCTTTACATCCAGTACAGGACCAAAAAGTTGCTCCTTGCAGCAATCGATGAATTCCTCAGCAGCAGAGCGTGTCTCGATCAAATGTGATTGGGATACAAGTGTGCCAATTGCAGGAGGTCGAATCGCAAAATTTGGCTTACGGCTGCGGATGTAAGCCATAGTGGCAATGGACCCAAGAATAGCAAGCTGCATCAAAGACTCTTTTACTGAGTCCGTCACTCGAAAGATATCAATCAAAGGAAACAACCCTTGAGGCTGAGGCCCTGACGGGAAGAGCGCGCAATTTAGGCGAGTGAAGATACGCATGCACATCTCGAGCACTTGGGCGTTTCGCCATACTCGATCCTTCAAAGTAACAAGAGTGCGAGCGTGCACCTTGTCCAAATAAAAATGCTGCCTGCCAGTAGTTGGTACCTCAACAACATTATCAGGAGTCGATTGACCCTCCTATCTTCCTGCTGGGCATCAGGCACAAAACCTGCAAAAGGCCAAAGTTATGGTCCAAAGCATAATGCAAACAAATGCAAATTTTTAAGCAAAAATGGTGTCATAAACTCACACTCGAGTTGCCTGTTTATGTTGTCCATCTCGCCAAGAACATATTCCTCGCGTTGGGTAGCAAAACTTGGCTTGGAACGCAGCAGCTCCAACTCAGCTCGAGTGCTTTTGAGTTCTTGCTCTAGTTCACTCACTCGATTCTTCGCAAGAGCGAGTGCCCTCGTGTCATTCCTTGCTCGACCAGATGTTCGAGCACGAGAAGGAGAAGGTCCACCAGACTCGCATTCTTGTGGCTGGTTCACAAAGCACAACATTCAGGCACCCAGATACACGAAGGTGCAAAATTCAGGAGGTTCAGCAAATTTCATTCAAGCAAAGCACTCAAAAGTGTATACTAGCATAAGTAGCAAAAACATACAGGCCAAGTTCGAGTAATCAAATTACATAGCAAAAGTTTCCTAAGCCTGCGAAACAGAATCTGCCGTATTTTTACGCGACTGAGCCATGACAACTTCGGCCCGGCGCTCCATGGTCCGGACGCAGAGCTCGCTCGGTCGCGTCACTGGCTCGGTTACACCCCTGAACGATAGTGGCTTTCCATCCTGCTTTTTCGGGTAGTCCGATAAAGCAGTCTCGAAATCAGCCTCTACACCATTGCCCATCAAAAGTTTGAGGGTGTACTCCGAGCCGCGTACCGTGAGTTCGCGGGCAAAATCCGCCACAATCGACGACCCTTCACCAAACGCTGCAGCGAGCCCTTCAGCAGTCGATGGAGCGGTGGCTGAAGGACACATCCCTGCATGCAAATTGCCAAGGGTACTGGTCGCGACAGCCAGATCTCCCTGGGTCTTGGACAGCATAGACTCGAGTTCCGCGATTGCACTATCGAGTGACAATGAATCACTCGATGTCCCAGCAGAAGTCGAGGCGCCTTCAAAACCTTCAAAGTTCAGAAAACAAAGGCCATAAGCAAAAGTTATGAAAAGGCCAGAGTATTGATAATAGCAAAATCAGAACACTCACCTTTGGCATCGCGAGCCAAGCCCGACAGACGCGCAGCAAGATCCTTATCGCGGCGAGTGGTGGCATCTTGGGCGTCAGCAAGTGCTTTCTTCGATTCAGATTGCTGGGTAGAGAGCTGGGTCTGCAAGTCCTTCACCTGTTTCTCTAGGTCCCCCACACGCTCCTCAGCAGATTTTTTATCTTCTGTGGAATTCACAAACATTCCCAATTAATGTCATAACTTCAAAAGAAGGGAATAGTTTTAGCAAAAAACGCTTACGCGCAAGCTCAGTCGAAGTTGACCGCAGGGAGTCCCTCTCTTGCTCCACCCGAACAAAGGCCTGAACCCAAGGGGCCATGGCGGCATACATAGCTGAAACAAAGCACGCATGTTATCATCGAGTGCAGAAGAAACAAAATTTTCGAGTATAAGTACGGACAGAAGCACTCACGTGATCAGTCCAAGAGGCAGGCTTGGAGGAGGAAGCCACGGCATCCGCAGTTGGGGCAGCTTTCTCCTTGTTCAAATCAGCAGCCATCAACCCAGTTGCTTCCTTGGCCGCTTCAAGAATAGTGCCTTGTGCTGCTTCTGGAGGGATGGATGGCTGCGCCACAATCGACGTATCCGCGACTGGAGGTGGAGATGGCGATTTGCCACTGGTATCATAAAGCAAAAATACATCCAATCAAAAAACAAAAACCATAAAGGCGCGGCCACAAATAAAGGAGTAGACCATAAACCGAACCTTGGTTCATCTTCTTCATCAATCAGGTTCGTCACCAAGGGAGAAAACACCCAGTCGAGAGGTGTTACTCGAAGTAGCAGGAGGACGAGAAGCCAGAGGGGAGACAGTCAGAGGATGGCTTTTAAAAGGAGAAAGGATACCCGAGTTACCAGTATCCCTCTGCTCATCCTCTGTACTCGAAGACTCCGGAAGAACCAAACGCTGGCGCTTAGGCTTGCGAGGGCCCTGCTCAGCATCTGATTCGTCTGAAGCATCCGCCACAACCTGTTCAACCTCTTCCCCTGTTTCTTCTTCGGGATTATCCTGAGGGGTTGAGTGGGCAGAGGCAGGGTCAGCAATGGGCAGCTTGGGTTCCTCCTGTATTGCCGTCTCCAAAGTAGGCCCGGCTTCGGGTAGAGGAGGGAGAGAGGTGGCAGTCGAGTGACCTATGCAGCAAACACAATTCATAATCATAAGAACGAAAGCAAAAAGGACGCAAAGGCAGATGGTGAAGTATAAAAACGGCAAAAAGAACCACTCACTGTGGGTAAGGCCTTCTCTGGCCCGTAGGGGACGTGCGGGAAGTTGAAGTCGATTTTTTCAGAAGCTTTGATGCTCGTGATCTTCTTCACCTGAGCACTGAGCTCCTTCTGCGTCAACTCGGTGGTACTCATCCTAGTGCTGTCGAGTGGACCCTCATACTGCCACATCGGGTGGGCACGAAGGCGTGGTGGCTCTAAGTTAATAGTGCCAGAAACGATGCTTGTATGTCACACGTCAGTTGGGAACCCCAAGAGGAAGGTATGATGAGTGCAGCAGTAAGTTTTCCCTCAGTATGAAACCAAGGTTAATCAACCAGTAGGACGAGGTTTGCTTCGAAGGTGTTGGTGAAGGAGTGTAGTGCGGCGCAACACCAGGGATTCCGGTGCCAACGTGGAACCTGCACAACACAATCAAATTACTTTGCCCCAACTTAACAGTGAGGTTGTCAATCTCACCGGCTTGCTGAAAACAAAGGGTTAAACGTATCGAATGGAAAATGATGTTTGTTTGCATAAAACAGTAGAGAACAATGATTGCAGTAGATTGTATTTCAGATGTAAAAGAATGGACCGGGGTCCACAGTTCACTAGTGGTGTCTCTCCAATAAGATAACTAACATGCTGGGTAAACAAATTACAGCTGGGCAATTGACAATTGATAAGTGCATATAACATGCATGTGTGAGCTGTGGTGTCTACTATGAGATTCATTTGGGCATTACGACAAAGTACATAGACCGCTATCCAGCATGCATCTATGCCTAAATAGTCCACTTTCCGGTTAACATCCGTACCCCTTCCAGTATTAAGTTGCAAGCAACAGACAATTGCATTAAGTAATGTGCGTAATGTAAACAATACATTCATCCTTGAATAAAGCATTGCTGTTTTACCCCTAGTGGCAACAACACATCTACAACCTTAGAACTTGCTGTCACTATCCCAGGTTAAATAGAGGTTGAACCCAACTATCATGCATAAATACCCCCTCTTGGAGTTACAAGTATTCACGTGGCCAAGGCTTCAACAAGTAACGGAGAGCATGCAAGATCACAAATGACATAGACATGATAATATAATATTCAGCTCCACATAGGTATCAATATAAGTCAGATCCCAGCAAACACAACATGTAGCATTACAATAAGATGATCTTGATCATGATAGGCAGCTCACAAGATCTAAACATGATGGCACAAGTGGAGAAGACAACCATCTAGCTACTGCTATGGACCCATAGTCCAAGGATGAACTACTCACGCATCACTCCGGAGGCGGGCATGGCGATGTAGAGCCCTCCGGTGATGATTCCCCTCTCCGGCAGGGTGCCGGGAAGAGCTTCAGAACCCCCCGAGTTAGGGTTGACGACGGCGGCGGCAGCGAATATGTTCTGGATGAAAGGCTCGGTGTTTTAGGGTTTTCGCGTCTCGGGGAATAAATAGGCGAAGGGGCGATGTCGGCGGACCCCCGAGGGGCCCAAACCACCAGGCGCGGCGGTGGGCCCGCGCCCCAGGTGGTTTGGCCACCTCGTGGCTCTTCGTCTCTCCTTCGGACTCCGTGTACGTGCTGGAAAAATAGGGACTGGCCTTTTGTTTCGTGCAATTCCGAGAATATTTCCAGAAGTAACTTTCTGAAACCAAAAACAGCAGAAAACAGGGAACTGGCACTGTGGCATCTTGTTAATAGGTTAGTCCCAGAAAATGCATAAAAGTGATACGAAGTGTATATAAAACATGTAGCAAATGGTATAATATAAGCATGGAACAGCAGAAATTATGGATACGTTGGAGACGTATCAAGCATCCCCAAGCTTAGTTCTACTCGTCCTCGAGTAGGTAAAACGATAACAACAAATAATTTCTGAGGAGACATGCTTTCACACAATCTTGATCAATATATTGCAAGGCTCATGTCATGAATGAAGTGACTCAAAGCAATGATCTATAGTTTGCTAACAAATAGATAAAGAGTAAACAATGAATCATATAAGCAAAAACTTTTCATGAATAGTACTTTCAAGACAAGCATCAAAAAGTTTTGCATAAGAGGTAACTCATAAAGCAATAGATTCAAAGTAAAAGGCATTGAAGCAACACAAAGGATGATTAAGTTTCAGCATTTGCTTTCAACTTGTAACATGTATATCTCATGGATAGTTGTCAACATAAAGCAATATAACAAGTGCAATAAGTAAATATGTAAGAATCAATGCACACAAAGTTGACACAAGTGTTTGCTTCTAAGATAGAAAGGAGTAGGTAAACTGACTCAACATAAAGTAAAAGATAGGCCCTTCGCAGAGGGAAGCAGGGATTAAATCATGTGCTAGAGCTTTTTAAGTTTTCGAAAGCATATAGAGAGCACAAAATAAGTATTTGAGAGGTGTTTGTTGTTGTCAACGAATGGTAGTGGGCACTCTAACCCCCTTGTCAACCAGACTTTCAAAGAGCGGCTCCCATGAAGGACGTTATCTCTACCAGCAAGGTAGATCATCCCTCTTCTCTTTTGTTTACACATGTATTTTAGTTTCTTTATAGATGACACTCCTCCCAACCTTTTGCTTACACAAGCCATGGCTAACCGAATCCTCGGGTGCCTTCCAACATTCACATACCATGGAGGAGTGTCTATTGCAAAATTAAGTTGCTTACTGATAAATCAGGGCAAAACATGTGAAGAGAATTATTAATGAAAGTTGTAATTAATTGGGGCTGGGCACCCCGTTGCCAGCTCTTTTTGCAAATTATTGGATAAGCGGATGTATATGCCACTAGTCCAGGTGAAAGTCTGTCAGAAGTAAATGACAAGATTGAAAGATAAAACACCACATACTTCCTCATGAGCTATAAAACATTGACACAAATAAGGAGTAATAAAGTTTTGAATAGTTTAAAGGTAGCACATGAAATATTTACTTGGAATGGCAGGAAATACCACATAGTAGGTAGGTATGGTGGACACAAATGGCATGGGTTTTGGCTCAAGTTTTGGATGCACGAGAAGCATTCCCTCTCAGTACAGAGTTTAGGCTAGCAAGGTTGTTTGAAGCAAACACAAGTATAAACCGGTACAGCAAGAATCACATAAAAACATATTGCAAGTATTATAAGACTCTACACTGTCTTCCTTGTTGCTCAAACATTTTACCAGAAAATATCTAGACCTTAGAGAGAACAAATATGCATCCCAAGTCTCAACAAGCTCTACGGTAGTTCTCCACTACTAGGCTTTAACTACATGATGCAAGAGCTTAAACATGATCTACTTGAGAGCTCAAAACAATTGCAAAGCATCAAATCAAAACAAGACAATGATCTACAAGAATGCATATGTCTTTTCCAATACCAACTACTACATGTAGCATTTTCTTTCTTCCAAACAAACACCAATAATTTATTTAAACATAAACTCTCCAAATGATAATATAATGCAGCAAGAGAGTATTTATAAACAAGTGCTAACAGCTCGAAGAGATGCATGAAAAACAGGAGCTAAAAGCACTGCAGTAGCTAGTTAAGAATACTCAACAAATATAAGTGAAGAACATGAGTATTCACATGAAAAAGCGGAGCGTGTCTCTCTCCCACACAAGGATTGCTAGGATCCGAATTTATTCAAACAAAAATAAAAACACACAGACGCTCCAAGTAAAGCGCATAAGATGTGAAAGAATTAAAATATAGTTTCACTAGAGATGACCTGATAAGTTTGTTGATGAAGAAGGGGATGCCTTGGGCATCCCCAAGCTTAGACGCTTGAGTCTCTCTGAATATGGTTGGGATGAACCACGGGGGCATCCCCAAGCTTAGGCTTTTCACTCTTCTTGATCACATAATATCACCCTTCTCGCTTGATCCTTGAAAACTTCCTTCACACCAAACTCAAGACAGTTCTCATTAGAGGGTTAGTGCATAATCAAAAATTCTCATATTCTGTAATGATACAATCAATCCCAAAGCTTCTGGACATTAGCTACAGCCACCAATGCTTTGTGGAGCAAAGAAATCCACACAAACACAGTAAAAGAGCGAATGCAAAACAAAAGGCAGAATCTGTCAAAAACAGAACAGTCTGGAATGACGAATTTTTTCGAGGCACTTAAGTTGCTCAGATGGATCTGGCCTAAAATAATGAAAGTTGCGTACATATCTCAGGAATATGCGTGATTTTTCTCAGAATTTTTTGAATTTTCTACAGGGAGATAAGCTCAAATCCGTGACAGCTAAAAATCTGTCACTGCGCAGAAATCCAAATCTTGCATCAACTTTCAATATAGAACTTTACTTGGCACAACATTGCGATAAAATAAAGATACAAAGGAGTTGCTACAGAAGTAACAAAACTCCTTGACTCAAAGAAAACAAAAATAACAGCAAATAAAAACGATGGGTTGTCTCCCATAAGCGCTTTTCTTTAACGCCTTTCAGCTAGGCGCAGAAAGTGAAAATCAAGTGTTGTCAAGAGAAGAAGCATCAACATCATAACTTGCTCTAACAATAGAGTCAAAAGGTAACTTCATTCTCTTCCTAGGGAAGTGTTCCATACCTTTCTTGAGAGGAAATTGGTACCTTATATTACCTTCTTTCATATCAATGATGGCACCAACAGTTCGAAGAAAAGGTCTTCCCAAAACAATAGGACAAGATGCATTGCATTCAATATCCATAACAATAAAATCAACGGGGACAAGGTTATTTTTACGTAATAAAAACATCATTAACTCGCCCCAAAGGTTTCTTCATAGCATTATCAGCGAGAAAAACATCCAAATAACAATGTTCCAAAGGTGGCAAATCAAGAATATCATAAAGCTTCTTGGGCAAAACTGAAACACTTGCACCAAGATCACACAAGGCATTGCAATAAAAATCATTCACCTTTACCTTAATGATGGGTTCCCAACCATCTTCTAATTTCCTAGGAATAGAAGCTTTAAGTTTCAACTTCTCCTCCCTAGCTTGCAAAAGAGCATTTGTAATATGCTTTGTAAAAGCCAAATTAATAGTGCTAGCATTGGGACTTCTAGCTAATTTTTGCAAGAACATAATAACTTCAGAGATGTTACAATCATCAAAATCAAAATCATTATTGTCAATGGTGGTGGAACCATTGTCTCCAATAGTTTGAAAAATTTCAGCACTTTTATCAGAAAAAGTTTCAGCAGTTTTAGGCAATTTCAAACGCTTTGCAGAAGTAGTAGAGACATTATCAACACCAATAACATTACCATCAATAGTAGGAGGTTTACTAGCATGTGAAACATTAGCATTACTAGTGGTGGTGATAGTACAAACTCTAACTATACTATTCTCTTTTTCAAGTTCTTCCTCTTTTTCCCACCTAGCATGCAATTCAGCCAACATCCTAATATTATTATCAATTCGAACTTGGATGGCATTTGCTGTAGCAAATGACTTAATATCTTTAACTTCATTAGGCATAACTTTCAGTTTTAGAATTTCAACATCATGAGCAAGACTATCAACTTTAGAGACAAGATCATCAATTTTTTCAAACTTTTCCTCAACAGTTTTATTGAAAGCTTTTTGTGTGCTAATAAATTCTTTAAGCATAGCTTCAAGATCAGAGGACACACTTCTATTGTTGCTGTAGGAATTACCATAAGAATTGCCATAACCATTTGAAGGATAAGGCTTATAATTGTTGCTACCAAAATTATTCCTATAAGCATTGTTGTTGAAGTTGTTGTTTTTAATGAAGTTTACATCAACATGCTCTTCTTGAGCAACCAATGAAGCTAAAGGAACATTATTAGGATCAACATGAGATCTACCATTCACAAGCATAGACATAATAGCATCAATCTTATCACTCAAAGAGGAGGTTTCTTCAACAGAATTTACCTTCTTACCTTGAGGAGCTCTTTCGGTGTGCCATTCGGAATAGTTGATCATCATATCATCAAGTAGCTTTGTTGCTGCACCTAAAGTGATGGACATAAAGGTTCCTCCAGAGGCTGAATCCAATAAGTTCCTTGAGGAAAAATTTAATCCTGCATAAAAGGTTTGGATGATCATCCAAGTAGTCAGTCCATGAGTGGGACAATTCTTCACCAAAGATTTCATTCTTTCCCAAGCTTGAGCAACATGTTCATTATCAAGTTGTTTAAAATTCATAATGCTACTTCTCAAGGATATAATCTTAGCAGGAGGATAATATTTCCCTATGAAAGCATCTTTGCATTTTGTCCAAGAATTAATACTATTTCTAGGCAAAGAAAGCAACCATTCTTTAGCTCTTCCTCTCAAGGAGAAAGGAAAAAGTTTCAGTTTTATAATATCCCCATCCATATCCTTATACTTTTGCATTTCACAAAGTTCAACAAAGTTATTAAGATGGGCAGCAGCATCATCAGTACTAACACCAGAAAATTGCTCTTTCATAACAAGATTTAATAGAGCAGGTTTAATTTCATAAAATTCTGCTGTAGAAGCAGGTGGAGCAATAGGAGTGCATATGAAATCATTGTTGTTTGTGCTAGTGAAGTCACACAACTTAGTGTTCTCAGGAGTACTCATTTTGAAAAACAAAATAAACTGAATTAAACAAGTAACTAATTTTTTTGTGTTTTTGATAAAGAGAGCAAACAAGACTAAATAAAAATAAACTAAGCAAGACAAATAACAAAGTAAAGAGATTGGGTGTGAGAGACTCCCCTTGCAGAAGCAATTCGGTTTTCCCCGGCAACGGCGCCAGAAAACGTGTTGGTGGCTCTAGTTAATAGTGCCAGAAACAATGCTTGTACGTCACACGTCAGTTGGGAACCCCAAGAGGAAGGTATGATGAGTGCAGCAGTAAGTTTTCCCTCAGTATGAAACCAAGGTTTAATCGAACCAGTAGGAAAACGAGGTTTGCTTCGAAGGTGTTGGTGAAGGAGTGTAGTGCGGCGCAACACCAGGGATTCCGGTGCCAACGTGGAACCTGCACAACACAATCAAATTACTTTGCCCCAACTTAACAGTGAGGTTGTCAATCTCACCGGCTTGCTGAAAACAAAGGGTTAAACGTATCGAATGGAAAATGATGTTTGTTTGCATAAAACAGTAGAGAACAATGATTGCAGTAGATTGTATTTCAGATGTAAAAGAATGGACCGGGGTCCACAGTTCACTAGTGGTGTCTCTCCAATAAGATAACTAACATGCTGGGTAAACAAATTACAGCTGGGCAATTGACAATTGATAAGTGCATATAACATGCATGTGTGAGCTGTGGTGTCTACTATGAGATTCATTTGGGCATTACGACAAAGTACATAGACCGCTATCCAGCATGCATCTATGCCTAAATAGTCCACTTTCCGGTTAACATCCGTACCCCTTCCAGTATTAAGTTGCAAGCAACAGACAATTGCATTAAGTAATGTGCGTAATGTAAACAATACATTCATCCTTGAATAAAGCATTGCTGTTTTACCCCTAGTGGCAACAACACATCTACAACCTTAGAACTTGCTGTCACTATCCCAGGTTAAATAGAGGTTGAACCCAACTATCATGCATAAATACCCCCTCTTGGAGTTACAAGTATTCACGTGGCCAAGGCTTCAACAAGTAACGGAGAGCATGCAAGATCACAAATGACATAGACATGATAATATAATATTCAGCTCCACATAGGTATCAATATAAGTCAGATCCCAGCAAACACAACATGTAGCATTACAATAAGATGATCTTGATCATGATAGGCAGCTCACAAGATCTAAACATGATGGCACAAGTGGAGAAGACAACCATCTAGCTACTGCTATGGACCCATAGTCCAAGGATGAACTACTCACGCATCACTCCGGAGGCGGGCATGGCGATGTAGAGCCCTCCGGTGATGATTCCCCTCTCCGGCAGGGTGCCGGGAAGAGCTTCAGAACCCCCCGAGTTAGGGTTGACGACGGCGGCGGCAGCGAATATGTTCTGGATGAAAGGCTCGGTGTTTTAGGGTTTTCGCGTCTCGGGGAATAAATAGGCGAAGGGGCGATGTCGGCGGACCCCCGAGGGGCCCAAACCACACCAGGCGCGGCGGTGGGCCCACGCCGCCAGGTGGTTTGGCCACCTCGTGGCTCTTCGTCTCTCCTTCGGACTCCGTGTACGTGCTGGAAAAATAGGGACTGGCCTTTTGTTTCGTGCAATTCCGAGAATATTTCCAGAAGTAACTTTCTGAAACCAAAAACAGCAGAAAACAGGGAACTGGCACTGTGGCATCTTGTTAATAGGTTAGTCCCAGAAAATGCATAAAAGTGATACGAAGTGTATATAAAACATGTAGCAAATGGTATAATATAAGCATGGAACAGCAGAAATTATGGATACGTTGGAGACGTATCAAGGCGCATGGGCCACACTCGCATTTTCAAATAGGTGCTGATCAACTGAATACCAGAAACAGTCTTCAGCAACTTGCCAATCTCATTCAGTAAAGGGGTGGCTTCTTTGGCTTCAGCGGGAGAGATAGGGTGATCCCAGGCCACCGTTTTCTTCGGAGAATTCTCAATCGAAAAAGCCGGGAGCACCACCTGGTCGACTGGCACATAGAACCATTTGGTCCGCCAGCCTTGGGCAGAATCGACTGTCTTCAAGCTAAAGTAATGCGAATCGCTTCGCACTTGGACCTGAAATCCACCCACCGGGCAAGGGCGTTTACCCCGGCAGTTGTGGCGCACCTTGAAGATATGCTTCCACAATGCCCAGCTGGGGGACACCCCCAAGAAACACTCGCATAGCACCATAAAGCAGGCGATATGCATAATGCTGTTGGGAGTAAGATCATGAATCTGCACGCCATAGGCGTACAGTAGCCCTCACACAAAATCATGCAAAGGGAAAGAGAATCCACGGGGGAGGAATTCAGCGAAGCCGACGCGCTCGCCGTCACGAGGGTCAGGGCGTACCTCCAGACCTGGAGCACGCGCGGCCAGCTGGTCAGCTGGTGGCAACCAACCCTTCTGACGGTACTCAGAAAGGGTGTCCTCGGTTATGCAGGATCTCATCCAGTCGCCGGGGATCTTCAAAAGCGCATCGGCAGGCTCACTCGCCATGGCCGCATCCTTCCCCTTGTCCGTTGGATCGGTGGCGGGACAGTTGCAGCGGCACGCTTGATCCTCTTTGGTGCCATCGCACAAGGGGCAAAAAGCAAGGAGCTTGGGAGGCAGAGCAATGGTGTGCGGTGCGCAAGGAAGAAGAGGAACAGGGGAAACGAATGGCAAGTAAATTAAAATCTTGCGCAAAAACTGTTACTTATCGCACAACGCAAAACTTCATCATAACCGTCCGTACAAACGTGCATAGCATCTGGCCGTACACGTGGCGAGCGCAGAGAGCAACCGTCGCATCCCACGCCGCCCACTACGCACAAAACCCTAGGAGGTTATGATGGCGCGGCGAAAAATACGCCACGTCCGGTCAAATCAAAGCTGGAACGGCGCCTTCTGCGGTCAAAACTCTGAACATTGGGCCCACACAGACATGTCTTGTCAAAGCAGCGAGTTCACGCCTAAGATGTCACGAATGACGTCAGGTATAAAGATAGCATACACATTCAATTGGAGGATTCAAGATTACAATCGACAAAGTATTCGACTAGCAAAAGTACTCCCATGGGAGCATATCAAAAATTTCTTGCGATTGATCAAAAAGGAGCAAAATTATTGAGATTATCCTCTACTTCAAACGAAATAAAGCATAATCTCGGGGGCTACTCCCATGGGAGCGCTGACGCGCTCCCATAGATTTCAAAGGCAAAATATTTCGATTGACAAAAAGCAGTATAGAAGGATGATTTGAGATTGTCCTCAATTGCAAGACAATAAACCACAATCTCGGGGGCTACTCCCATGGGAGCGCTGTCGCGCTCCCATAGATTCTCAAAAGAAGGTAAGAAATTTACTCGACTACAAACTCGATTAAATGCATTAAAGTACTTCGAAATCTTAGAATCATACTTCATAAATTCCCGGACTACGCCAATCGCGGATGTTTTGGATGCTGCATACGCAAATGCAAAGGTAAGACCCGCTGAGCAATCGAGCTGGGCCGAGGGACGCTCCAACAGTGTTTTCCCTTGATTTTTTCCGTGTCAACAGACATGATGAAAATCCTGACGGACGCGTTAGGTATCAAAAGTTAAACTGCAGAACGAATCAGTAAGACCTACAACAGCCTGAGTCGAGTCTGTCCAGTATGTTTCAGCTTCGAGTCCGGGGACTCGAACCTGATTGAAGGCTAGTATGGTTTCGCCCAAATGTGCGGTTAACTGAGCTCGATTTTCGAGTGAATCAGGCCTACTATGTCAATATCCCTAGGCAAAAGTTTCAAAAGTGTTCCAGCTTCGAGTCCGGGGACTCGAACCTGATTGAAGGCTAGTATGGTTTCGCCCAAATGTGCGGTTAACTGAGCTCGATTTTCGAGTGAATCAGGCCTACTATGTCAATATCCCTAGGGAAAATCTTTCGACTGTGTTCCAGGCTCGAGTCCGGGGACTCGAGTCTGACTGAAGACTAGTAAGGTTTGCTCAAGTAAGCAGTTAACTGAGCTCGATATTCGAGTGAATCGGGCCTACTATGTCAATATCCCTCGGTTAGCATCCACATACAATCGAAACAAATTAGAACTTGAAGAACTACATCGGGCCAGAAGAACAAGCTCAGAAGACTATGACGTGCACGATGAAGGGAGCACATGCTCGATTCTTCGAGTCAAGCAAGTACTCGGGGGCTAATGACGAGGTTATACTCTGCGGGTACCCCAGCATAAGGGTACCTGGTGCGCGTAATGATCAAAGAAGCCCAAGGATTAATCGAATCCCACGAAGGAAGGCCCGAGACGAAGAGTGTTTTCCAAGTTAGATCAAGTTATAGTCGGTTAAGACTTTCCATACATGTAACCTTGGTCGGTTATGTTTCCCGAGACCCAGCCTCCTATATAAAGGCTGGGAGGGTGATCGATCAAGGTAAGGAATCCATAGCCACCAAAACCTCGACGAGATCAGCAGCTCGTCGAACCCTTGTAACCCTCATATTCATACCATAAATACAGACAAGCAGGAAGTAGGGGTTTTACCTCACTCGAGGGCCCTGAACCTGGGTAAATCCAGCTTGTCAACCGTCGATTCCACCGGTACTACGCGTTCTCTACCACACAATCAACCCTAGGTATAGCAACCATGGGAATTGCCGAGGGCACACCTCGACACGGTGCTGCCGCCGCTCGCCTGCCTTCAATTCCTCTTCTCCGGTGTGCCCACCATGGCTCGGCGCAGAGCTTCAACCTCTGTGCCGCCGTGGTGCGGTAGTGCTGTACCCCGACCTCCATATGCCCCCTCCAACGGTAGCGCGAGCCCTGCCTCGCCGCCGTGGAGCTACGGCCATGGACGTAAGGTAAAATTTCTTCTCCTCCCTCTCTTCTCCACTCTCTACCCTTAGCTAGTTCGAGATGCTGCCGTAAGAATTGATTTGAACATGTTGCTTTCAGTTGTTTTAGGTTTTGTGATGAACAGATGATGATTCTAGATGAATTTCTCGGATATGTGCACTGCCTCCTCTATGTGCACACAGTAGAGGTGAATGGTATAGATCTAGCATGTTTAGATCCATCCATTACCTCTGGATGTATTGTTGGGAGCATTTCTTGCTCACAGAAGATGAAATTCTCTTTAGAAAATAATTCTGAGCTAGATCTTGTACTAAATGATCTAGCTGTGATGAATAAGTGCTTTTAAGAATGATTTAGACAAGTTTTGCTTGCTGTGATGCCTCCTTGTAGAGTTACACAGCAGGTTGCTTGTTTAGAGAGGATTTTTTTATGCTTTCCTGTGCTTCTTCTATGTATAAGGATGTGCATAGCTCAGCTAATCCAGCTCTGCTGGTTCACTGGCTTGTGTAATGCTTTGTTAAAAACAAAATAAGAACATATACTACACTATTGCCTTTTTCCCTTGTCTCCAATGCTCAAACAATTGCTAAAGCACACAACTTCACTCCCTTTCATCTCTCTGTCCTATTTCTTGCACAAAACAGAAGTTCTCTGTGGTGCAATTTATTTTCCTATAGCACCCTACCTTGCAGTGCAAGGCTCTGTTAAGAACAGATGCTAAAATGAACACTCTAGCATGATTCTGTCATTTACAGAACCTGCTTAGCCTCTCTCTAGCACTTATAAATCAACCTCTGTTGTAGAGCAGCTAGAGCTACGGAAGAGCTCTGATCTTGCTCCAAGGTTCAACCTCCTTCTTCTTGCTGCTTCAATTTTTCCTAGAGTATATTTGCTAGCTGAAATGGTTTGTGGTGGATGGGTTTAAGTAATCTCCATGATATATTTGTGGTTTGTGGTTGTTCTTGGTGAAGAACGGATGAAAATGGTGCTGCTAGATGTTCTAGTGCTTGTGAAAAAGTGTGGTTTGTGATGGCTGTGACTTGTGTGTGCTAGTGGCTGCGGCTTGGGTATGTATTTATACAAATTTGAGCACTCCTGTGTTTGTGACACCAGGATAAAAGGGTTGTGGTGACTAACCTGCTTACAGTGGCCCTCTTTGCCTCGAGCTGTTTTATTTGACTCTTTCTTGCACACCTTTTCACCTAGGAGATCAGCTCACTGCTGCTGCAGCGCAGTTCATCTCCCCTGGTGATAACTATGAGTCATTCTTGACTCATTGATCCTATTTGGTCTAGATTTCTGTGTGGCAATGCTTGGCTGAGAATTGAAAGGCTTGAGATAGTCGGTTTGAGATGATTAAACTCAAATATGTGGCCAATTAAGCTGATGGCTAGCTTAGTGAGGGTTTAGGGTCCATTTGCCTAATTAATAGGCAAATGTGATACCATAATTGTGGGCTAAGGTTTTATTTGCCTCCTGATTTGATTTTTGGGGAAAGCATTTTATCTGTGGCTTTGTCTTTTGAAGATCAAGATCATAAGCTCAATACAGCACTTGTTTGCCTAAGATTTAAGTTGTCTGAGTTGATTTTCTATGTGCTGCAACATGCCTTTGCCCCTCCTTGTTGCCTTCAGATTAAAAGAGCATGATCCATTTGATCAGTCCCTTCTGTTGCCTTTGATGATTTGCAATATTCCCCAATTTAGCCTAATTGAACCTCAGTTTTAATTAGGCTAAAACCAGGTTTCATAAATTAATATGCCAGCACCAAATGGTGTTGGCAACATTTTAACCATAACCCCAAATTCTACTTGTTTGTGTTGTTTGTTTTGCAGGTTAGAAGATGAAAAAGACTTGAAGATTTTAGTTTAGGAATTTTAGTACTGTTTTTTGTATTCTTTCAATTATTGTAAGATTATTTGTAATGAAATCTTGTAAATTAATTGTGTTGATCATTTATATAACTTGTATCCCATGTTTCATTCACATTTGAGTTTATAATACAATATAATTTTTATCTATATTCTTTTTTTAAAGATTCTTTTAGAAATATTTGTGTATGAATCTGTGAGGTGGATGAAATATAATGACTTATTATTTGAAATGATGTCCTGACAATTCTTGTGATTTATATCTTGTTATATTTGTAATATGTGTGTATAGAAAGATTTAGGAAAGAATATAATTGTTTAAACTTAAGATTATTACAAATTTCCTTTTGAAATGAAATCAAATCAAATGAAATCAAAGATTGTGTTGCAGAAGTACTAGTAAAGGTTTTGAAAATATATCGTAGGGTTTATCGACTCCTCTCGACTATCTGTCAATATCTGACTCCCAGAACATCGACACTCGTCTGGAATCAACCCTCGATTCATTTTAACACAAAAGCGCGAAATTTTTCCAGATTTCACCAAAAGATGCATGGATGCACAAATGCAGTTCCTATTTCTACCCTCTCGAGTCCTATAACTGCGGGGTATTACAGGTAGCTTGCCATCATGTGAGTGCGATCCATCTTCTGCTGACTAGGGTTCTCCACGCACGTTGTGAATCCTCCTCTCTTGTTTCTGGTCAGCACTATCTGTTTTTCTTTGAGACTATGCCAGAGAGGCGTACCATACTGATATGGAAGGCAAAATTTGAAATACAAGACGAGTACAACTCGCTGTGAGCAACGAGCATAGTATGGACTCCACACCGGCTAGTCCAAAGATAGTCACCACACATTACAACTGCAAACGCAATAGAGTCTATCCTAAGCCGAGCAATGGAGCAGCATCTTGACCGACGCCGGTCACTGCCAAAGACAATCGTCTTGGAGTTCCCGTTGACAGCGTACATTACCCACCGGACTGGGGCAACCGTCCTTGTTGCTCGCACCACTGCCGCCGCAGCACCTCGTCATTGCCATTGCACTATCGAATGTTGTACCAACTCTCGTCTCACGCGAAAGATCCTGATTTCAGGCGGAGTTGTGAATCCTCCTCTCTAGTTTCTGCAGCAACTCTGATTTTTTTTTTTTGGGCAGGATAGAGGTCGCAGATAGATCCTTGGAGGTCAGGCTATCAGATAGCGCGCTCGGGTCTTTCCGGTGACGCCGACGTGCCGTAAGATGCGCGATGCTTTCCGGCGGCTGTCTTGTTGCATGAGTGCTCGTATGGGTGCGGGTGGTGATTGATCAGCACTGTGTGTTTTCTTCTTTCTTTCCGGCAAATCGGGCCCATGCTCGAGACGTGGAGGTTCATTGGAAACGATGATTCAGAAAGCAGTGCGCATGGAGCCATGGAGGTAGCTAGAAGAAAACGGCGATTTGTTGCATTATTACTCCCTCCGTTTAGGTGTGTTAGGCCCCTAGCAAAACGCAGCGCGACCAATGTACAATTTTACTGGTTGCCACAATCTCCTCATGTCGTACAAAGTCCACCAATCAACGATTAGAGATATAAAGCAGTTATTAGCGACATAATGAAAGGAAACTGAGACGTCGTCAAGGCCCACAGTTCTGCATGCGCGCGCGTAGGAGAGAGCCAATCAAACCCAAATTTTCCTGCATGCACCGGTGTGTTCCCACATCATGCAAACCCAAACGATCAAGGAGTAATTATAGGGGGGAGAGAGAGAGGACCTGCCGCACCAAGGTAAGGAGTAATTATTAGCGTAATTAATTCGTTGGGGCCTTATTCCTCCACCGTTCCGGAACAAATAGATTTTGGTTAGAGGCCTAACACACCTAAACGGAGGGAGTACTAGAGTTCAAGCCTTGGTCGATCGGCGGAGTAACATCGGTCGAGCCCACATCACACGCACGCACACAAACAAACTGAAAACTGGCAAGGCCATCGCCGCCGCTCTTTCATTCATATCGCCGAGTCCGCGTATGATGGATCTTTTGTCGAGAGCGCGCACGTCCGGGGACGTCGGTGGCGGACCGCGGACGAGCCTCGCACCTTCCCTGTTGACACAGTTGACCGGAGCCGATATCAAACATGCATCTGGCCAAGTTTGGTCATTCGACAAAGAGAAAGAAAAATGCTAGAATTGGATGTAAAGGTGTATTTTTCTTTAATTTATTTAAATATATGCTAACAACGCCACCATTGGAGCCATGTCAACTATGTTGAGGGTGTCAAATGCGACCTCTTCTATTCCTTCAATCATGACAAGCTTGAATCGGCAAGCGACATTCGTTGACTATGATTAATTATGTTATGATTAATCGTCTTACTATGTCATTGCATTGTCTTAACGTGTTCAAGTATTGTTTTCATGCTCCATCTGTCCATGGTTCAGCTTTGTTCTGGGTTGAGATTGAGCTGACTTTCTGTTGTTGCTTTTATTAGTATCGATCCTACGTGATGTACACGATTGCAGAAAGTAAACGTGAGAGGGTATTTGTTAAAGTGGCTAAAAGCCTATATTCGGCTGGGCAACGGCTACACACGCTTCTTCATGTACCCCCTTTGTTCCGTTATATAAGATATTTAAAATATATCAAGTTGGACTAGAAATAGTCAAAAATGAGTGAATATACACATTAAAACGCAGTCTAGATACATACGAATATGAGAAAACTGAGAAAAGATAAAACATCTTATATTTATATTTAGTAACGGATTACGAACGGAGGGAGTATATGTAAGTATGTAAGTAAACATAGTTTAGTCGACGGTTAGCCTGGCAACATCGACAATGGAGCCGACTTAACCAGCTTTGTGTAGTCTATCTTTTTCTGTAACAAACCATATTATAACTAGTTGAATGCCCGTGCGTTGCCACGGTCTAACAAAGTGCATGAAAATACCAATGATATAGAAAAGTAATTAAGAGTTGGCGCGGTCTTTAGGAGGAACATGATCATAGCACATCAGAGAACCAGAATATACATGTAGAAGTCATATGAAAAAATGTTTTTTTTTGTTAACTCAGCTAAAATGAATAGTAAAAAGGAGTACTATGGTCCGACTATTGTTTTTATATATCTCTTCTCCAACCCGTGGATTTTAATTATCAACAAACTGCATAAAAAACTAAGATGTGGCTGCTGCCTTATTTGATTTTGTAAAAGGCGGACAAAGACGACGATAGTTCATACTGAGTGTGGATTTCAAAGAGGACAAACAATAATACTTTCAAAGTGGATACAAATAGCTTGCATATGATTTAGTCAGTAAAGAGCATTCAACATATATTTCATAAGGGATGTATTTGGTGGTTATCGGTATAGCAAGGTTCCCATACAAAAATATATACATATTCTCATATAATCAGTTTTATTTTCATGCAATGGGATCAACGACACGTTGGGTTCCTGTTGCTGATTCAACTCCTGTTTTTCGGCTTCTGAGTATTGCTCATCTTTCTGTATTGAAATAGACCAGATGATTGACATATATATCTCATATAGAGTACATTAGTGGATTAATGATTACCTGTAGCTAGATCTTATTTTAAATCCAACCAAGATGAACGTAAATGGCAACATATCACAAGTCGATCTGCAATCACATAAGCCAAACGTCGGCATCAACAAAAGGAGGAATTAGATATTTCATCTTTCAGACAGAACCAGTGTATGATCTTTAGTACGGGCGAGATCGAGTAGTAAAACTGGAAATATCACCATCAAGAATTAGTTCCTTCATGACAGCACCAAGAACCAGCCCTCCCCCTATGAGTTTCTTTACCACTGTCTGTGCTACCATGGATCTCAAGTTCTGAACTCGGGGGAAAGGGAGCTCCGGACCTACGGTCAAACTGAACCACCAGGGCCTTTTCGAGCCTGCTTGCGGTGTGCAGCACCAGCTCGCTGGCAGATGGCCTTGCCCACGTACTGCTTCAGCCAAACACCGAAGCAGCGGTGCAGGGTCGCCGCCGCGAGCCGGCGAACCGCGGCCGGGAACGGGCGCCACCGTCTCAGTGTCAGGCTGAAGCTCTCGTGCTCCAAGACCGTCAGCTCCTCCGTGTCCTTGGCGACCCATGGATCTGAAGCTCCCAGAAGAGGGTGTTCGCCCAAACTTTTTGTTCCGCCAGTACAATGGCCGGAAAACCCACACGTACATGTTACGTCGATCCACCGGCGCCTCCCATCTGCCCTGCCGCGCGCTCCCGCCCCACTCCGTTTTCAATTGCCAAAACCTTCACGTCCCCCCATCCCACAGATGGAAGACCGCCACGCCGCTGCCGGGGCGAAGGTCCGCGTGAACGGCGCGCCTGCCGAGGCGACGCTCTCCACCGGCGGCGGCCCCGAGCTCCGGTGGCGCTACTGCGCTGGCACCGCGGCGGAGAGTAGCCTCTCGCTCGAGGCCGACGTGCTCGGCGTCGAGGCGAACGGGAAGGAGGTCTTCGTCCGGGCCTTCGTGGCGGACCGCGGACGATGCCGCGGAAGAGAAACCGCCGTCGTGCTGCGCGGCCGGTAAGGCGGGAGGGAGAAGGCGCATGAGGAGGAGGGACTACGTGTTCGAGATGGCCGACGGCGAAGGCGCGGCCGCGGCGTGGGGCGATATGCTGCGAGGCTGCTTGGACTCGTTCGGTACGTACGTCCGCCGTGCTGACGTTTGTCGTCTCTGACGGAGACTTTGGTTCAACCGGGTGGCCGCCTCCATGATGGTAGTAGGAGATCGCTCGGTGTGACGACGAAAGAAAAAAAATCCAATCGTTTTTTTCAGTTACGGATGGCATGGTGGGTAATTACCCAATATTGCAAGGGTAAAACTGGAAAGTGAAAAACGGACCATCACCTGAAGACATATTATATAGTAGAGATTGATCGACTCCTGTTAATTTCCGATGTAACCATCATTATTGATAATCAATAAAGAGGTATTTGATTTGTCAAAAAAAAAACAGATTATAATTGGTCGACTCCAACACCTAACCCTCTAGTCGATTTGACGTAGGCTACACCGAGACGTTTTGGCATGTCAGAGCCACGGCCGGATACACCATCGAAGGTCAGGCTGTCAGATAGAGCACTTGAATCCGTGACGCCGACGTGCGGTGCTTTCCGGTCGCTTTCATGAGGCTGACACACGATGAAAAGAGTGAACCTGATTCCATGCCCATGCTGCCCGCGCCGCGCGGCGAGAAAATGTTCACGGACGGCGACGGCGCAGCCGCAGCGCGACTTAACCTAAGCAGCACGCCTGGTGAAAGCACCCGATACACATCCAGCCCTGAAGAATGAATCAACGCAAGAGATCGATTGTGTGAAGGACACCCTGACGTTCCGCGTTTGAGGCAGCAGCCGGCCGGCGTCTGCTTTGTATTGGCAGGCACGAGCCGAGCGCTCGCATATGCACGGATGGTGATTATTCAGGATTTCAAGACTGTTTTTTCCTTGGCAAATCGGAAGGTAAACTGAAACCATGATTCAGATTGCAGTAGACGCATGCACATGCATGTATCGACAATAAAACGGTGATTTCTTGCATTATTACTAGCTAGATAGAGTAATTAAGTGGTACACGCCCTGCTCGATGGAGTAACACGAACACTAAACAGGGCATCAAGCCCACACACAGCACGCACGCACGCACACACAAGCCGGAAACTGGCAAGAGGCCGTCGCCGCTGCTGTTTCATTCATCTCTCCCCTGACCCCAGCGAATGATAGATCTTGTCGAGACCTTGCACGTCTGGGGTGGACGTCGGTAGTAGCTAGCGGCGGTGGTACTTCCCAGTTCCCACCCTCCCTGTTACTTAGTTTAACCCCAACCCAAGCAGAAGAAGGGTGGAGCGGGCCTTCAAGTTCAAGCCCGTGCGTATGTGCGGCCGAGGTGGGCGGCGCGGAGGTCGGCCGGGTCGACGTTCGCGGCGCGGTTGGCCGGGCGGTAGTGTCCCGTGACGGGGTCGGGGACCCAGGAGCCGTCGGTGGTGGCCTTCTCGGCCTCGCCCGCCGCCTTCCTGTCGGCGACGCCGCGCCTCATCGCGCCGGAGGCAGCGGCCGCCGCGTATCCTCTGGTGGACGGCGCCACCAGCTGGGCGAGCGCGCGGGCAGCAGCGGAGCCGGAGAGAGCGAGGGCCATCGGGATCGGATCGACCGGACGGCTGGTGGCGCTCTGTCTGGAGACTCTGTGCTGCTGCTGCTGCTCTGAGCTGGTGTTGTAGGAGGGAGGATGAGACAACCGAGAGGGGGAGCGCCGTATTTAAAGGCCGGGAGACGGCGGAGGAGCGGGGGTTTTGGATTTGTATGGCGTTTGGGAGCACCGGAAAGCCGGGGGCCACGTGGCGCGGCTCTTTGCCTCCGACGTGGTCACCTTGATATTTTTGTTTACTCGTCCTGCTGCTCCTGGTAGCCCGGTTCGGTGGACGCGTGGCTTGGAGCAATTATTTGGAGGAACTTGTGCAGAGGAGTAAACCAAGTCGTGCTTCGTTTTATTTCTATTTTTCTTCTTAGTGTACGAAGTTGCCTGGCTCTTCTTAGTTTTTTTAGAACACAGTACAACACAGACGCTCACAAATACGCACGTATATTCACCCCTATAAACGCACATACGCACACTCTACCCCTATGAGCACCTCTGAAGGACTGAGCCGGCAGATCTTGAGGTTGACGAAGTCACCACAGGCGCCTCGCTGTTGACGGTCACGCCACCTACCACTAAAAGAATAGCGTCGAATAAACCTGGAATAAATCCAGATAAATGCAAACGGCAATGCCAAGTCTATGACTTGAACCTGGGTGGGCTGGTTTCACCACAGTGAACCCAACCATCAGAGGCAAGCTCCGTTTGCGGCTCTTCTCAGTTTGCTAGTCGTTTTTTACTTTTTGTGGCGTGGTATATACTGCACTGCAGTATTGTTGTATTCGAGGTAGAGCGCGACTACGAAAACAAAAACAATTTCCCCGTATCCACGAGTAAACTGGTGGCACATGGAAGCAAGGAAGGGGCCACTCGTCCCGGTCGGGGCGCCGAACATGGCGCTGATATTTTCCACACACAAAACGTGGACGGACGGGGGACCTCGTCGGCACGGTGACGGTGCATCTGGACAGGTCGTATCCGCCGTCGCTAGCTCCCGGGCCCGGCCGCCGCCGACTCGGCAACGGCGCCAAAAGCCAAAGAGCGGAGACCCGTGAGTGATGATGCGGTGACTTGACGCGGTCGGCGTTTTGGTGGTGGCCGCATCCACCGCGGTGGACCCCAGCAGATTCCAATTCCGGTGACGTCCTACGTGCATATGCACCCGGTGATCCTGGTCAAGTTTGGCCACTCGACGAAAACAAAGAAAATGCGATAACTGGATGCAAAGGGGCATGTTCCCACAATTTTTTATGAGAGTATATGCTAACGACGCCATTAGAGTCATCTCAACCGTGCTGAGCGCGTCATATGCTATACCTACCTTCCTGACAAGGTCGATTTCTTTTTCGAACAAAGACAAGGTCGGGTTGGTTAAAGAAACCCGTGGGATACTATAATCGTCTTGCTGTCATTCAGTAACCAGAGAACTACGGATTAATAAATTATTGTATTACTTACTCCGTATACAAAAATATTTGACTTAAATTATCTAAATTCATATATACTTAAACACTAGAAGATGTCTAAATACATCATTATTTAGAAAAATCTGTGACAAGTATTTTCGGACGGAGCGAGTATTATCTTCACGTGTTCAATTATATAGTTGCCACGGTGTATCTCATGCCATCGGCTTCACCGCTTCGGTCGGTCGAGGACTTTCTTTGGTCGCGTAAATCATCTAATGCAATGTCACTGATTTTGCATATCAACCGAGCTAGACCCTCGGACCTCCAACCCTAGATACACATCCCCTTTGGGGACGAGCATGGCCACGATCTAGTAGCTGACTTTTAACTCAGCCCAACTCCACGCCGATTGCTGAACGTACCTGGTTCATGTGTTTATGTTGCCGTCTAACATTGGTGGCCGGAGTGCATGTGCAAAGTCTTAACATTATCCTGGATTTTTTGCTTGTTTGGCTACTCTAAGGGACTGGTTGTCTTAGTAGTGAATTAGCCGAGCAATGGGTCTACCACACCCATGTCCCGCAATGGCTCTTTCCTGCCTCCTCCTGGCACATGACAACGTGTAAATGTGACAAAGGGAGCAAAACTCCAGGTTTGGTCGCCTATATTGCCTCGCTGACCACCCTGAGTACACCAAGCTTCCCGCCACAAAGACTAGACGAGCAAAACCTAACCTCACCAATTCGATGAATAAACATATGGTGTAAACGGATCAGATTTTGTTTGCTTGTACCATATCCCTTACCATATTTTTTTCCTCTGATTTGGAGCGACGGATAATGACTGGTTACATATTGAAATGTGGATATATTGGAAATGGGCGGACTTAGACCGGAAATGGGATAGACATTGCCGAGAAGGGTGGAGCTTCCATAAAAACAAGTGGCCGACGAGGCTGCCTACCTTGAGATCAACTTCGCGAAGCCAGGAAAATGTACTACTGGTGTTACTCTTGAGTTTAGTGGCACATCGCATATTTGTTACTCCTAAAATTTAGCAATATGAATCCTATAAATTTGGGATGACATGTCCAATTGAATCATATGGGAAAAGGAAGTTCCTTTGATTGTGGTGAAAGAATTTTTAATTAGGTTAGACCTCATGTTATTTTCCTTTTAAAGTTTATACTACAATATTCCTGTGGGATATGATCCTATAAATCTAACGGATTCCGAAGAAAAATTCCATTGGATTTCAATATCCTTTGAAAATCCCACGAATCAAATGATAAGACTGCTCTATATCATAGGGTAGAGTAGACCTTGGACGCAAGATGCAGACTGCAAGTATAAAAACGGTCTTGAAGATAAAGTATCTCATAAAAGAAAGTGCAGAAGATTAGAAACCGCTAACTTGGAAATTTCAACGTGCTTTCAAAGGGAAAAAGGTGAAATCAAGACAAATCGAGGCATCGGATGCTACCGTAGATAGGTGAGCATCTCTCTGAGGAAAACTAAACAAACATGATTAGCTTGCCAGTCGTGATCAAGCGCTGATTCGCATTATAAATAACAGCACGATACATAAAACACCCTTATAAGGAAAAACAGCGTGACAAGCAAACAAGGGCATGTGTATCACCCGAAGAATAAACTTGGCTGATAGAAACAGACTGTAGGTCCTGAAGTGCAACTACAGATTAACCAGTCTAGCTCCTTACAACACAAAGTCGTTTTTATTGACCTGTAGAATGTCCGTTAAGCGCTGAATTCAGAAACACCAAAGTTGCTGCACGATTCGAATCATTCCAAACTTCACACAATACAGCTCAATCGGCATCACAACAGCTTGACTCCAGCTTCTCTGACTGAATCTATAACAGCCCTGACTTTCCCGTGGTACTTCTGTTCTCTCTTCAGGTGGATGGACACTGCAGGTATCCCCTGGAGCAGCAGGCGCTCGCCGAGCAACTTCCCAATCTTTGCGGCAGCAGAGACGTCACGGGTCGACTCCATGTTCGGTCTCAGCAGCTTCTCCTGTGAGCTTGCAGAACACGCAACGGTTGCTGTTGGGGTATGGATGACCTGTGCGGTAACAAACTTGTTCGAGAAATTCATCTTCAAAAGGTAGGGCTTGAGAAAGGTGACGATCCTAGCTGCCCTGTCTGGTGGAGGGATCACCATCGTTGCTGGTTCCTCTGCTGCGAGGTAACACACAAATAAATATTAGTTGACGATGTCAGCGCAATTCAGTTACCAATCAGAAAACCTGTGCACACAGTGACAACACAACAGTGGGCAAACATGTTCTGAATCATCAGAAGTCAATGTTCAAACCAGGATACAAACAGCACGATGAAATACAGTATTTAGGCCGATGCTAGACGAAGTATATAAATAAATTTTCGATGCTGATATAGACAAGGGAGAAAATGCACGAGAAAGTTATGATCTTAAACAGGAGGAATGAAATCAACATCAAATCTGAAGCAGTTGCCTGCAAAGCAGATAACAAAATACTGAATCAAGCATGTATTTAGCTTTACAACCACGCCATGTGACAACGAGTTGTACCAGGAAACTCCCTTGATCTCTTTGCTTATATACAATAGCTAATGAGTAACAAATCTTGATCTGCATAGTTGCACCTTAGGTTGTGTTGGCTAGCCAAAATAATTGATATGGTTTTGGTTGTCCATGTTCTGGCCTGGGTTGGCAAGGAAGTTCACTGGGAGTTCCCGAAGGAGCATGGACATGCGAAATGTTCGGCAAACATCAAACAAGGGCCCAATGTTTCGTCACCGGCACGGAATCGATACGGTTAAACAGGGCATATACCAAACAGGCCCTAAACATGTAGCTATGACTATGAGAATAGTATTCAAGTTTATATGCAACTTTTAAACATAGTCCAGCAGCAGTAAGTATATTGACATGCAGATAATTATCAAATGCAGCAGCCAACCTTGGTATCCGAATATTTAGTGCCAAGAGTCCAAAAGCAAAATTTAGCAGGATATTATGCCATAAATTCGACACTGCATCTAAATTCTCTAGAGTGAAAAATGTAATGATGAAAAGAGAAATAGTTAAAGCATGCATGATGCAGAAACACAGTGATTTTTCTGAAAAAACCACATGCCCCAACAATCCTAGGATACTATGAACATCAGTACCCAATAGAAGGCCCTACATATTTCAGTTTGTCAGTATACATGGCACCTAATCGATTCCAGCTCACAGATTGTCAAATAAATAATGACAATGAAGTATGTACATACTGGATCAAGTGTACTGTATAACTTATCGTGCTCGTGCAGTTCGTAAAACCTAAACATGATAATCAGCGGTACTACTTGTCGGGCCAAACAAAGATTTCTCGCCGAATCAACAATTACAGAGAGGAAAACCGAAGATCTTTCAGAACGAGTTGAGCTCTACCACGGAATGGCATGCTGCTACTACTGAATCGACGCATACGCAAACATCTATGGATCCAACGAACCGCGCAACCTTAACACACTGGTGCTACCAGAGATTGTCGCTTACCTCGGCGAACACGTGTCGCCGGAGCCGGAGTAGTATCGCGCGGCGGGACGGAGAAGCGACAGGCAGTGCAGCACGGCGGCGGCGGCGGCGCGCGGTGCGTCGTGGGTGGGGAAGCCGATCGATCCGAATCAGAGCGTGGAGGGCTCCAGGTAAGCGAAATGGTGGGCCGGCCCATATAGACATCCGTTATTTGTGGCTGGGCCGACATTGCGAACCGTCTCGATCTCTTCGAAGGGCGAAGCGAACTATCTCGGAGATCCGGCGGCGGCTATGGCGATGGCGGCGGCGGCGGGCGGCGAGCCGGTTGAGCCGCAGTCGTTGAAGAAGCTAAGCCTCAAGTCGTTGAAACGCTCCCTCGACCTCTTCGCGCCCACCCACTCCCTCCTATTCCCCCCCGACGCCGAGAGGTAAGCCAGCTCGCTCAGCCCCCTTCCTTAACCCCAAAACCCTAACGCCCTGGCACTAACCTGCTTCTCTTCGCTTGCTCTCGTTCTCGTTCTCGCGGCAGCAAACGGATTCGCGTCAGCTGCAAGGTGAATGCGGAGTACGGTGCGGTCAAGAACCTGCCCACCGATCAGGGACGAGTGCAGGGGAAGGCTGCTGCGGCTCCTTCTACCGCATTGGCGCTTCCAGGTAAATGTTGCTGCCCTTATTAGACGACTGCTTCTCAAATGAACAATAACTATTATCTAGCTAGAGCGTGAATTCATTCTCGCAAGCAGTGGACCCTAGGAAAAGAAATAGGGGGTATTTAAGGAACATGTGAGGCCGCCGGAAGACCTCTGTTTGCTGTAATTACATGTTCCGTAGGAAGATGTCAAACGTAGGCAAGAAAGTTAGATAGTCCATCTGAAAACTATGTTTTATTGCATTGGAAGTGATGGAAGAAGCCAAAGCTGGAACAACAATTGTATATTAGTTCATCATCTCCTTCACATTAATCAGATGGAACTGATTGATTTATTGATATATTTCGGTGCTGGTTTAAAACATTACTTGAGTAGTTGAAACAATTGTTTCAGGCTGCCCTTGCGCGTCTCCACTATCATTTTTTTTCGAGACTGTCTCCACTATCATTTCCATCTAACTTTGTACTACAAAATATGGATACTGGGGTAGACTGGATGATACGAACTTCCACAGTCATGTTAGTATTTTTATTTCATTTATTACTTTAGCTCACAATTATCTTGTCAGGCACAGAAGGCACAAAAGATGCTCGTGGGGGAAGCACAAGTAATGCCATAATTCCTGCACCACTTATGCTTCCTAAGGCACCGTAAGGCATTCATATATTCTTGACTGTTGTTAACATGTTGATCCCATTCCTTTTTATTGCTACTGAAGTTTCCTTTTTATTTTCGACAGTGATTCTGCAGGAACAGGCAAAAATATAACTACACTATCGATTCCTGGGTCATCTGACAGGTTTTGTTCACTTGCCTTTCCTTCTTTCTATGGCTGTCTATTAATTGTACAACATGCCATCCGTCATTAGTTGCGTCATTTTTTTTGGAATAATAATTATAATGTGCAGTTCTGGCTGTTACTTCGAATTGCTCATGTCTTCATACTCTTTCAGATTCTCGACATCTGCACTGATGGAAAGGTTACCAAGTAGATGGCCTAAACCTGCATGGCATGCTCCCTGGAAGAACTATCGGGTACTATTTTTATTCAAGTGCCATCTTACATGTTGTTTGTTATACTAACAGGCTGACACATCAAGGTAACCTTGATGGAATACCGGTGCCATTTTTTGCTTGGGAAAAGGTTTTGTTTTGAGCATGCATACAGTTCTAATATCCACACTCTGGAATTTATACTGGTCAAAATCGTTAAACCCTCCATATTCTGCCTGTGTGCTTGGAGTCAGACTGATGCACAATAGCTTCTTTTAGTCTTTTAGCGACAAAATACATTCTTTATTTTCAATAAATAATGTTAAGTTCTTTGTTTAACGTATGCAGGTCATCAGTGGTCACTTAGGCTGGGTGCGATCGATAGCATTTGATCCAGGGAATGAATGGTTCTGTACTGGTTCTGCTGATAGGACAATAAAGGTGAGCTCAACAGCCTGCATTTCTTTTTTGAATGTTCTGTACTTCTACTTACATGATAGATACAATCTTCAGTTTTGAGAATCTTGTTGAACCTAATAAGATATATATGCTGCTATTCTGGGGATGAACTTCTGTGAGAACCAGAAAATAGTGCATGTATAGTGTATGAGCTATTTATGCGTCAGCTGCCAATTGGGTTTTATTTGACATCAATCTTTCATTTGTTTTTCGGTTGTTCCTTTTGTTGATGTGGGCAGTAGATCTCACTTTATTTCTTGCAAGGACAAGTATTATGAATGCCCTTAGGCTATCCCCCTCCCCCCTCCCCTATTCAATCGTACATGACGCTATCAACCCAACTGCCCCTACATGTCACACTACTTTCTGTTGTACTTCAATTATCGGTCCTTTGAACTCTGACCACTGCCTGTTGTAGATATGGGACCTTGCATCAGGAACGTTGAAGCTTACACTGACTGGTCATATTGAGCAAGTTCGTGGTAAGTTTTTCTTGTTTTGGGTAGCAGAGTCTCGCCAGGCACTCATCACCTTTTCAGTATGCTGTTTTTTTGTTGAGTCTGAGAATTTAGTAGCTGATGAGTGTAATGCACATTGATGTAGGACTTGCTGTCAGTCAGCGGCACACATATTTATTTTCTGCTGGCGATGACAAGCAAGTGAAATGTTGGGATCTCGAACAAAATAAGGTTTGATTTATCACTTTATCCTGTTTGGTATGTGGCATATTGACATTCTCATGACATCATCTCTGTATTCTCTGTTAAAGGTTATACGGTCTTACCATGGGCATCTGAGTGGGGTTTACTGCCTAGCTCTCCACCCAACAATCGATGTCCTGCTGACAGGTGGTCGAGATTCAGTTTGTAGAGTACGAAATCACTCCTTAAAGTTCACATTATGCAAAATCTGGCAGCACAACGATGCACTAAGATCTAATTTCATACACAGGTGTGGGACATCCGAACAAAAGCACATGTTTCTGCTTTAACTGGTCATGATAACACAGTTTGTTCAGTGTTTGCTCGGCCAACGGTAAGATACATTTTACTTGTCACGACTCACTGTAATTCTGATTTCCGCTCTCAATATTGTTTTCATTTAAGGGCATATCAAATTTCTAATTCGAGTCTTCTGATACTTAGTCACATTGTATGTTAGTAAATCCTGATGTGTGAGAACTTTGAGTTTGAAAACAAAACAGTTAAAAAGTGATCTTGATACGTTAGATACTCTGATATTTTCACCTTTCTGGAGTATTATTTAGACCAGGCTCGTAGCTTGGGATAGTATTTCCTTGTGTATTGCAGTACCTACGGTTAATTATATATTTTTTCTCAGGATCCACAAGTTGTCACTGGCTCACATGATACAACTATCAAGTTCTGGGATCTTGTAGCTGGTAATTCAACTATCAAATTCAACAATGTTCACCAACTGGTTTCCTTTAGCTGTATCTGTTTCTGTTTCCATTACAGTTGTTTGTTTCCTCAGGGAAGACTATGTGTACTCTTACACACCATAAGAAGTCTGTTCGGGCTATGGCACTGCATCCGAAAGAGTTGGTTCTCACCCACTAGTTTATTTTCCTATTATGTACATTGTTTGAACCTTAACAATAACTTCTCTTGTGTAGGAAATCATTTGCATCAGCATCAGCGGATAACATAAAAAAGTTCAGCCTGCCCAAAGGAGAATTCTTGCACAACATGCTGTGAGTTAACCTATTTGCATTCGTACTTATTTCACCTTGTGCATAAGTCGTACGGTTCGTGATTTGCTTTAACTGTAATTGGGACATTCAAATACTCAACTATATGTTAACGGTACTCAATTCCATTATCTATAATCAAAATACATCTAGGTCTGCTTTGCTGTCTGCTTGATGGCCTTTTTTGTGAATGTGTGCATTCAGTATACGTTGACCAGCATGTTTTTTTGTCGTCTTTTAATTGGCGGAGCCACAGTATTAGCATTGGGTTCAGCTGAACCCACTGAAATCAGCTAAATTCAATAGAACTTGGACAAAAAACTGCCCTTGAACCCCATGATTACAACTAAGTGAACCCAATACTTGATATTTCTGGCTCCGCCCGGTGTACTTTCAAATGGTTGAATAATGGATTTCTACTGTAAGTTTGAATTCTAATGTCCCAGATCTATCTTACCGACAATACCAAAGTCAAGGTCCTCTTATCTCTGAGTCGCAGAGGCATTTGTGCTAGTTATTCTTGCGGTTGTGACAGTAGAATCTATAATATCGAAACATGCCACTTACCCTAGTAGTGACCATCTGGTGTTACTTTAAACTTTGGCTTCAATATAATCTGTGACTGTAGGGAGTATATTAGCACGCTGATACTGTTGCAACATACCCCCTCCGTCACATACTAAATGACGCTAAAACGGATGTATTTATACATATTTTAAGTGCTAGATACATCTGTTTTAGTGTTATAGGACGGAGGGAGTATGTATGTTATTTTCTCCACTCAGTCCAACATATTTATGGTGGATCATGCCCTTAACTTCTCATCTGTAATTACCTTCAGGTCCCAGCAGAAAACAATTTTAAATGCAATGGCTGTTAACGAGGATGGTGTCCTGGCAACTGCAGGTAAATACTGTGACAAAGTGTCATATTATTCCAACTTTTTCAGGGGCTCCCCCACCATGCTTTATTTATTACGGTTGTGTTCTTTATGCCCTATATATTGTCTGGATTTTGTTCATTTTTAAGATGTTAAGGAATCACGTATAGAAGAACAATATTTCATGATCTCTAATATGTTTTCAGAGTTCAGACCATATATCTATAATGGAACATCCGTTTTTCTTTTTGCAGGGGACAACGGAAGCATGTGGTTTTGGGATTGGAAGAGTGGCCATAATTTTCAGCAACAGACTATTGTCCAGCCTGGTACGTAGTACTTTTCATTCTGCATTGATGGATGGGCTAATAAGTAGATAAGTGATATTCGCCTTTTTGATTTTCGACAAAATATTTCCTCTTATGAGAGGCGCTGGATAGTCTAATGTATCAGAAATGTGAGTGGCAATGGTCATCCCGCAGTCTGTCAGGCCTAGAGGCCTTGATGTTTGTTTACAACTAGAATCACTGATTATCTGCATCCCTGTCATGTCCAATTTCAGGATCATTGGAGAGTGAAGCATGTATATATGCCCTGTCTTACGATAATAGTGGATCGAGGCTTGTGACCTGTGAGGCAGATAAAACTATAAAGATGTGGAAAGAAGATTTAACAGCAACACCAGAAACCCACCCCATCAACTTCAAGCCACCAAAAGACATCCGGAGATATTGACTGCCACACAAATTGCGACATTGATTTCAACTGCCCAAATTCTACCTCTTGGTTTAGTGGCCACTTCGTTGAGCCTGTATGGTTGGTGTATTACAGTTCATAACGTCCCTGTGACTACAATACAGCTAGTGTTGTACTAGTGTTTATTGCTGAATTTGAAGAATGCTTTCTGGTTCTTGTTCCATGGCTTGTACCACATAAAGAATTTAATCGATGTATCGGCTGCTGTAGTTGTGTTTGTAGATACAGGTTCTTTGTATAATTGTTGTCTTGCAGGTGCTTCAGAATTCAGACTGGGATGAAGAGTATGAATTTGGTTTTGTTTGACATTATTAGTGAGATTCGCAATGCATGTCAGTTGTCATGCGGTTTTATTTTATCGAAAATAAATGAAAGCTTGTGCAGCCGATGACCAGCTACACGATGATTGCCTGGACTAAGTTGAGCTATCCAGAACTTCTTTACTAAAAAAAGAACAAATAACATGTTCCCAGTAAGTCCCTCATGTCGACGGATCACGGACGTGGCCTAGTAGGTGTATTTGGTCAGAGTTGTCCACAGCTAGCAAATCAAGGAGCGGCGGAAGCTGCAAACGGAGCTTGGCTCTGATGGTTGGGTTCCCTGTGGTGGAACCAGCCCACCCAGGTTCAAGTCCTAGACTTGGCATGGGCGTTTGCATTTACCTGGATTTATTCCAGGTTTATCCGGCGCTATTCTTTCAGTGGTAGGTGGCGTGCCCGTCAACAGCGAGGCGCCTGTGGTGACTTCGTCAACCTCAAGATTTGCCGGCTCGGTCCTTCAGAGGTGCTCATAGGGGTAGGGTGTGCGTGTGTGCGTTCATAGGGGTGAGTGTACGTGCGTATTTGTGAGCGTCTGTGTTGTACTGTGTTCTCAAAAAAAAAAAAAAAGGAGCGGCGGAAGCTAACAAGATCGGGCGTAATGAGTTAGGGCATCTCCAGCCCCCCCCCCCCCCCCCCGAGGCCTTTTTAGCGCCGCGGCGGTCAAAAAAACGTCGTTTTTGTACCACTCGGCCCCCCAGAAGCCCAAATAGCGCCGTTTCGGCGTTATTTTGCGCCGGCGCACCCAGGGGAAACCCAGCCCACTGGGTTCGGCTTGGGGGGGGCGAAATGGCGGGAAAGGCGACGCGGGCCAGCGCTGTCAGCGACGCGGGGGAAAATGGCGCGGAACAGAACCGCCCGTGAGCGGCGCGCCCTCATCCTCTCGGCTCCCGCGCTGGTCAAAGGCTGTCGGAGTTAATGGCGTGGCCAGCGGCCAGTGAGCGCGCCGGTCAAAAGGGGGCTGCCGGAGTTAATGGCGTGGCCAGCGGCCAGTGAGCGCGCCGGTCAAAAGGCTGCCGGAGTAATGGCGTGGCCGGCGCGCGTCGCTTCGACGTCCAATCGAAGGCCACGCGGCGCAATGGCGCAGTAATGTCGCGCCACCACGCCTGGCCGCCGAGCTTTAAAATCCCCCACCCCCTCGCCGGCCCTCCGCACACTCGCCTCTCCCTCGCCTCTTCTCTGCTCTCCCTCCCTCGCCAGAGCCCTCCCTCGCCAGTGCCCAATGGCCGACGACGCCGCCGCCGCCAACGGATGGACCCGCCGCCACCTCCGCAAGGACGAGGCATGGGCGCTCTACCAGGCGGGGTACCCGTGCCCCCCTGACATGCGCGTCCCCGGCGCATCCGGCGGCCAGGGGGCGTGGCAACTGAGCGCGGGAGGCATCCCCGTGCCTCCCGTCCCCGTCGGCGTCGAGTTCGACTACGCCATCGCCGAGGTTCGCGAAGCCCTGACGGAGGAGCAGGCCGCGGACCCGCGCTGGAGGGCGGAGGGCAACGACGCCTTCTGGCAGGCCTATTTCCAGCGCCGGCACGACCAGGACGTCGCCGACCGCGGCAACAACGGCCACATGGAGGGCCGCCACAACTCCAAGGGGCGCAAGCGGTGGTGGGGCAGCCCAAACCGCCGCCTCCAGTGGGTCCTGGACTACATCGCCGCCGGCAACGAGCCCCGGCTGACCATGCCGCCGAGGATCGCGTCGTGGACGCCGCGGCGGATGGGCGCCGCGTCCTCCTCCTCCGCCACTTCGTCTTCCTCCGGCGCTCGCTCGGCTCCAGGTACCTGCGCCGCGCCCCCCTCTGTGACCCCCCCCCCCCCACAACTCTCAACTCCGGTCGCCGCGCCCCAGTGCGCAGCGGCTCCCAGCGCCGCGCGGCTTCTCCCCCTCGCTCCTTCTTGCAGCGCCTCGTCAGGGCCAAGAAGGAGACCAAGCAGGAGCCGGAGCAGGAGGTGGAGTGGCCCGGCCTGAAGGAGGCCTCCACAATCCATCCGGCGACGGAGGAATTCGCCGCCGACTGGAGCCTCCGCCAGTTCACGGAGGCCGAGGTGGAGCGCCAGCGCCAAGCGCTCGCCGAGCTGGAGCGCAGGCACGCGGAGGAGCGCCAGCACGCCAATGCGGGCCGCCCCCGCCGCATTCCTCCTCCTCCCGCGGCGCCGGAGATCCCCTACTTCGTGCTGGACCCGAGCGACAGCGACGAGGAGGACGACGCCTTCAGGCAGGCCCTGCTGCTGAGCAAGTTCCAGCGCGGCGACGGCGAAGGCCCGAGCCGGCCTCCCGGGGACGGCTCCGACGACGACGACGACGGCGACTACAGCAAGGCAATCCAAGCCAGCCTGGGCCTCAACTAGCCCTGTGTAGATCGCCGAATAAAATGTTTTTATGTTTTTAGTTTCGAATTCTGCCCTGTAATCGGCGATTTTTCCGCCAAATATGAATGGAAATCGCCTGTCTATTTGTTCCGGCGTTTTTGAATTTTTGGGCCGAAACTTGGGTTGGGTTCGCGGCTGGAAAACGCGCCCCCCCAGGATCCAGATTAGCGCCGTTTCGCGCCGCGGCGGCCCAAAATAGCGCCGTTTTGGGCCCTGGGGAGGCACAACGGCTGGAGATGCCCTTAGATTGCCTGGACTGGAGGTGAGTGAGGCGGTTCTTCTTCGGGAAGATGCCCTGTCTGCTTCTCTCAGCTTACTTGACGTATTGGCACACGATGACTGGAGGTGTGCGAGAGAAGTTCCTAAGAATATATTTTTAGTCTACTAGGAAACGTGCCCGTGCGTTGCTACGGGAGTGAAAAATAATTTTGGTGCAAAATATTGACATAAAGCAAATTTTACCCTAGACCTGTAGAATAATATGACCTCTTACTATATTGATGGTAGATGTGCTAACTTTCTCTTATGTTGAGATACATGCAGATGCCCGCAATTGAATCTTTGTATGGTGTGTTGCACCTAAGCTCTATTGATATTCTATCTTCTTTTTTCTCTGCCTGCATATTTGCATGTTTCTGTGTTTCTCGCACAAAGTTTTTTGTCTTTTATTTTGGCTCTAAAATCTGCATATTTCGTGTTTTTTTTTTTGCAAATTAGTTGAATTTTTTATATTTTTTGTTTTGCTGATGATACGCTTTGGCGGCGCCTTTTTTATTTTTTCTTGGTTTTTCTTCGTTGGTCATCCGTGCATACCGATCTCTATATCGTTTCCTTCTTTGATCTTTGACATCCATGATTAAATATTGTACTATCCCAAATTGCTTGACTGCATGAGAGTTTCCTATGTCATTGACAGAAAAAGATCGAAACTGATTAGATTTTATATCGCACTACAGTCCGCCGAGATGGTGCACCTACAAGCTATCTAGCAAACCTGCTGCTTGTTGGATCAGGTGGACATAGCGCGTATTGGCTAGCTTGGCTATCACTACTTTCCTTAGCTAGCTAGCTTGACGTACTGATCGAATTGAGACTGCACTTCCATGCTTATTTCCAACAACGCACTACAGGAGCTCCCCGTTGGTGCCGGCCTGCTGCATGACTCGGAAACGGGTGTTGACGATGGACCTGTGCCGTGGCGGTTGGCAAGCGCAGGCGAGCAGCACCTCCACAGAGGTTGCTCTCGAACTTGGTCTCCGCAGGTCCGTGTCGATTAAGTTGTCTCTCAGTTACCCGGCGCTCCACAGCGTCTCGACTGCCCGACGCTGGGCGGTGACTTTCTCTGCTTCCACACGCAGATCGCCGTCCTCGGGAGCAACTCCACGACGGTTTTCCAGAACACGCCGTCGTCCTGATTGATCAGGATCTCTTCCCGGAGCTGCTCGACGAGGTACTGCGTGCTCCCTGCCTCCCTCGCGGCCGTACTTCCTACCGGTGCCGAAGGCCTTGTCCTTCCTATGCGAATCTGTCGACTGCCACGCTAGGTTTTTCTGTTGGGAATCGAGTCGGGGCACGGATTGGTTCGATCATATTCGATTTGATCTCGAGAGTAAGCGGCTGCCCTTGTTCGTTCCGTGGCTATATGGGTGGGAGGAAGGATCCGCTTCAATCTCTCCTACCGTGGTGGAAGAGGATCTGTTCACGATACGAACGCAAGCGGGACGCAGGAAATCTACATCGTAGTCTTTTTGACGTACCACGCCGTGCATGGTGCCCGCGGAGGCCTTCATCTCGGCAGCGTCGGCGCCGAGCACGAACGCCTCAGCGCTGAACCTCTCCACCGTCTACTCCCGTTACGTGCTGATCACAATCATGCTAGCCGTCCCGAACGCCCTGATTTCTGCCGTGGAGGAGGAGCAATTTCGGCGTATGGGATAGAGAGCGAGGAGTGGAAAACAGATCGACGGGTCGTGCGGGTTTTGTAGAGGCGAGCAGATTGGATTGGAGGACGGTCACGGCACGCGCACGGGCGAGGGGCGGTCTCCGGACCCTTTCCGCGATGAACTGAAATATTACACGAAACGGGGAGAAGTGGGACGACGTACGAAAAAACGGACGAAAATCTGGGAGGAAGAAACCTTACTGCTTTTATTATTAACTAGCAAAATGCTCCTGCGTTGCTACGGGCCGATTAAAAATTTAATGATTTATTTTTCACACCAAATAACTCTCTAGATGTATCCAAATATTGTAAGGATAAGGTCACTATGTTGCCACCTTAGGGGCCGCTTGGATGGTCGTTTTTCAACCGGAAAGCGTCGGAAAAAATTTCGGACCTAATCAGGTCCGTATAATTTACAGCTACGGATGGCTGCGGAATTACAGAGGGGAAAGTTAGACGGGCTTTTCAATGGGGGCCTTAATCTGAATGGTTTCATCACACATAAACATCAACCACACCTATGAATAAACTTTAACCTTTTTGCAACCAAGGACCAGGGCCTGCAACATCCACCTCCTCTCATACTGGTCCTCTTTATCCTCACCTGAAGGAAAAATGGCCGAATATAAAAGGAAAAGAATAGAAAAAAAACAAGCTGAGGTAGCAACCTAGAAATCCATAACCAGAATAAAGAACATATTGAAGACCATCAGTATCTTCTCCGTAAGGTTGTTGCTTCCTACACCAAACAAGTTGTTTGTCCTCAACGCTTCTATAAACAGGAAAGAGAAAATCCTAACCAATGGTGTCGTCGGATAAAGCTAAGCTGAGGCTGGATGCAAGTTAATCAGAGCACAAACAAATCACCCCAGGAGCAAAACGAAGGAGGCAGAAACATGGTGAGTAGACAGAATCATCAGGCGCGCACTCACCAGCACAGTGCCTCCGTCGGAGCTGCGGGGAGTGAATGAACTTCCCTTGCCAGAGCACCTCCAGGTCGGCGCGATCGCCACGGAAAGCGGAAGCCTCCGGCGAGGGAGATGATGCAGGATGAGGCGCGGTCTCTACGGAAGCCTCCGGCGAGGTATAGGATACCGGAGGAGGCTATGGCCACGAGCTACGCGCCGGTGAATCGTGGAAGACGACCGCCAGAGCGGAGCTCTTGATGCGGCATCGCCATACCTGGCCGGCCTTCGTAGTCGAGGAATTCGGCGCCATGGCAGTAGTGCGGTGGTTTGAGGAAGATCGCGAGGTCGCCACACGTGGAGATCCACCGGCTGGTCGACGGAAGCGGCGCCCCTCACCGGAGATCGATGGGCGGCGGCGGGGAGTCCACTGCATGCCCTTGGCCGCCGCCGCCGCAGCTGCTGGAGAGGCGTGGTTGATCTACGAGCAGCGACACGGAGGCGGCCGCCGGAAGAAGCGGAACATGGGAGGGACAGGGAGCCGGAGGGATTCGAGATGGTTGGGGAAGCAGCGCTGGAGGAATTGGTAGGGCGGCGGCTGTGTCTCCCGTCGATCGCCGCTGCCACTTAGAGGAGCAAGGGGATCGCGGGAGGTGCGGTGCTGTGGGTTGGACTAAAGTGCAAAAGTGGTCAGATGTGGTACTGCGGGTTGATTTACGAATTTTGTAAGGACTAAAATGCAAAATAACCACGAGGCCGGCCCGTTGGCCAGCTTTGGTGGTTTCGTAGGTCGTACAGACAGACGTGTGTTCGTTTCCGTTTCGTCCTCTAGCGGCCGGGCTGGGAGCTTCAGCAGGGGGTTGGGCTAGAATTCGATTCTGGTGCCCTCCGTCCGATGGCGTTGTTCTCAACCCATGCCGATAGTTGAGGCGCATGGCTGTGGTCAGCGACCCCTTCGCTGCCTCTCTTGTCCAGCGCGGCTCCGCCCGGCCTGCTCCTCTCCCGCAAGCTCCAGACACCACACAAGGCAAGATATATCACGGTGAATTCAGCTGCTCTATTCGCTGCCCTCCGTGCGAGCTGACGCCGTATTCTTCTGACAGTCATGTCGCCCAGTCCTTCAGTGATGTGCTCTTTTCTCTTCAACATGGATGCACAACTCAAGTTATGGTGATGCTCGTAAATCTAAGCATACTGATACTGGTCAGTCGAACCTGCACACAAGGAATGACGATGAGGCTGGTAATTTAGCTGCAACGGGAGGCTGCAGAGGCCGAGGGAACGCATGATGGATACAGGGATGATGAAGAGACTGCGGACGTGTTGATGTACAGATAAGCAAGGCTTCTGTCCACGACTTAGCTTTGACACTGAGCGACTATGTCCGGGTAGCCACTTGTGGTTTTGTCCATGCAAGTATTTAAGACCTTTTCAGCGATTTTGAAGGTGAATGACATGCTTAAGAGTTCATATACGCATGAGTCGGAGTTGGACAACTTTCGTTGAATGTGGGAAATTTAGACATTTTGATAGCACCGAATTTGATCCATGTGCCTATTTTGACTAAAAAATTGCAAAAAAAATCTGAAAATTCAGAAATAAATAAATAAATGTAAAATGTTAGCTAACTAAAAGTAAGTGCGTGCGTGCTAACTATACGTGCCTGCGTGCACAAGTGCATACTAAAATGTGTGCGTGCGTGCATGCACATGTGCTAACCAAAACGGCGCGATTTGAATAATACCCATCAATCTATTGATTGTACATGAGAATATAAGAGGTGGATTGGCTAGCGCGATGCGCCTAGCGACATAGGCCCCCTTCTTTTCAGCTTCTGGAACGGATTCTGGCCCAAAATCCCCAAAAGCCCAAAAGAAGGGTCCAGATTGTGCCCAGCTTATTTCCACCGAGAATCTCAGTTTACACGTGAAATCAGAATCGGGCCGGGAGCAGCTTCTGGCCAGATTCCCGGGATTCTCCGGCCTGGCCCGAAACGGTCTACACGCGTGCCCTCCGTGTTGGTACTAATTACAGAGATTGCCACCGATAGACAAAAGAAAAGCGAGCTCGTCTCCTGCCCGCTCGATCCCGAGCTCACCTTGCTCGATCCCGACGGCGCCCTCCTCTCCGGCGCTGGCGACCGGCCTCCCGCTCGATCTGGCTGCTCCCCACCGCCGCCGAGCCCCTCGCCGCCAAGATCTTCCCCGCCTCCCCAAGCTCTCCGCCGGCCTCGCAGGTGTGCCCCTCGACGGCGCCCCGACCAGTGCTACGCCGGCGCGTCCCCGAGCGCCTTCGTCCGGACCGGCGGCCTCTCTCCCGCGTCCAGGAACCCGCGCGCGACCCCGGCTCGCCGCTCCACCGCCGTCCCCGACTCGCCGCTCAACCGCCGCGTCCGCCGCCTCGCCGTTGACCGACGGCCGCCGCCGACCGCCGCCTCACCGCTGACCCACGGCCGCCGCCCAACGCGAGCTCGGCTCACGTGGGAGACGACCTCCTCCTCTTGCCCTACATCGACATTAGCGCGCATCGAATCTGAGCTCGTCTCTAGCTCGTTGTGGTGGTGGATTTGTGATTTCTTTTTTTTTTGGAGATTTTCCCCAAAATCCCCAAAAGCTAAAAAGAAGGGTAGGAACTGATTCTAGGAGATTTTCCCCACCGCAGCTTCTTTCCAAGATTTTCCAAAAGCTAGCTTATCCAAAATCACAAGCTGAAAAGAAGGGGGCCATAGTAGGTCGCGAGTTCGATTCCCGCTACACACGGCTAATATTTATTTTGCGTGGCTGCCAGGTTAAACGGGCCGTGCCCCTCTGATGGGCCCAGGTGGCCAGGTTTGGAAACCACCCATCACGTACCAAAAAACGGACGAAAATTAGGAGGAAGAAACACTACTCGTATTATATAGTAGAGATTAGGTATAGAAACCCCTACGTTTCTGGCATAACTAATGCCACCAATGGCTGCTAAATCAAAAGTGCCGTCAAAATATTTTGCGTGGCTCGTTACCTAAGGATGATGAAATAAATCGTTACTCTTCAAAGGAGTCTCTACTATAAAAATATGGAGTGTCCTGTCTCCTGCCGTCTCCGTCGTACGTTGCGGTCGTTTTACACTTCAGTCCCTCTAAAAGTTGGGAATCAACCCGCACTCCAGTATTCAGCCTAACGCCCGTGGCGTGGTAAGTCGCGACAAGTTTGCACAAAAATCCCTAAGCAGTCCGAAAATAAATCCGCAGTCCATACGGGATAAGATACTATGTGCGTCCGGTCCAAAACAGAGCTTCCTCTGCTCCCCACGTCTCGCTAGGGTTTCTCCTCCTCTCCCGCGATGGCGGCGGCGACGACCTCCCGGCGCGGGCCGATGGACGACGAGAACCTGACGTTCGAGACGTCGGCGGGGGTGGAGGTGGTGGGCAGCTTCGAGAGCCTTCGACACCATGGGCATCCGCGACGAGCTGCTGCGCGGCATCTACGGCTACGGCTTCGAGAAGCCCTCGGCGATCCAGCAGCGCGCCGTGCTGCCCATCATCTCGGGGCGGGACGTCATCGCGCAGGCGCAGTCCGGGACCGGCAAGACCTCCATGATCTCCATCTCCGTATGCCAGATCGTCGACACCTGCCTACGCGAGTAAGCCTCCGACGACTCCAAATCCACCTCCGTACTGCATATGGGCACCTGAGTTATGTCTCCTTTTCATTTCTTTCGTTCCTTGGATTTTATTTCCGTAGTCCTGATAATTTTTTGCTGATGCATTCGTTGTACCAATAGCATAAATTTGAATGTATAGTTTCTAAATTATATGTTTTTATTCTTTTTCTGATTGCAAGGAAGCCAAATAATGTGACCACTTTGAGATTGACGAACCAAGGTTGTGAAAGTTTTGAGCATAAGCAGTTCTCTTTCTGAAGTGTGCCACCAAGGTTGGCTACCTTTTCTTCTTAATGTGTTTTTTTACTTTGTGAATCATTCATATTTTCCCAGTTTTTTACTTCTATTCTAATTGTTGTAATAATTCGTTTGACATAAACCTGTTTATCTATGGCCAAGGGATTTTTCCCATGTTAGAGAGCACAAAATTGGTGATGAAGGTAATGTAATTTTGTTTATTGTGCATTTGTCCCATGTTAGAGAAATACCATGTTGATATCATTCTAAAAAAATAGCAAAGTTTTTTAAAGAAAAAGCAGCACTCCATCAGTTGCTGTTGTATATAGTGTGCTAATTTTGCTTTTACATTCCGGATTGTTTATTACGTCATAAAAGATAAAAGCCCTAAACATCAGTCGTCTATCTTGCTCGCACTGTTTTTGTTATGTTGCTAGATTTTTGGCCATGAAGCCTTACCTATTTTTTAGTTCTACGAAGTGAAGAAGCCTAAAGATGTGGATTTTATCTAATGTCGTGGTTTGGGCTTGCAACTGACCTTTTTGATATGTTCCTGTGAATTATTTGCATGTGAGATTGCAGTCAAAAAGTTAGGGTGTGTTCGGTTCGTGTCATGAGGTAGAATGTAACGGGTCCGACCTGCACTTGGAGCTGATTCTCGTGTTCGGTAGAGAAGTAGAACCGGAACCCACCGATCCCCCGGAACGGCATATTCCAGTGAGATGCTGAATTTGGTCATTCCACCAAATCAGTGGAATTACCTGGTTCCACGCTTTCTTTCTCCTCAACTCTGTCTCCTCCCTCTCTCTCTCCCGAAAACCTTCTCCCTCGTTCCTCTCGATTAGACCAGATGGGCGGCGGAGAGGCGGCCTAGCAGCAAGCTCACGACAGATTGGAGTAGAAGCGCAGGGAAGGGAGCAGACAGGCACGCCGGCGGCGGCGAATAGCAGCGGGGCGGTGCCGAGCATAGCATCGGGTAGATGGCTGATGAGATCGGCGTCGCCGATGTCAACCCGTGCCCGTTTCTGTGGATACCGCCGGCGTCGGTTTCTTTTTCCCAGTCGCGGATACCTTCGCCGGAGGCTTCTTCTTAGCAGCCGCGGGTACCGCCGCCGCCGGTTTCTTTCTCCCAGTCGCGCAAACTGCCGCCGCTGCCTCCTTCTTGGCAGCCGCGGGCCGCCGCTGCCGGCTTCTTCTTAGCAGACGCCGCCGGTTTCTTTTTCGCAGCCGCGGCTATTCCACCAGATGCGCGTTTCTTTGCCGCGGGTGCGGCCGCCGCCGGCGGCTTCTTCTTGGCCGACGCGGAAACCGCCACCGTCTTCTTAGCAGCCGCGGCTACCGCCGCCGCCGACTTCTTCTTAGCAGCCGCGGCTACCGGCGCCGCCTCCTTCTTCTTGGCCGGCGTCGGCTTCTTCTTCATTGTTGGTGTCCGGCGAGCTGGTGAACTTTGGGCGTGGGGAATTTGGGTGTTCTTGGCGGCTCTTCAGCTAGCTAGGGATCGGTAGAAAGCTAATACTAGCAGGGTTCCTTCTCCTTCTATCTCTCCAACCGAACGTAGGAATAGAATTAACCCATTCCATTTTGTTCACCTACCGAACATGAGAACGTAATCAACCCGTTCCTTTAGAATGGAATGATGACATTCCATTACATTCGGTTCCCAAACCGAACAGACCCTTAGATGGATGGAATGACATCCAGGGTCTGCAATTGTAGTGGGATTTATATGACATCCAACTGTTCATGTTTTGTGTTATTTCAGGCTTGCTCGGAGATCTTTGTGTCCACTCAATATCAGGTACATGTTCAGATTTGTTTTGAATAGTTTAAATTTGGTTTTTGTCAAGAATTATTTGGGGTTATTCCTACCTTTATAATCCAATGGTATATTGTTGTGTATGCAATCCAGCAAGGGAACTGCAAAGCTGCCTTCCCTCACTCTCTCACATTAGCATATTAGATTACAAATCTGTGATCGCCGCAGGTTCATGACTTGCCACTTGCAGGGCTAGCTTGACATCAAGATATCTTGCCTAGGCGAAGACATTTGTAGTTAGTACTTGTTTGGTTCAGCCATGCTGGTGGATAAAGGCAGTCAGAATTGGGTCGTATTCCAAGAAAACGTGCTGACTCTCAGGATGCAATTGCTCCTAGCAATGAGCTTTATTTATATCCAAGAGATGAAAGACTACAACATTTTTGGGGAGTACATGGACTCGATAATCTGCTAGCTACCTGGTGGAGACTGGAGCACCTCAGCAGCCATCGCCGGAAAGGAAAGGCTGCTGAGTGATGTGTGTATCCTTCTATAGGGGACAGAGAATGAATTCAACAGGCATAAATCATAGAAATAATGATATAACCTTTGTGAGTTGAGATACCAATTTATTGTTGCCATGTTGGCGAAAATAATGAATAAAAGCTACTCACAAAAGTCGCTACCTTCTATGCGATCTGGTGGCTGCATGCCTGTTGTAATTCTGGTCGTGGTATTCCATTGTGATCATTATTTGACGCTACTCATTCTGTGGGGCTGGGTACAGACTGCACTTTTCCTGAACGAGGCATGCATTAACACTTCACATAATCAGGCGTGCGTTGAATACATTTTGTGTTATGAACCATCAGATTTCTTCATTAAGGGCAATTGTCCTCTAAAGCCTAATAGAAAAACTCAAACACATAAAAAAACACAGGAAATTGCAGAAGCAGAGTATGATTAACATGAACATGAATAATGCATGCATATAGTCCAGTAAACAAGGCATGTGCAAAAGTTAAAATCAGCATGTGCTAATACATGTACAAGAGCAAGCGAAAATAATAAGAAAACAGATATTAAGAAACTGCCAAAAACTAGAAATCAAAGTTCTCAAAATTAATTTATCTTATCATTCACTAAAATCCAAAAAAATCAAGAAGAAATTAAAAAATATACAAATTCACCAAATTTTTTATTGAATTTGTTTTTCTATCAAATTTTCTCCATTTTTCTTGAAACATGTGGATTTACTCAGTACGAATAACCGTATAGTTCATGGACCAAAATAAACAGTTTCTTATAACTACTTATTTCAGTTGTCACTTCACAGGTACCACCACAAACAACAAATGCATAGAAATGTGTCGGTTCAAATTGTAGTGATGAAACATAACTAGAGCATGAAATGTGGTTTGAGTAAAGAGGTCATAAAGGGTTCTACACATGGCTAAGCAGGTGCCTAAAGTGGGCAAATTTCCAAGGCGATATCAGGACGGCTTATTGCCTAACCGTTGCCTAAGGGTTCTAAGGTGGACGTCTAAAAATCATGACCCAAACGAAATACTCTTTACCTCGGATGTATTGTGTTTTTATTCATTGGAGTTTTCTTCATTAACATATCCTCCACACTGAAAATATTCAGGTATGCTATGTTTAAGACGAGAAAATAAATTTGAAAAACCAGTAGCAACGCACGGGCATTCAACTAGTTCATATATAATTCTCAAACTCATCCTGTCGTAGATCTGGTGTCTTTTCAGAGGATTCCAAAGCATTAACATTCCCAACCAAAAATAGCTTACTACAAGCTCACTTCAAATTTCAGAAGGCAAATAAAACATCACAAGTGGAATAGATATAGGATTCCCTACCAAACCAACTGACCTTCTCAAGGTATCAATGTTTTCCGCCAACATTTCAAGCTCAACTTATAACAAGAATAAAGTTCAAGCGGTTAGCTAAAACCAGCGTTAGTCGCACCAGCAGGGCCTACTCCAAGTCTCCACGGATAAGATTCCATTGTGTGGGGGAATTCAGATGAGATAGTACACCTGGTCTGCCTATGACCTTACCAAAAAATTATAGCACGCAGATGACTTGATCTAGCTATTCACATGCGGGAAACCTAGATTGCTCTAACTAGGCTCTATGTAGGGCTTTGCGCAATTCTGTCGGATAATCACCAAACTGAACGCCAGTAGGAGGATGCATATTGAAAATGTAAGCAACCGGTGCTGATACTTGCATCCCATTTGGGTAACTGGGGGCGTCTGAAAACCATCCAAGAGTCCCTTCATCAAACATAAATGATTCGCCCAGAAAATAGAAGCATTCCCTTGCCAATTTTTCAGCCTGTTAGAAAAGGCAGCAAATGTCATATTCAGATAACTTGTTGATACGTCTGAAATTTGGAACAAGTTATTCTAGGATATGAACAGGCCAAAGGTACAATCCAATAAGAAATATATATCGTTAGTCATGCACAATGAGGCACAATGGCCAGTAATTTTTTGTGGCATGCTGTGAGCGGAGTGCATTCTAGGCTTACAATTCTCACTTAAAAAAAGGCATACCTGTAAGTGAACAAATTTTGTGTTATTCATGATCAAGACGACCTGCAACTTAGACAATGTTTCTGACAAGGTCTTGATGGCAATATGCTCAAAGAACTTCTGCAGGAGAACTTTCTCATCCACTGATTCATCGGTATCAAAATCAGCAAACCAGAAAACTCGCTGTACTTTTGCCCAAGGAACAGGTAGTTTAGGTTCACCACCAATAATTAGATGACAAGGATCAGCCACATTCTGGAGTATCATCATGCCACTTGTCACTGAATCAGACTCAACTGAATGCAGACCAGGTGTACATGCAACTATCTTCCTGGGGTCATAATAGTGGCAAATTTTACAAGAGAACTGCAGATTTTTGTCATTCATGACAACAATATGCCCATCTCCACCTGCAGGCAACAACTTTGTACAACATACTGAGGTGGCTCTATCTTCTTGAGAGCAAATTCCAGATGTAACAGATGAAATCTTCGAGGAGCCACGATTATGTGAAAATGAACAAGAGGCACCATTTCTACAACCCTGATAACAAGGAACAACACAACACATTAACAGACTAACTCAATGCCCATCCAGTTCCAAATGTACACGTGTACCTCAATAAACACACGCAGCTCAATAAATAATTATGATCGAAGGCAAGCTTGCATAGTTTCAATTTATTGTACATGCTATTTACTGTGTTCTAAAAGAATAATTTGACTGGTTAAATTAACACTATTGTGCTCAGAGTCTAATCAATGAATGGCCTTGAATTATTTCATATAGCAATAGTACCTCAAAACATTTAACTCGCTAGAAACAAACAAAATAAACACTAAAGTCGTACCCTGGCAATTATATGCTCAAATGCAAGTGGCATGAGCAAAAGAAAATGCGAACAAATTTTTTTTTGCAGTATTATACCTGTAATGTAAGGAAGAACTTGCATACTGGTTTGGGGGCACGAGATGAATGAGAAAAGTGGCATGTGTCCCCTCGAATGCAAGATCCACGAACAAAGTACACACACGTGTCACTTTCCAAGGTTTGTTGAACATAACGACTAGCTCGTTCCCTACGAGGAACTACTTTTTCCTCTGCAAGTTGCATCTTCATCTGGGAACAAACCAATCATCATTATGGCTACACAGCAACTATATTTATACTAATTTTAAAGGCAAAATTATACTAATATGTCTCTTGTACAAGGACAAATTTGACGCAACATGAAGTTAGTACAATACACCACATTACACACCTCTGTGATAAGCGCCTTCAGTACTACAGCAGTGAGAGTGACCTCAAAATCAGTTGGAGAAACATAAGGGGTTGCGGCACACTTCCTTTGTGAATCTAAGTGAGAATTCTCAGCTTCCAACAAGAGTGGATTCATATTCTCTGTCTCTAGTACTTCATGGTGAAGACATGGGTGGTGGAATTCAGCAGGCTGAAGGTACCTCGGACGATTGATTTCCACAAGAAAACTAGGCCTAAAACGGTGCAGTGTGCACATAACATCATCATCTGTTCAAAAGAGAGAGAGTCAATAAAATCTTAATATTTCTTATATTATTTTTTGGAAAAAATTGCAATTGGCACTTCTAGGAGTAGTTCACCCACACAAACTAAGTATATTTCTTTTGAAAACAAAGAGCTTCTGCAAAACACACTACTAGGCTATCCTTTTTATTAACTATGCACATTTTCCCATTTATAGTGGTACATTACAAAGGGCAGCCCCGGTGCAGTAGCTCCCGCTTGCGCAGGGTCCGGGGAAGGGTCCGACCACTTTGGGTCTTTAGTACGCAGTCTTTCCCTGCATTTCCGTGAAAATATACCCAAGGCACTAGAAATGCATAGTGTGCGGTCAAAATACATATAGTAGTGAGAGTAACTACTCCTAGATGAGTACACCATCCATTTCATCAAGTATTCATCAGAAGTTGAAAGACATACAAATTTCATCAAATATTGATAACAAGTTGAAAGACGTACAAATTTCAGAAATATGGTTAAGTGCTGCTGGCAAGAGGTTATGCAGTGCACACCAAACTTCTTCATGTTTAGAGATGAAGGGATGAGATACTGTTGACTCTTGGGTGTTCGCCACATTTTTCAGATACTCCAGACGATACTTGTCCCGAAACATATGGAGATGTACCTTTGATAAAGTAACTAATGTTTTCAACGGAAGACAATGGTAAGTGCATTGATAATGACTCACACTTAGCATCCTAGCAATAGACAATTCACTGGACATGGAACTAACAGAGAAAAATGTGTAACTGTTAATGGAAAGAGAAACGAGTATGTGCAGTTGTGCACTACTAAATGTTAGTTCCTTTCTTATAGTATGAGCAGACAGCATTTGTACATCTTCTCATTGAACGGAGAAGGAAGCATGCATACAAGAGTTTTAAGCTTATGGGCAAGATAATTACCACCATCCTCACAGGTAAAAAATACTAAATGTTAACATAAAAAGGGTTTGAAAGTTACTACCATCAATATTGAAAATGACTTAACTATCAAATGCAGCCAAGAATTACGAGTCGACGAGTCGACGAGTCGATCTGGAGTAGCGACTGGTAGACTAGTCGTGACTAGTCATGACTCATGTTGACTAGTCGACATGAGTATACAGTAATATTTGCTATAAAATATCATATTATATTACTTATACTAGTATAATACAAGCACTAATATGTGCAAATAAAGTGCTGGGGACAGGGGAGTGGGTGAAAACCTGGGCAATTCCAGGGAAATATGACATGTGGGGCATGAGTCAAAGCAATATTGGAAAAATATATGACATGTGGGGCCTTTTTTTTAGTCGATCGACTGAACAGGTGCGACTAGTCAAGATAAGTCATGACTAGTCGATCGAGTCGAGCGACTCGCCCAACTAGTCGAGTCGACAGTCCGAGTCGACCTCCAGGTAGCGACTCGTCGACTAGTCGTCGACTAGTCGTGACTAGTCGAACGACTCGTAATCCATGAATGCAGCAGATCCTAAAAATATGGACAAGGATTATTATGAACAAGGTAAGGTGTACCTTAAACATTCGCTGCCAAAACTGAAATGCACAAAGGTTTCCAATGAGTGTAGCTTCCTTCTTGCCAATTTTGAGGTTGCTATCCTCGTAAAAGTAATTGTCTCTAAATATCTTACACTGTAAAACAGACAATACGGTACATATAACTGGGACAGCTTAGGGACCAAAACATTTTTGCGAGGCAACTGAAACATACCAATGCTTGATTGCCAAAAGGTTGCAGGATAGGAAGTGGTTGGATGTCCAACATAATGCCTATTAGAATTCCTTCATGGAGAAAGCCAACCTCACCAATTTCAGGGCAAGAACAGAAGCATCAAACGATAATGGCAAGCTATTGAGCAAACATCCATAAAAGGTGGGCTCATAGAGCCCTCTAGGAGTAGGTGGCTTAACCAATGCATGAATTTGAACAAGTGAGTCTAGTGCATCTTGAATAACGCCCGAATTCGGTGGGTCAAGAACTTTTTGCAGTACGACTGGCAAAAATGAATAACTGTTAGTGAGAATATTACCTTAATCTAAATACGATGGTATATAACCCCCCGCCTCCATACCCAAATAAGGAGTTTTCAAATGCATATGTCAGGTTTTAAATTTTAGATTGCCAATATGCATGGAAGTATTCAGTCATTTTTACAACTTGATACTCCAGAATGTGGCTGGATGTTTTTGAGTGTACGTGTCTTGTGTGTGAGTTTGCCTATGTGATAGATATCTAGTTGATACATGCTTCTAAAAATGCTCCTATGGAATTAAATGACAAACTACTATACTGAAGTAAGTGCTAAGTGTAAAAATATAAAATAGACACTTAAGGACAGATGGTGCAGTGACTAAAATATGCATAACATCAAATATTAATTTGAGCAGTATAACAAATATGAAAGAAACATCAATCAAAATTAGCTGAAGGACAGAAAATATACCATGAGGATCATTCATAGCTCTCGACTCTGCGCAGCAAACCATGAGCACTTGCTCTCTTAACGATAACCTTAATATGGCAGGATGTTCATGATCATCCAAACTATTGTAAAATGATCCAGTTACCAGGCGATATATTTGACCATCGCAGGTTCTGCCCGTCCTGCCTTTCCGCTGCTCAGCCTATAAGAGGTTAAATAATAGTTGCAAGCTTCAGGGTCACAATAAGTTTTAAATGGGTATCATCAGTATATTTGTGAGATTAACCTGAGACTTGGAAGCCCATACAAGCCCAGCTGAGTCAGTTTTCCTAATTGAATCCCAGTAGACTTGCAATGATCTACATGAATCAATGACATAAGCAACTCCCGGAATAGTGACAGACGATTCGGCAATGTTTGTAGCCAGTATAACCTGCAATGAAAGTGCAAACGGCTCATAAAAATGATACTTCAATTGGAATCAATTCATAATAGAATTTTCCAGTAATATAAAGCAATTAGACGTTTACACATCCATGTTAAATTTGGACTACACGATTGTCCAATTGCAACTTTAATGGTTGCCAGGGGCACCTTGTAGCCTAGTACCAGTGGGAGGGGGTAGCCGGCAGCACCCCCTATGGCCCAGGATCAAATCCTGGGCCTGCAGCTATTCCCAAAAGAAGTTTGATTGGGTGCTACAGCGGATAAGGCAAGTGGCAGAAATAAAAATAAATCAAATTCATTTGTTTCCAATAGTAGGAAATGTGAATCTCTTCCCAACAGTGGAAAAGAGGCAGCGCTTCAGTGTGCTACATATAAAGTGAACCAACACAGCTATATCATGTGACAAATTTAAATAAGATTAGGAAAGAGAGACATTTCTTCTGAAACTACATCAAATAGCAACTAACAAATAGTGATAGTGATATACAGGAAATCAATCGACAAATACAACATATGCCAAATATTAAAATTTGTCACCATGTCTCATTACTAGCATAGCTTTTAAACGATAATCTTAACAGGTAAAAAGATTAATTGTACTAAGTTGAATAGTAATCCAACAACTCGTACCTTGCGGCAAGATTTTGAGATCTTCATAGCATGGTTTTTAAGGCGTCAAGGCGTCCTAAGGCGAAGTGGGGGCGCCTTGGCGCCTAGGCGACGCCTAGGTGGACGCCTTAGGCGCCTAGGCGGCTAAGGCGGTCGTTTTTCCAAGGCGGAGGGGGGGCGCCTTGACGCCTAGGCGGACGCCTTAGACGCCTAGGCGGACGCCTTTAAAACCATGCTTCATAGTTTGAAGTGCTTCATCAGTATCAATGCTGCGATGAAGAATGTGCATCTTGAAAAATGAACTAAGAGACAGCAGACGAATCCACTGTTGCTCCAACGCATAGTATGTAGGGAGGAAAACCAAAATGCTCTTTTCAATGTCTGGATCATTTAGGCCCCCTTCTTTTCAGCTTATTTTCCAGATTCTCCCAGAAGCTACCCTCCATCAGCTTCTCACAGAATCTCGTTTTTTAAATTTGTTTAAACTTCTAAATAAGTATTGGGAAGACAAATTTAGAAGTTTAAACAAATTTAAAAAACGAGATTCTGGGAGAAGCTGATGGAGGGTAGCTTCTGGGAAAATCTGGAAAATAAGCTGAAAAGAAGGGGGCCTTAGGTGTATGTGCAATAATAACTCGTGGATAAGTTGATACACATTAGGATTAAGACCAGCATCAGCATCAGCATCCTCTCCAGAGCAGTACTTCGTTGAAAGTGATTCAGAATTCATCTTGAGAATATCAGCAATCTGGGCAGCATTCGATTGCATCAGGTGATAACAGAACACACTAAAGAGTCTATGTAGAGTACTGATATATAGTAAGGTAAATAACAGAGAGGGTCAGTGGAAGGTAACTAATTTTGGGGTGAAACCTCATATACAACAACAACTAAGCCTGTTGTCCCAATCAAATTGGGGTAGGCTAGACATGAAACCCAACAGAAACATAGAGACTAATACGTGAAAGATAGAGAAAAAAGAGAAACCTCATATGCCCTTGTAAAAACATCAAGGACTGGATCCACATATCACAGACACATGTGGCCGACATGTCATAGAACACAGGGGAGGGTCTTCAATTTTGCAGGAAATTAAGGTGACAATGAATTCAGCCCAATTAAAGAAACTACCAATTATAACATAAACTTTATGGCTCAACGGCGCATTCTGTGGTAATTGATAGACTATTATACATTAAAAACATGAGATGAGAGCAAATAAAGAAAGAATATTGCACCATGTTCCATACGCTATAAGAAAACTTGCAGCTTGTTCAGTAACCAGTCATTTTGAAGACTAGACATATATAGCATGCAAAGAATTCCAGTTCAATTTTATCAAGCCTACATGATATAATAGTAAAACAGAACACCGATAGCCCGCTTAAATTTTGAAACTAATTTACGATATTTACCTGCTCAAGGTATAGGACTTTTCGTTGAAAAATGCGAGTACGTGGACTGCTTGGAATGGCAATCACTTCAACCCTTTCACCCCTTCCAATATCTCTAAAGTACTCCTTATATCTTGTGATATCAGCAGTGGCCGACATTAAAACCAACCTATAAGAATGACATACATGACATGTCTTAGGAATCATAGGGAAGTAAGCTTATTTTGTAAGGTGGATGGAGTCCATTACTACTATAAAAAAGTGTCTCCGGCCGAATTCATACAGCATGTTAATCAGAGTACTTACCTTAAGTCATTCTTTTTCATCAGAAACTGCTTAACCAGAGCGAGGACAAGATCAGATTCCACAGACCTTTCATGTACTTCATCAAGAATAATAACCTTATATTTCAATGCAGCAATGCCCTTATCACGCATTTGCTCCAATACAACACCAGCTGTTTTGAAAACAATTTTTGACCTGGTTCATACATTAAACAAGTTTTAAGGGCAATCAAGTAGCACGAATGATATCATGAGGTTCAGGTGAATATGGTGCATGAATGAAGGCAGAAGGCCAAACATATTGGAATTTTTTAGCCAAGGAAAAGAGGCAATAAGTAGAATTAGACATTAAACTGCCATGATGGCAATCAAATTCGTAATAATCTCAATACAATTGATTAGCAAGCAGTAAATCAAGATCATCTTATACCTCAACATTTAATGGAGACAAATAAGCTGACATCATAAAACTTTGTAGGTAAGGACACAGAGAAAAGGAAGCTAAAACGTAAGAAGTTATATTATTATTTGCATACATACATACATATTTCTATATGTATCTGATCTTTTTGGAAATAATCAACATTGAATTACCAGTTATTAATGTAGAAGTGGAAATGCACCAACTCATAAATACATGTGGACGCAGGTATGAAAATTAACGCTTTTCTGTATAATTAGTTCCAGAAGTGCACGACCCAGAGTATTTAAATGAAATATACAATAGTTGCTACTGGATGCAGGTATGAAAGTGGAAATTATCAAGGAGTAAGGTGCCATTGGATGACAGACTCGGTGAGTACTTACCTTTTCGAATTGAGATTTGACACATTTGAGTGGCCTATATGATATCCAACCTCTTCTCCTACCAGACACTTGCGAGCTTCAGCTACCATTTGAGCAATGGCAACCACAGCAAACCTCCTAGGCTGTGTGCACATAATGGGTTCCAAATTTCCTTCTAGGAGGAACTGGGGAACCATGGAGCTCTTTCCTACAACAGAAAAAATGAGTTGAATCCATTAGTATGACTGAACAAGGACGATTGTTTGTACATCCTAGAGCACGATAATTTATGCCGATGTCTTCTGCTCATCATAGAGAAGTATGTTTAACAATGAATTCAGAGAGTTTTCATCGAGTGTTCTACACCATTCCTCCATTCTATTCTATGCCGGCTGAACATGCAATCCTAAATAAGCATATAACGATGCAAATTAAAGCAATGGCATGAAAATAGCAGAACGAAACTTCAATAAAGAACAGTCTCCACCGAGGACGTAGCAACCACTTAACAAATCTGTACTGCAAACCCTTTTAAGTAAAATCCCAACCCCAGAATTTTTCATTTTTTAGAAGACAGATCCACACTAGCGCCAGACGGAATCAATCGAAATAAGTGCTAAAACGAATAATCCGGGAGAAATTTCCGGAACCAAAACTGCCCCAAAATCGTTTCCTCCATCATACATCACTTGTCCTAAAAGGCTTAAACCCTTGAAGAAAACGAGGCAGAGATCCTTCAAGTTTCCAATCAAAGTTAAAACGCGCTATGGCCCTCGCAGTTCTTCCCAATCTGGCAGAAACCCCACTCAGAAACCCCCAATGCCGCCACCCACTGTTGTCCAAAAAATACCAAACAAACAGTAGATGAAAGAAAAACATGTTTTTAGAAGGAAAGTACTGAAAAAACAACCAAAGATGGAAACTTGCGAAAATCCAGGCCAAAGAAACGCGTAGTTTCCGCCAACAGAAGGAAGAAAAAAAGGGGGGCTAAACTAAACCTCCCCCAAACCCCAATTGCCACAAAAAAAAATCGAAATCAACCACCCAAACGCGAGCGATCGAGGCAGAAACGAGCGCGTACAGAAGGAAGAGCGACTAGATCGTTACCGCATCCGGTGTCCCCGACGATCAGCGTGACGCGGTTCTCCTTGACCTTCTCTACGATCCTGTCGCGGAGAGCCTCCGTGGCGACCGGCGGCAGCCACCGCGGCGGCGGCGGCGGCGCCTCCTGCTGCTCGATGCCCGGCATTCCGGCGGCGGCGGCGAGGTCTCCTCCGCGCTCCCGGGACGGGGACGGCGGCGGCGGCTTCCTCTTTCTCTCTTGCACTGCAAGCCTCGCGCCTGTGCCAGGAGTGGGGGGTGGGTTTCCCTTTTTGAGGACACGACAAGCGGCACGGCGCATGGACCGGCCGGCCCGCAGGAGAGGAGAGCACGGGAGCGGGACGTGAGTCTACGGTGTACCAGGACCTGGTCCATGCAGTGGTCGTGTTTCAGGCCCACGACCTGTGTTGACCAATGCCAGATATTTTTCGCCGCAGATGGCGACAACGAGAAGAAAAAAAAAAAACGAGACCTATGGGCTCTAGCACCCAAGGCATGGCGACGAGAAGAGAACACAAGACCATGGCAACAACTTGGCAAGGGCTGACGAGACACTGACAAGCGGGACCGAGGGTCAGCTCGTGTTGACTGGACGAACCACTTGTGTGAGTATAAGAGCGTACCCGCAAAACGCGAACCCGCAAAACAGTTTTAAGGGTCGGGAAACGCGCGTTTTTTATATCTGTTTTGAGGTTCGGCTTTGCGGTTTCTGCTCCGCCGCGCCTCGTTCAGAAACTGTATATGCAAAACATGAAGTAGACATGAATATCATAAAAACTGAATAACAAATAAATAAGAACTAAATTATAAATATTCTTATTACAACAATAGTACACTATGAATCCTCATCAATAATGTATTACAATAAAAGTTTGAATCACACGAATTAAACAATAATTCAATACAAAAAATGTTGTAGAATAAAAATATTGTTTGAATCAAACATGCTTCAAATGAATTTAACAAATTGCTACTGCCCATGCCGCTGCCAGGCGTGTTCAACTAGGTCTTTTTGCAGCTGGGTGTGTGCGTCCGCATCCTCTATCTCACGGTAAGTCTGAAGAAAAGCTCTGATGCGATCTGGGTTTCTAGCAGGCTTCACGCGGCTACCAACATTGTCATAGGACAACTCCAAGTCCAAGTCTCTTTCATCCTCTATGATCATGTTGTGAAGAATCACACAACAAGTCATGATGTTTTTCAGAGTTTTCTTGTCCCAAAAACGAGCGGGGCCTCGAACAATGGCAAACCTAGATTGCAAGACACCAAATGCCCTCTCTATATCCTTTCGGCATGCCTCTTGAGCCCTTGCAAATTCAATTTCCTTGTTGCCTCTTGGATTTGAGATGGTCTTCACGAATGTAGTCCAACTTGGGTAAATACCGTCGGCAAGATAGTACCCCTTTGTGTACTCATTCTCATTAACAGTGAAGTTGCAAGCCGGAGCATCACCTCTAGCTAGCCTTCGTAGTAGATGAGACCGTTGCAACACATTGATATCATTCAATGTGCCCGGCAAACCAAAGAAGCAACGCCAAATCCATAGATCCTCGGACGCAACGGCATCAAGCACAATTGTTGCATCGCCTCCCCTGCCACAATATTGTCCATGCCATGCCTTTGGGCAGTTTTTCCAAGTCCAATGCATACAGTCTATACTACCTAGCATGCCCGGCCAACCTCGCGCCTCATTCATCGCCATCAGCCTCACCGTATCTTCTTCGTCTGGTGCCCGAAGATAAATCTTCCCATAGAGTTTTATAATCATTTTGGCAAACATACGAACGGACTCGATCGTAGTATCTTCACCAATACGAAGATACTCGTCGGCGTAGTCAGCCGGGACGCCATAGGCAATGACTCTCATTGCGGCGGAGATCTTCTGATATGCGCTGAATCCCAACAAACCCGCAGCATTCCATCGACGCGTAAAATAGCGACAATTCGCCTCGCAAGCTTCTACTATCTTCACGAAAAGAGAGCGGCGCATACGATACCTTCTCCGGAAGATGTGAGCCGGGTACGTCGGTATTTCGGCGAAGTAATCCCGCATGAGCAGCCGGTTGCCGTAGAAGCGGTTCTGTGGTATGCAAAGGCGGCCAACCTGGGATCCTTGCCGCTGCTTCGCATACCGGTCATCGAACTCCTTGACGGCGAGGACGGTGATTACCATTTGTTGCCGCCGGCTTTCAAACAGCGTCTCCACGTCGGAGTCGTCGGAGGAGGACGAATTGGAGAGCAAAAACTCCTCCTCCTCCGGCTCAACTCCATCTGAAACGGGTACCGCATATCACTAACGGAGTACTCCGTCCAAAAACACAACAAAATCGAGCGGAGATGGACTCACCCACAGATCGGCGGCGGTGGCGCAGATTTGGCCGGAGAGGGTTCACCACGGGCGGGGCGAGCCGGAAACCGGCGGCAGGGTACGTCCGCGGCCGGGGGGGTGTCGCGTGCGGCGGGGCGCCTGCAGATGCGGCCGGGAAAAGAGTCGAATCGCTGGCAACGGCGCTGGCGGCGGATGAAGCGCGTGGTGAAAAGTCCGTCCCGCCAACTGTTTTGACCTTATGCAGGCGCCCCTCGGTTCGGCGGTTAAATCTCCGAATTTGACGTTCCGAGGGCCGGATTCACGGGGCCCCTCAAAAACTTTTACGGGTCGGAAAGTTTTGAGGGTTCTGTTCTCCGCGTTTTTAAGGATTCGAATTCGCATCGGGCGGTTATTTTGCGGGTTTCGGCCATTTGTGGGCTCTGCTAGAGATGCTCTAAGCGTGTGTTTGGTTCGTGACTTAATAGGGATGAGCTGGACCATTCAGCCTTTGAGGGATCGGAATCGTGGGATGGTCCAGTTTTGCTTGTTTGTTTGACTTGAGGGATAGACCTGTGGTTAGTTTGGAATGGTTAATAACAATTATCTTAGATTGATTAACCGCAATTATCGCAAGACCCGCTCAACACCGGAGCCACCAATTCGATCTGCCGTCAGGAGCGATTGGAGGGCTGGCTTCAAGCTGATGTCGTCGGAGGTCTTGCGGGGGAAGAACCGTCGTCAATTTCAGGAGCTGCTCGCTCGCGGCGACCTGCTGGCGGCGAGTTGGGAGCTCCACCAAGCGCTGTGTCGATCTCGTCGCTGATCTTGGACGGGGTGGCGGACGCAGCTGGCCGGCGGCGACCCAGTGCCGATATCGTCGCCGATCTTGGACGGAGTGGCGGACGCAGTGGGCCAACGGTGACCCGATGTCGATTTCGTCGCCGATCTTGGATGGGGTGGCGGCCACATCTGACCGACGACGGCCAAGCACCTGGCTCTCGCCGTGGGTCCAGCGTGAGGAAAGAATGATTAGCGATAGGAAAACAAGGATTAGAAAACGTGGGCCAAACGGTTCGACCGATTTCGAGGGATTGGTTGGTTCAGCATCTGTGTGGTATATTCCCTCGTCGTGGACGGTTCCACCCACATGTTTTACAACCAAACGCATGTGCAACCTGAACCATCCCACCCCATTCATCTCAACTCTTTCAACCAAACACACGCTAAGAGCATCTCTAGCAGAAACCTTAAACCGCGGAACCTTAAAACCGGTTTACAGTTCGCGAACCTCGCGTTTTTTGGGCCAAAACGAGGCGCGGCATAGCAGAAACCGTAAAGCCAAACCTTAAAACAGAATATTCTCGAATATTCCTCTGTTTTTTTCTTCTACTTTTTCCCCATCTTCTTCCTCCTGTGCGTGCTTGTGGCACATGGATGGATCGATCGATTCATTGATGGGAGTAGCTAGCTAGTACCAGTACAGCATGGATGGATCGATGCGGTCCTCCCGGGCACCGCCTGCCGGCGCCTCCGCCGCTCCTAGCAGCCGTCGCCGCCGCTGCTGCTCCTCGCGGCAGCCGTCGCCGCCGCTGCACCGCCGCCGTCCGGCAGGCAAGCACGTTCTGCCAGCTGCTGCTTCAGTTTCGCTGATTCCGGCGAGTTTCATGGCGGAAGTTCACCGGCGCGTCCTGAACATTCCCTCCCGCCAACTGCTTTCCGAGTATACAGGCCCCCTTTGGTTCGGCCGCGAAAACATCATATTGACGGTTCCGCGGGCCGAATTCACATGCCCCCTCAAAATCGTTTACGGGTCGATGGCTTTTAAGGAATCTGCTATTGCCGTTTTTAAGGTTCTGAAACCGTTTACGACGGTTATTTTAAAGTTTCATGGCTTTTAAGGGCTCTGCTAGAGATGCTCTAAGAGCGTGTTTGGTTGCTCGCACCATTTTTAGCCCTTTTGCATCTGTGGCCCTGGCGGGCCTGGCCCTGCTAAAACGCGGAGTGAGCCATGTTATGCAGCCCGTTTGGTTGCCAACAATCTTCTGGCCAGGCCCGTTCGGCTAGGTGCAAATTTCTAAGCACACGTTGTTTGGTCGCATGTACGATGAACTTCAGATGCAAAGCAGGTTGTTTGGTTACGTGCGCCTAGGCTTGTACTGTCACCACTTCTTGGAGTGTTGACCTTACCAGCATAGGTGCACCCAAACTGGAAAACTACAACAACACTAAATCATCGACAGTCGTAGGATCATAGCGACAACAGCATTAAACTTAACAGCAGTCATACCAACAGGCGATAACAGTCATAGCACCACACTTAACATCAGTCATAACAACAAGGGATAACAGCCATAGGATCATAGAAACGGCAGGTAAAGACAGAGTTTAGGACTTCTGGGTGGCAGGTACCAGATGCAGGTTCGGGGGTGTTCATCACACTTCTTAACAAGCTCGACGCCATCGGTGTTGAAGATGGTAACTCTGTACACTTTTGGGTTGAGCATCTTGAAAGTGATGAGTTCCCTGATTTGGATGTCGTGGCACATGGCAAATGGTGCCCATCCGTTGTCAATCGTTGCATCTCCATTATGGTCCACGACGGTGACCAACCAGTTGCAGCCAGTGTTTGTCTTGAGGACGATCTCTTTAGGGATCTCTCCTAGATGATGACAGAACGCTGGAGGAATGGGCAGCAAGTCCAAGCCAGGTGCCTGGATCACCTTGCAGAAGTGGGTTGGAGACACCTCCTCGTGGAAGTGGCCGATGGGGACCTTCCTCCTCTTCGAAGCGCTGCCACCATTGTCCTCAACAACATTCTTGCCTTTCGATGACTGCAAAACAAATCGCCAACTTGTGTCAAAACATCATCATACAAGTGACAAGGCCTACAGAAATCTGAACAACAAGACAAGCCAACAAAACGAAAGCCTCAGTTGTGTTGAGCAAGGCCTACACAACCAGAAAAGCCAACAAAAGCAAGTACACCACACTATTAGTTGTGCATCGTTCTTAATTTTGGTGACTGTCTTGTGGTGACATCATAGGCACCACAGTACAACAAGTCATCATAGGCAGCACAGCACAACAAAACAGATGGATGCCTCAGTTGAGCAGTGAAGGTATTCAAGTATGCAGCATCAGACTAGCCATCAAAATGAAGTACAACACACAATGAGTTGTTTCTTAATTTTGTTGGTTGTCTACTGCTGACATAATCTAAACTGGCTCACAAGTCGAACAGATCATCATAGGCAGAAGAAACTAGAGCAACAAATCAGCCTCATAAACAAGAGCACAAGTTGTGGTGCCAAGAAATGTCTCCACGGTACCAAGAGTTGTGCACACAAATACTACTTGTACATCACTCAAGGTACAGTGGAGACACCTCTTGCCCTGTACTGTGCCACATTACAATCATCGGCCTACAAATAAAATGCAGAGGAAATTGCCTCAAGTATATGCACCACATGACAACCAACAAAACGAAGTACAAGAAACAATGACTTGTCTCTGGTTCTTAATTTTGGTGGCTGCCATGTGGTGACAATGCTAGAACATCCAACATCATTGGCAACACTCAAAAGATGATCTCTTAGTACCTACAGGCATACACAAATATTACCATTTTTGCAAAACAGCAGATACTAAAAGACACCTCTCGAATGCACACAAATAAAAATCAAGCCTCATACATCAAAGCCATAAGTGGGCAAAAAGAGTGCCTACAAGAACAAAGTGGCAATACAAGCAATGTCCCTGCATTGACCACTTGGTTCTGTAGGCAGTCTCCTTGCAACTATCATGGGCTAGTTTAATCATCGGCCTGTGTCAACAAAGGTAACGTCAATCAGTTCATGTAGCAGATCTATTGATGGCCTTAGTTAGCATAATCAAGAAGAGCTCGTAGGGGTCAGAGCACCGTGCCAAAGACAATGTAGACATCGAATTTACCTTGTTTTCGGAACGGAGCCCACATCCCTAAGAGACAACTGCTAGTGTTCATCATCGGCCCATACCAAGAATACTCCCGAACACATGCAGAACTTTGCAGATCGAAACCCTAAACGACCTAGATCTATTGTGCATGTCAACCTACGCCGATAAATCTACCACGATATCCAGATCTACGCTAGAAACAAGCTCGTAAGGGGTGGAGAACATCATTACCGCCATGGATGAAGCGGTCAAGGAAGACGATGAGCACCGTGGCCGTCGGTGCCGACGCAGATCTAGCCGGTCGACGAAGAAGCAGGGATGGCCGGTCGACGCAGATCTTCCTCTCCCAGCGAAGATGCAGGCGGTGGAGCTGTGGACGTGCCGGCGGCAGGGAACCGCCGAGGAAGAGAGGAGAAGAGTGAGTGGAGTGAGTGGGAAGGTGGGCGGTGATGGGATTTATTGGCGCGTGTCCCCGAAGGGACGCGGCGTCTCCCGCCCCTTCCCAGCGTGTGCAGGATGGCCCGATTTTTTGCCTACGCGAGGGTGGCTCAGTTGAAACGGCCGAATCGAGCGTTCCCCCTGGGCCTGGCCCGAGCCTGCTTTAAGGTTCGCCCTGTGCAGAAAATCGATGCAGCCCAGGCAACCAAACAGGCCAAAAACGGGTCTCCAGAGGCTGCACGGGCTCGCTGTGAGCAACCAAACACGCCCTAATGGTCGTGCTATGTAGTCCAACTATTGTGGATTATTCTTGTAGCAAAGAAAAAATGTAGATTATATAAACTAACTATATACGTAAACTGCATTTGGAGGCCAGACTCCATGGAGCTCGGTATTCCAAATAAATTGAAATCGACAATTTTATGTTTCAAAAAATTCGAAAATATATGTTTGGGTGTACATAATGTCGAGATTTACCGCCGTACAATTTTTCAATGCAAATTTGTATTAGTTTAGGCTACACAAAAACGATAAATTTGGCAAATGATCAAGATATATGCATAGATAGTGCTTATTATCCATGTTTGAACTAGAAAGAAATATTGAGTCTAACCGATGATTATTATAAGGTGAACTCATTCCTAGTTGGACATAATACTTTGATTTATAAGAATGTTATACTACCTAAGTTATTGTATTTGTGTGTCATTAGGTATGAGTTAATGGAGAGCATGTCGCATGGAGAAGAAGGTGTGCGCAAAGAATGGAGCTCGTTGACAAACATCAAGGTGGCTAGCATGAGGGAGGTGAGGGAGGAAGTGGAGCCATCAAACAAAGAAGGGACGCTGCAAACAAGGACATATCATCTCCAATTCGGATTCAAGATTGGTTCATATTAGGTTCGGACAGATAGAAGTACCGAATTCGAAACGAGGATGGTTTCCTTATACGGACTCCAAATAAGGCAAATAAACACTTGTTGGAAATATAATTACAAGGGCTTTCCAATGGGTAGGCGTGCATCCAACGGTTCGCGACAAACAACGAGGCGTGATCAAAACAAGTCGACGGTTGTTTCTGCCATATTCCAAATAGAGTCCTTTCAAGTTAGGAAAGTTAGAGATGAGATTGATTTCAACTCCAACCCTATGTTGGACGTCCAACAACCTTTATATTGGCTTGTAATTCAAGACTTTTAGGTTTAGACCAAGTTTTGATTAAACCCTAGATCAGATTGCTACAAGTCTTCATCTATATTCGTGTTACTCTTTGTTGTGATCAGGAATACAACCTCTCCACTTTGTTTCGATCTGGAGATTGTGCTACCGAAGTTAGAGTGTGATCTGTCGTTCCACTAGGAATTGGTAGATTGCAAACCGCTCGTGGTCGACGGCTACGTTGCGCAAGCGTGTGGTGTTGCGAATATCCATTGGGTTGAAGAGCTGTTGCATTGGCAACGGGCGAACAGCTGGAGAGTTTGAGAGCATCTCGGGAGTTATCCGCAAATCATCCACCATACACCATCGGCTCAATGAGAAGATCGGGCAACCCCATATCAGTGCCTATCCATTTTATTATTTGTAAGAGCTTTCTAACCATTGTTTATAAGATTGTTTATCTATGGTTTACCTGATGCTTGTTGTTCAGGGCCTGGGCAACATGATCTAATGACCCTACATAGATAATACACTTACTGTTTAGTGAATCTGTGACCCCAAGGTGACAGGTGGGGATATCTACGAGGAACGAAGACAACTCGAGGGTAACAGGAAGCCATCAAGCCTAATGTGTTGCTCCGATTTCGCGAGAGTGATACTTTAAATGCTGATGCTGACCATGATCGTGGTAACAGTAGGCATGACATGGTATACATCTCGGGTACCCTACCATGAGGGTACTTGGTGCACGTAACGACTGAGGCCCATAGCGAAGAGCCTACTCGAAGCCCAAGACAAGAGGCCCAAGAAGATGGAGTACCCTCCAAGATTAGGCATAGGCATAGTCGGTTTAGACTTTCCTTATATGTAAACTAGGTCGGTTACGAACTCCCGAGACCCAGCCTATTTAAAGGCTGGGAGGGGTGCCGATCTAAGGACCAAGCCATACTCGAACCACCAAAGCTCTTGCGAGATCGTCATCTCGCCGGAGCCACCTTGTAACCTCATAATCTCCAGCGATCAATAACAGACAAGCAGGAAGTAGGGTCTTTACCTTCACCCGAGGGGCCTGAACCTGGGTAAAATCTTTGCCTCTGCTTGTCAGCCGACGAAACTATCAGTACTACCACGTTCTCTCCCCATAATCTCAACCCTAGGTCCTTAACCATGGGATTTGATGAGGGTACACCTCGTCAATTGGCGCCGTCTGTGGGAAGGAATAGTGCTGGACTCGCGGTTTCTTCGGTTCCATCGGAAAACGGCGACTCGCCGATCGGATCTACAAACGGCAACTCGCCGGCTGCATCGACAAGCTAGCCAACATTGGTGTATTCTTCAAAAAGAAGCGAGTACCTCCTACATCAGCCGCACAAGCCAAAAGCAAAGTACCTAGCACAGAGGACCCGCCAGTCGAGGTGCTCCTCATCGAGCCAACATGGACTCAACCTTTCCTCGCATACATACTCCGCGGCGAGGTACCCGAAGACATAACAGAGTCACGCGTGTGACTCGAAGATCCAAAGCATACACCGTCATCAACGGTGAACTTTACAAACGCAGCATATCAGGTATGTTCCAACGTTGCATAGCATTTGAAGATGGCCAAGCCATCCTTCGTGATATTCATGCAGGTACTTGCGGGCATCACGCCAGCAGTCGATCACTCGTAGCCAAAGCCTTTCGCGCAGGCTTCTACTGGCCCACAGCACTCAAAGACGCGGAGGACATAGTCAAAAGGTGCATCGGCTGTCAAAAATTCGCCACAAAGCCGCACGCACCCGCATCGGCGTTGAAGACAATACCATTGGCCTGGCCCTTCGCCCAGTGGGGGCTCGATATGGTTGGGCCACTCAAAAAATCCTCCCATGGAGGGCATACTCACCTTCTGGTGGCGGTCGACAAGTTCACCAAGTGGATTGAAGCAGTACCCATCACAAGTTCGACTGCCACTACAGCAGTCAATTTCATAAAATCCATCATATACCGCTTTGGTGTGCCAAGTAGCATCATCACTGACAACGGTACAAACTTCACGGCTGAGGAATTCAAATCCTTCTGCAAAGAGCAAGATATCACGCTCAATTATGCATCTGTGGCACACCCGCAATCAAATGGCCAAGTCGAAAAGGCCAATGGGCTTGTGACGAGTGGAATCAAGAAGCGCCTCCTGGTGCCACTCAAAAGGGCGCGGGTGCTTGGGTAGAAGAGCTCCCGTCTGTGCTATGGAGCCTACGCACAACACCCAACGCCTCAACGCAATTCACTCCATTCTTCATGGTCTACGGCGCAGAGGCAATCCTGCCATCAGACGTAAGGTTCAACGCACCAAGGGTCGAAGCATACAATGAAGACGATGCAGATGAAGCACTCGAAGATGCAGTCGACTTGCTCGAAGAAGCACGCAACACGGCGCTAGCACGCACAGCTGTCTACCAGCAAGATTACGCAACTATCACAGCCGTCGACTGCGTACCAGGTCCTTCGAGGTGGGACTTGGTACTTCGACTGAAGCAAAAGAAGGTGCATAAACTTGCTTCTCCATGGGAAGGACCCTTCATCATCACCGAGGTCATTGGTGGTGGAGCATACAGACTGAAGCACGCGAAGACCGGCGAACTCTCCATAATCCTTGGAACGTTGCGCAGCTGCGCCGTTTCTATGCTTAGATTGCTCAGTCGCATAATGTAATAGGCACATATGTCGGATGGCTGCAGGTTTCAGACGCGCTCTTTTCCTTACCAGGGTACCTAAGGGGACTGGAAGGTTTTTAATGAGGCGGCCTGCAGCCTAACATTCATAAATGGAATATAGTCAATAAATTCCTCATATTTTCCTGCTTACTACTCGCATAACTTATCAGCACAAACTTAGCCTCACCCGTATGCTCGGGGGCTGAGCTACCTCATAACATAAAGCTTTCGCTCCTTCAAACATAATACTCCAGCCACACTCGAATACTCGGGGGCTGGATCATAAAACTCAATACATAAAGGAAAAAGTTGCTCAACCCCACTCAATTACTCGGGGGCTGAGCCTGCAGGCATAAGTTGAAGCTTCAACTCTCATAAAATTCATAGCCTCACTCGAGCACTCGGGGGCTGTGCAATTCATGTTCCATATTAAGTATTTTCATAAACCCCACTCGATACACTCGGGGGCTGCATACATACAATAAACAAATATGTACTAAGTACAATGGCAAATTTACACTCGGGGGCTGTTCCCTATACAAAAAACCCTAATCTTCCGGTTCGTCCTTTGCTGGAAGAACAGGGCCCATAAGTTGCGCATGATAGCAATCAACCAATGTCCTCGCATGATCGAATGTATCGTCAAGATTCGACTGGGACAAGACGATCCAGGCGCAGGTGGACGTAGCTGCAAATTTGGACGTTGACTTCGGAGATATGCCATGGTTGCGTTGGCGCCATCCACAAGCTTCTGGGTGATAAAGCCTCGAATGGAACCTGTTGACCGGAAGAGCTCGAGTAACGCGTGGATTCCTTGAGGTTGCGGCCCAGCTGGAAAAAGCATCTGGTTGATTCGACTGAAGGCCGACCTGCATAACTCAAGAGCATAGTGCTCCGCCACACTCGATCCTGCAGGGTCGCGAGTATCCGTGCTCGGTGCTTATCCAAGCGAAAGTGCTGGCGGCCAGTCGTGGGTTCGTCAGTTGCCATGTTCAACTGCTCATCCACGCGAGCCTGCTCCGCCTGGAAATCTTGAACAAAACCTGCAACAACACAAGTTGGGTGAACAAAAAGGAACAGCTGTGAACTCAAAGATCAAGGCAGTCATGCTTACACTCGAGCTGTCTGTTCACGATCTCCATCTCGCCAAGCACATACTCCTCCCGTTGGTGGGTAAAGCAGGCCTTGCCCTCATCCTATCCAGCTCACTTCGGGCACTCGCCAGCTCTTGCTCCTGTTTCGCGAGTCGAGCCTTCATATAACGTATTACTGCGGCATCGTTTGCCACCTGAGCTCGAGATCGAGTAGGGGCATGATGCCGCGACGAACTGGATGAAGTGGCGGCTGGCCGTTTCTGTTCCAAGCATCATAAAAGTTTCATGAGAAACTAGTCACAAAGCTCAGACGAGCAACAAACACAGCTTTACAAGCAGAATCATAACGAGGAACATAAATTCATACAAAGGTAGCAAAAGCACATGCATACTCGCATGGTCATAAGTTTAATTACAAGGCATAAAAAGGCGCGGCTGCCCTACTTCTCAGACATCGACTCCGACCTAGCCCTACTCGCACGGCGGCGACCTCTGCTGCCCGGCGCTCCATGGTGGCCATAAATGTTTCAGCCAACTTTGCGGCTGGCTCGTTCACATGCTTTAGGGACACCAGCTTCCCGCCCGGCTTGCGAGGAAAGTCAGACAGAGCGGCTTTGAAGTCACCCTCTATCCCATGACCTAAAAGGAGTTTGAGGGTGGTCTCTGAGCCGCGTACCGTCAAAGCGCGAGCAAAGTTCGCCATAGTCGAAGTTCCCGGGCCCAGGACGTCTGCGAAGCCATCCACAGTCGAAGGAGGTTGGCTAGATGGGAACACGTCCTTGAACACGGCGCCGAGGGTGCTCGTAGACTTGGCGAGTGCATCCTTGGCTTGGGTGGAGACGACGTCCAAATCGCCTATAGCGCGGTCAAGGGACAAATCGCCACTCGACTGGTCTACACCTGGTGTGCCAACAGCTCCTGCAAAAATCAGAAGAACACAAACTTTTAACAACCTTCAGTGCCAAAAGAAGGGACAAAAAGTGGCAAATTCAACTTACCGCCCACGTCTCGGGTGAGGCTAGCCAAGCGCTCAGCAAAATCTTTCTCGCGCAGGCAGCGGAGTTCTTGGCGTCATCCAAGGCCTTCTTCGACTCAGCGCGCTCCTTGGCGAGTGCATCTTCTAGCTCTTTAACCCGGGACTCAGCAGACGCCTTGTCACCTGAGATAGATGGCCAGATGTCATTCACAATCGACAAGCAAAGACATACAGAAACCCAACACACTTACGGGTGAGCTGCTCCATAACAGCGCGCAGATTATCCCTCTCCTGTTCAACCTGGACAAATGCTTTACCTGATTCCACCAGGTTGAGGTAGAAGGGCTGCACGCACACGAAACCAACATAAGCTATACACAAATAGTCCAGAAGGAAGACTCGACAAAAGACACTTACGTGTTCAACCCAAGGCGCAGGCTTGGCAGCAGAAGTCCCAATTTGCGGAGTCGACGTACTCGCAATATTGGCAGCCTCAATGGAAGTGGTCGTGGCTATTGTTTTCACAACCTCAGCCGCAACAGGAGAGCTTCAGGCTGATCTGGAGTCGAGGCTCTCACGGTTGGGGGAGTTGGAGGTCGCACAGTCTCGGCACTACAAGTGACCGAAAGGCATACAACATAAGCAAAAGTACTTAACTCACAAAAATTTTAGTACAAAAGGAGCAAACCTGTGCTCTTCTTCATCATCAGTGTCGAGCTTCAAAGTTTGGGCCTCCAAAAGGTAGCCCCACCCGACTGAGGAGGAGGAGGAGCCGAGCTCAAAGGCTCACGTCCAAGGAGCAGCTGTGGTCGTAGGAGACGAGACTGAGTCTCCGTCATCTCTCACATCTGATCCTTGCGGGTGAACTCGTGGAGGAAGACAACTTGGCTGCCCGACGGCGCTTGCGAGCAGGAACCTCGCTCACATCATCAGTCGCGGCAGGCTCCTTGCCCTGTGCTTCCTCTACCCCTTCCTCTTCAATCTTCTGTGGGTGAAGTGGTAGCCGAAGGTAGAGGCGATTCATCCCCTCCCTTCGCTTCTACTGTCACCTCTGTTTCATAAGTTGGGCCATCTCGGGAAGAGGAGGAAGGTTGAGGTAGTCGAGTGGCCCTGCATACAAAATACAGCAGTCGAAAGTCACAAAGATGCACAACAGATAACAAAAGCAGAGATCATAACTCGATAGATTCACTAACCTCTGGCAAAGGCTTTTCAGCCCCATAAGGATCGACGGCAGTCGACGTTGCAGGGCTCGCTTTGTTTTGTGCTGGTGATGGACCGCACATGTGCCACCAGTTCGCTCCTAGACAGCTCCTCCTTGCTCATTCGAGTGGAGTCGAGGGCCCTTCATACTCCCACATTGGGTGGGCACGAGCGCGGAGCGGCCATACCCGCATCTTCACAAAGGTGGCAATCAGATGCACACCCGTGACGCTGTTAAGGAGCCCTCCAATCGTCTCCAGCAGAGGCGCTGCTTCCGCCACTTCTTCAGTCGAAAGCTCATGGTCCCAGGCCTTCGTCCTAGCGGCTATACCAGCAGTCGAAAATGCTGGGGCCCCATCCTGGTCGACTCGCACATAGAACCACCTCTTCCTCCACCCCTGCGCCGAGTCGACTGGCTTCAGGGCGAAGTATCGGGTGTCGCTGCGCACTTGGATCTGCAGGCCTCCGACTGGATAGGTTCGGCCGCCTCGGTTGTTGGCCGGACCATGAAGATAGACTTCCATAATGCCCAACTCGGAGCAACTCCCAAAAAACACTCGCACAGCGTGATGAAACACGCAATGTGCAGAATACCGTTCGGGGTGAGATCATGGATCTGCACCCCGTAGGCAAAAAGCAAACCTCGCACAAAATCATGGAGGGGGAGCGAGAAACCCCTAGGCAAAAACTCCGCGAAACAGACGCGCTCGTTAGCGCGAGGCTCGGGAAGTACCTCCTTGGGCGAAGGTGCGCGGACGAAGAGCTGGTCCGAAGGTGGCAGCAACCCTCCTCGCGCAGCTTGTCCAGCTGCGCCTCCTTCATGGTGGATTTCATCCAATCGCCATTGGTCTTCTTGAGGTCGACGGCGGCCGCAGATGCTAGCCGCAGTCTTCTTCCCCTTTCGCCGCCGCATCGGGCGCGGCGGCAGCAGTCGAGGCAGAGCGCTTGTTGCCCGCCACTTTCTTCATTGTCAACGACAGGTGGAGCGCGCAAAGCTCTAGCGCAGGAGCAATGGAGGCAGAGCGCAAGGAAGACGATGGAACAGGGGCGGCGCGCAGAGCAAATGGCAGGTAAAAAACAATGCCAGCGCCGTTCCCCTATTTACCACAAATCAAAAGCAATCACAGCCATTCAGATCCAAATCGTGCGTTACGCACGCAATCTGACCGTACACGTGGCAAACGCGGAGGGCAACCGTCGCCGGCCACTCCGCCCACTACGCACGCAAAAAGAGGAGCCATAATCACCTCTCGTCAAAAGTGGGCCAGAGTGGTCAAATCAAGTCCAAACTGCGCCGTGTTCGGTCAGCTCTGCACAAATGGGCCCACCTACGTGTCACGTCCCATCCATCGCAGCGTAACGCACGCCACGCGTGTCAGAAATCGCAGTCGAAATAAACGTCATCCCTGACGTCATTGAAGCATCTGTTCAGAAATACGTTCGAGTATGCCCAACGCATATTGGTCACTCGATTGCCTTGTTTAGTTCGGGTGTGACAAAACCTTCAAGGCAAAATTGGTCACTCGACCGTTCCTTCGACTAAGTCATATTACTCCCATCGGGAGCATATTCAAAAAATTCTTCGACTGAAGATGCTCAAGACAATGATTGAGATTATCCTCCATTTACAAGTAATACAGCATAATCTCGGGGGCTACTCCCATCGGGAGCACTGTCGTGCACCCGATAGAATTACGGCACAAAATTATTCGATTAACATATGCAGAGTAAGAGGATTTTGAGATTATCCTCCATTGCAAAGCAATAAAGCACAATCTCGGGGGCTACTCCCATCGGGAGCGCTGTCGCGCACCCGATAGCATAACAGCAAATATCAGTCGACAAAGGACACGACTCGTCCAACAAAGTTCAAAAACATACTCGAAACATTCCCGAGTTGCGTCCGTCGCAAATACCTCGGATGCTGCACGCATAGTGCAAAGGTAAGACCCGCCGAACTTTCGAGCTGGGCTAAGGACCGTTCCAGCAACGTCAATCCTTATACTTTCCGTGTCAGCAGACATGATGAAAAATCCCGACGGACGCGTTGGGTAAAATTCAAAGTTATACTGCAGATCGACTCAGTAAGACCTCAGCGGCCTAGTCGAATCTGACCAGTTTGTTCCAGATTCGAGTCCGGGGACTCGAGTTTGATTGAAAGCTAGTAAGGTTTTACCCGAATGTGTAGTTAACCAGTCCCGATCCGTCGAGTGTACTGGGCCTGCTAAGCTATTATCCCTTGATCATCATAAAACACAGTCGATGAGATACTCGACATAGCCAAACGTGTGCTATTCATACAGGAATTCCAAATATATATTACAGAATACAAAGCATATGACGTGCACTTACGAAAGAGTCCATGCCCGATTCTTCGAGTCAGACAAGTACTCGGGGCTACTGACATGGGTATACATCTCGGGTACCCTACCATGAGGGTACCTGGTGCACGTAACGACTGAGGCCCAATAGCGAAGAGCCTACTCGAAACCCAAGACAAGAGGCCCAAGAAGATGGAGTACCCTCCAAGATTAGACATAGGCATAGTCGGTTTAGACTTTCCTTATATGTAAACTAGGTCGGTTACGAACTCCCGAGACCCAGCCTATTTAAAGGCTGGGAGGGGTGCCGATCTAAGGACCAAGCCATACTCGAACCACCAAAGCTCTTGCGAGATCGTCATCTCGCCGGAGCCACCTTGTAACCTCATAATCTCCAGCGATCAATAACAGACAAGCAGGAAGTAGGGTCTTTACCTCCACCCGAGGGGCCTGAACCTGGGTAAATCTTTGCCTCTGCTTGTCAGCCGACGAAACTACCAGTACTACCACGTTCTCTCCCCATAATCTCAACCCTAGGTCCTTAACCATGGGATTTGATGAGGGTACACCTCGTCAAGGCAGGACAATAGTTTCGAATGGGAACGACAGGAAATTTCAGTGATACAAGGGCAACCCGCCTACCAACTATCCAGTGAGAAGAATTTACCTTACATTTCCATCACCATCAAGGCACACACACTATCACTATGAACCACATCAACCCCGCGCCTTCCTCCATCATAAGCAGCAAAACCGTTTGTTACTCTCTTGTTCATTTTCAGTTTGCATCAACAACAACCGTTTCGATAATTCACATCATATTTTTCCATTGTATAAATCTAACAAATCTTTCCAGTCAACTCACTCAAGTCTGACACCTTGTGTGTGACAGAAACATCCATTAAAATACCTTACATTTCCATCACCATCAAGTAGCACACACTATCACCATGAACCACAACAACCCTGCGCCTTCCTCCAACATAAGCAGAAAAACCGTTTACTCTCTTGTTCCTTTTCAGTTTGCATCAACAACAACCATTTCGATGATTCACATCACATTTTTTCATTGTTTAAATCTAACAAATCTTTGCAATCAACTCACTCAAGTCTGACACCTTGTGTGTGACAGAAGCATCAATAAGAAACACTCTCAAAACAGCTCTCTTGGGACGATATAAATCGGGAGTCTACTTCCACGAAAGTGTGCTGATAACGAACAAGTGCACTTGCAGGTATCAGAAGGACCGACGACGTGGGCACAGTCCCACGTTCGAGTCGGTCACAGTACCACGATTCAAAAGAATCGAAAACGGCTGAGTAATTAGCACGTCCGTTAAATATTAATTAATGACTCAATAAATTTTCTCGAACAACAAAAATATAGGCATCGACTCAGCTCAATCCCAAAACCCGGTGCGGCGCGTCGTGATGAGACGAGCGGCGGAGGAGGAGCGCGCGGGAGGGTCTCCTCTTATAATGCTCATACAAGTGATAGAAGAGTTCACGTTATAAGCTGTGCACCTTTCTTTCAACTAGCAATGTGGACTAGCAATGTGGGACTAAACTTTAGCCCCACTGTACTCACAGCCATATGCATGAATGTGTCATGAGAATTTGAGAATTTAGTTGAGCCAAGGACAAACCCCACAAGCAAATTCCAACACATGGTGTGGCCTCTACCGTTCGGTGACTGCACTTTTGACCAAGAACTCCACTTCTATCTTTGCTACACGGCGGCAATGGTCAATTGTAAATACTTTTTGCCATGTAAATGTATACACATTAGGGAGGTTCACTCATTCGATCTTTTGTGCAGTATTTGTGCAATTTTTCGATTTGCATAATACAAAAAACTTTGTCAAATTGCAATGTAAAATATGCGTGAGATTTATATTTATAGCAATAAAAGAAAAAAGAAAATAGGGGGCACCCACTCCATATGCCGGGACATGCTATCCCGGGCACTCCTAAAATACAAGACGTTTTTTGGGGCCCCGGGTGGAGATGCTCTCTTGCAGTATACCCAAGCCACAGGAATCCTATCCGGGCAGATGGTTCACGAGTGCAGCAGTCGATCGAACGCAGGGCATCGGTCCTTCGAAATCAACGAAGGAGATGCATGGCTGCACATCATCAGTACGGATCAAACCTCGTTCGTACGTTGCTCACCCGATAGACAGGCCATTACAGCGATCGTCGACAACAACCATATGCTGAGGCTTCTGCGCGTCGTTGCTCCGCTCCTCGTCGCGGCGGCCGTGGTATCGGCGGCGGCGGCGAGGAGCGGCGAGATTAGCAGGGACGATTTCCCCAGGGGCTTCGCCTTCGGCGCCGGCACGTCGGCTTATCAAGTGAGTTGCGATACGACGTGATGCCGCGGTGCCGTGCCTTGCTGGTTACACCGATCACTGACGAGCGTCCGTGGACGATTTCTTTCAGTGGGAAGGCGCGGCGGCGGAGGATGGCCGGACTCCCAGCGTCTGGGACACCTTCGCTCACGCTCGCTCCAACTCCGGTACGCAACGAGAATGCACGGTCCATGCTTCATTTTGGCTCCGCCGACCGCCGGAATACCTTCTATTCGTGTCAACCATGTGCCATGTCTCTCACTGAGTACGGCAGGAATCAGGTTTCAGTAGTGCACCAGAAATCGTAGTCTAATTTGGATTCTAGAACACGTTGAACAGTATTCCTGAGAAGAAAAGAAAAGGAGAGAATGTTTTTGGATGGACAAAGCACGTCGCATTTATCCATTTTCATACGAACAAACACGTTGCGTGGTCCCACCGAGCCCCCTCCCATTTGGCGGCGGCGGCGGCGCAAGTCCGCCACTGGCCACCGCCGACAGATCTCCTGTCCCTTCTCGCCGCCGTGCTCTCCTCCCCGCCGCAGGGCGGTCCTAACCCCAGCCTCCGATGTCGCCGCCCGACCCCCACTGTCCATCTCATTCCCAGTCCCCGCCCCCACCCACGCACGCACACCATGGAAGCAGCAGCCTCCACCTGGTCAGGCGAACATGAACTCGCAAGGTAAGCGCACCATGCACAGCACCGAATTTTTCTCTTACATTTTCCCAACTGGGGGTCGCTCCCGGTGATAGCACCATCTGCTCCAGCGCTCTTGGTTGTTTTGCCCTGGATAGAATAAGTATGCTCGGTTATTACAGCTTGTTGCAAATGAGGCCATTTCACGTTCTTTTAAAAATTAAGAAACTTATAGTGGGGCTAAGGACGAAGCGGTTACAGTTTCAGCATCATACTGATAATTTTCATAGTTGCCGTAGTCGCCGTACACTACCGTGAATCTCGTAGGGGATTTGCCGAACCCGAGCCGGTTCAGGGTCTGGGTTCAGGTTCACGGTAGAGATCGAAAGAAGTGGATTGTGCAATATGGACTACGCCTCACTCATTGCTCATAAGTTCTTCAATACAGGTGATGACTCAGTGAACGGTGATGTGGCAGCTGACGGCTACCATAAGTACAAGGTGTGATGACCTTTTACTCCCTCTGTTCCATAATATAAGCTGTTTTAGACATTTCAATACGGACCAAATACGAAGCAAAATGAGCGAACTACCCACTAAAATACGTCTAGATACGTACGAATTAGGAAAAAAAGTAAAAACAAGCTAAAAAGGCTTATATTTAGGAACAGAGCGAGTATATTTACTTCGCCCGTCCCTAATTGCTTTATGTATGTCATGTCGTCATTTTATAACAAAAAATGCTCCTCTAGTTGCTAAGCAGAACTATTCATGACATGCTATCAAGTAGAAGTCGCCTTTGTATGATCCATTTTTAGATGAGAGGGTACTTTGTTTGTAGGTAGTGACTCCAAGAAAATGTCAGCAAACGTAAATATTAGCTTGGGAATATTTAGATGATATAAACATCATTGCGAACTCTAGCTTCTCAAGGCATTACAAAAGGTAGTTAATCCTGGTAAAATGCTGTATGCTGGTGTACCATTTCTCATGTTTGTTACAGGAGGATATCAAATTAATGAAGGAAACTGGGTTGGATGCTTATAGGTTCTCTATCTCTTGGCCAAGGCTTATTCCTAGTATGTTGTTAACAAACTTGTGTCGAAATTTCGTTGTTTAGTTGGGTTCTTAAAAGATATAATTCTGACTACTTTCACGTGTCCATAGATGGCAGAGGAGAAGTCAATCCAAAAGGAGTACAATACTACAATAATCTCATCAATGAACTTCTAGATCACGGTACATCTTTTATGCAAATATGTTTATATTCCCATTAAATCTAGTCATCAATTCATCATGGAGACTTCATAGTACCCCTCCGTTCACAAACTAATGTCATTTTTGTACATGTTGGATGCAGTAAAAGAAGTTAGGCCAGTAGGTTTATTAACAGGGCCTTATACCCCTGAATGTCTAGCGGTTAAAATGATAGGCCACAGCTTGGAGCAGGGCGTAATCCCAGGAATGCCTGCCTGTGTTGACTGGACTGCCTATGAACACGTCCAGTTTAACTTACTCATCCTGTTAATATTTGTATAATTTTATTTATGTTTAAAAAGATGTATAAATGGAACTGGAGAGATATCTTGTATCTCTGATATTGAGTTAGATTAATAGTAAGTGGTGATGAAGTTTGCCGTTGAAGAACATTGTATATGGTCATACTTATTATGTCTACTATCTTGCAGGAATTCAACCACATGTAACAATTTTCCAATATGATCTTCCTCAAATCCTCGAAGACGAATACGATGGATGGTTAAGCCCTGAAATAATGTATGTATTCTGTTTTCAGGCATTTCATGTTTTGTCTTCATTTGTGAAAATATGATGTGTTGGTATGATGTATTCATTATAGAGTGTGCATTATGCAAAATTATGGAAATTACAGATAATAATAGTTGACGTAAACCATGCATTGGTCTTCTTGGAAAAAACCAGATTGCTTTTCCATGCCTGAGTTTTTATTACATGTAAATGTGCAAAATATAAGCACACTTTTTAACTCCATTTTCTGTTTCCAGTGATGATTTCACAGCATATGCAGATGTGTGCTTTAGGGAATTTGGGGATAGGGTTACCAATTGGACTACTCTTAATGAACCTAATGCTTTAGTTGTGCTTGGTTATGACGCTGGTATTGGGCCGCCCGGGAGATGTTCTAAACCATTTGGAATTGGTAATTGTTCCCGTGGGAACTCTATATACGAGCCATACATTGTAGCTCATAATTGCTTGTTGGCTCATAGTTCAGCTGTGTCATTATACAGGAGAAAGTATCAGGTACTATATTTTTCCTAGCAAATTGGTACAGCAGAAAGTTGCATCTGCATTTTTATTCCTAAACATCAGCGTATTAGTCACTATGATGTAATTTTTGAATTATTTTAGATTAGAATCAATTCTTATTTTGAATAATTGTTCTGGTCCTAAAAGAATCTGAATATCTTTGTTGCCGATATTTTGTGCTAAATGCTGAAAGTATGTGATAACATTCACCTGTCTTGGACTTTAGATATAGGTTAGCTAATTTTCCTAAATTGCAATACAAAGTTGATGCGACATTGAGAAATATGCAAAGTACTATCATTTCTTACAATTCAACGTGTCTGGACCATTATGAAGGGCCTAAAATCACCATGTTCATATGAAAGAGAAATCTGTTATATCCATGAAGAAAAATGTACTTTGTGCTGCAGGCCAAGCAACATGGACTTATTGGCATGAACATGTTTATAAACAACATTTTACCTTTTACAAACTCGACGGAAGATATAGCTGCAGCCAAAAGAGCGCAAGCCTTTTACACAGGCTGGTAGGTTGATCATTCTGCCTTATCTACCTTTACAGTGCCAGCATGTATTTCATACTAGTTGGATATCATTTTCCTTAACGAAGAAGATTCTACGAAAGCCAAAACGAAAACACCAAAGGAGAAGCTTTTTAGCCGCATGCCCCCAACAAGGATGCCATTAGCTTTATTTTGCACATTTCATCCAATATTCCAATGTCTCTTGACTTTTTACCAAACAGCCGATGGAACCTGCTTTTGAACTTGTTGAAACTTTACTGTTTGGATCTCTCTGCCTAGGATAGATAACGTGTTGAGAGAACATTATGCTCGTAGTGTCCATGGAATTTTAGGGCTTCAAATAGTCTTGTAGAATTAATACTACAAATACAACTGTTGAATTGTATTTAAATTACAATTATTCCAATAAGCCATTTAGTGGAGGTCTTCTGTATATGTAAGTAAGTTGTTTTTTGAAAATTTTATGTCATATTTTCCAAATTTGTAGATGTCACAGCCTTTTTTGTGGTACTTCCTGCTATGGTTTGTTATTACTAGATCTTATCTTAGCTCACTTTTCTCTTTTTACTATTCTTATAGTATATTTGCATTGCACACTATTTAACTTTAAAGAATAACAGTGTAAGAAGCAGCTCTGCAAGTATGGCAACTGTCTTAACTAAAAAAAAAGGCAACTGTCTTATCATTGATGCTTGTTAGACAAGTGCATTATTTTTTAATATATCAGTAAGGTATACTTACATTGTGTTCTGTTTTATTACTGTATATGAATGTGTATCCTACTGCATAGTAAATATTTGTATCGAATGTAAACATGTCTAAAATTTAGTTGACCAATCGAGTGGTATTTATCCAGTATGCATGATTGCATTACTATCAAGATTGCAAATATTGAAGTTTTACATCGTATTTGTACAATGAAATATGTGATGCACATGGTTTGTGTAGACTTTTGTGTTATAGCCTTTTCTATTTGTTGTACTACTAGAAAATTTCTAGCTCTGATTATCATTGCCACGTGGAGAGTAAGCTAAATATTAAGGTTCTTGGTAGGCTCACTTGCACGAGACAGTTAGTATAATCCTGCAAGGCATTCAATGAAAGATTTACAATTATTATAGTATCCATGAACAAATCTATCCGTGTTTTTGTTGGTAGTGGTGGTTGTGCATACATGTATGTTTTCTTGTCACACAACGGTAGTTCCCTTTTCATCTTTCATGTATGGGTAAACTTATGAAGCTTGACAATGAATTTGGTAATTCTAACTGCTGTGATGGCATTGCACCTTGTGAACACACTTTGTCCTTTCTCTAAAATATGTTATTTTATATATTAGGTTCTTGAGCCCTCTTTATTATGGAGACTACCCATTTGTAATGAAGGAGAACACTGGCTCCAAGTTGCCAAATTTTCTCCAGACCAATCTGAACAACTAATGAGCTCCATGGACTTTCTTGGTATCAATTACTACACAATATTGTATGTGAAGGATGATCCACATCATGCTCCTGGCGACAGAAGAGATTTTATGGCTGATATGTCTGCTAAACCAATATGTGAGTTTCGTATGTGCTGTATTCTGGTGACTCAGTCATTGTTGTTTTTATAGAGTTTATTCACAATAGGACAAAACCTCGGACAAATGTTAGCATTAATATACTAGGTTCGTTATACTAAATTTGATATACCTTACACCATTTATGTAAAGGATGATTATTGATCATAATTGCCAATCTATGATTACTCATAAGTAAATATATTTGTTATTGTGGTCTTGTGGACAATTGGTATAGCAAGATAAGGAAAACATAGCTCAATGCCACCACAAGATTCACAAAGTGGCTGCCAGAATCGGAGATCTTCATGTGGTGTGGTGTGAAGATGAGGTCTGAGGTCAAACGGTACCTTGATATCGAACTCGGCATACATTGAGGACTCATTAGCCCTTCAAGTTGATCCAGTCAGAGATTCTCATACTGTTGAGATCTCTTTGCACTCCTTGGCTGCACAGACTAAGTATCCAAAAGGTGGTGGATGGATATAGGAACCAGAGGGGAAGAGGTACGAATGAAGGCGGTGATGCGAATGAATGGTGACAGGGAGATCAGTGTCTACCTGAAGGATCATGGCCATCACCCTTGAGCCTGTGCAGAGTTGAGAGAAGTGGGAGATGTAGGGTGATGAGATAGAGAAAGGTGAATTCCAATCCTGGCGACGAGTCATTGACATATCATCATCCTTTCGATTTCGGTAATATCCGTTAGCTAACAATGTTGGGACCAGTTTATGGACACAACAATTTAAGAGGCGAGTTTAGGGTACGAGAAAATTATTTGAGGAGCTAAGTGAGACAATCGCGCAAGTTTATGGACAAGGCAACACAATTTATTCCATAGATTAATAATTACTGCCAGAAGTAATTTCTGCTGCACGGGGCAATATTTCATTATTTAGCTGTATACTTTAAATACATATTGATTCTTTAATCATATATAAATTCTTTATTTTAGTGTCGTTATTCAATTCATGATTTTCTCTTGCAGATACAAGCAATTCTACCACTGGGGTAAGAGAAACTTGCAGTAAATCTGTTCTTGCATAGTTGCATATAACTGTATAATATCAAAGTGCTGACGTATAGTGCTACGCAGTTCTATGTGCCGGGTTATGGTCTCCAGGAGGTGCTTGAACATTTGAAGCAGTCTTATGGCAATCCTGCCATCTATATCCATGAGAACGGTAAGTATTTTGCAACTGTCGCTAATAATAAGCCGGTTGACTTTTTGTAGCTTTTTTATGCATCCTACTTATATGATGTCCAATACATGATTTAGATGCAACGTTAGCCAATGAGACCGTTTCTTTCTTTCCCTAAAATATTCTTCAGCCTTACATGATTTAGATTCATGACTTACAAAAAGTTCAACTCTAGGATATCCAATGCATCAAGATGTTGTGTTTGATGATGGCCCTAGGTTGGAATTCTTGAGTGAGCATCTTAGAAGCCTACTTACTGCTCTAAGGTATTGACCCCCCCCCCCCCCCCCCCCCCCCCCTTCTCCTTTTCCCCTGGTCGTCATGCTCCAGATTTCTCTTAAATGATTCGGCGGTTGGCCTTGTTTAATGTTATAATAATGTTCAAAACGTTCAGAGGATATAAAACAATAGTGTGCATCTCTAATTGGATTAGTTGCTCTGTATGGCAATCATGAAACTAATATCTTACAGCATGAATCATGGGGTAATTGTCTAACGGTTTTGCTAAATCAGCATGAAGCATCCAGTTGCACTTCCTGCTAAAGTGCAACTGTAACGAGTTGTACTTGCTCTAAACTGCGAAACTTAAGAAAATCTCAGGCGCTCGAGACTTGGCAGACCCATTGTATAACATAGATGCATTGGGGCACATTGGGGATGATCTGATCTGGGTGTAATCAAGTTTGGCACCATGTTCGTTCCCTTAAAAAGGAAAATAAATATGTGTTGTTAGAAGATTATACAGTGGGGAACTTGCATGCGAACCGAAGGGTAAACTGGTTGAAATCTGAAATGACACTATTCTGAAGTAACTTTTTGTTTCTTTCTCACAGGAATGGTTCGAATACTAGAGGCTACTTTGTCTGGTCGCTGATGGATTTATATGAACTGCTCAGTCTCGGGGACACGTATGGGCTCTATTACGTGGATTTTGCCGACAAGGATCTGAAGAGGTATCCGAGGAGCTCTGCAATTTGGTACGCAGATTTTCTCAAGGGGAGAAAAGAGTCTAGGCGCGCAGAGAGATTTTCTGATCACTAACTGTTGATGTCTGGTGTTTAGACTGACTGTACTGGCAGTGACAGTATTTTCGATCACTAGCTGTCCATGTATGTCATTTGTGGTGTTTAGACAGAATTTCAGTCACTCTTTTGAAATCTGGGGATCCCCACGCGTGCATGGTTGTGGACAATTTTTGGTTCTTGCTCCAACCAAAAAATAAAAGGTATTGGTTGAAACGAGGAGGCACTACCTTTCCTGATTGAAAATTGTACAGTCATTCTCCCACAAGAAACGGCCAAAACAACACGTTGCAGCGAATTTCCACGCTTCCTAACTGAAATTTCTGTCCGTTGGATCAACAATCAATGTTCAGATGAGCGAACTACAAGACCCATCTTACACGACATTCAAACAACATTTACATATGGTACAGGACCACCCACAGTACATCTGCTACAGTACCCGGTCTTATCAAGTGGGCAAGGGACACTGTTCAAGGCTGTTATCTTGAGCACAAAAACATCCCACTGCAGATCATCTATGGTCCCTAAATAGGAAACCTGAAGCAAAATGTTCCGATCTCAGTGGTATCGAAGGTCGGAGCTGATGTAAGCATTGCCTTGATCCAAAATTATGCGTTACTACTCGGGACAGGTTCTATTACTGTCTGCGGGGTTCTGTGCTTTCTAAGCTTCCCCTAATTGACTTGTTTCTCACAATTCTTCTGAATATGCCTCGGTTTTTCCTGGATTTACTAGAGCGAAGCAAAAAATAGCTAGGTTTGTGCCAGTAGGATGAGTCACACATCGACTAATAAAATCTGCACCTAACAGCACAGAAAGATTCTCAAACAACTGACAAATAAAAAAAGGCTGGAACCTTACAAATGAACATGTTGACTAGTACGCATAATACCCATACCCCAGCCCAGGTATCAAGTAAATCGTTTGGAAGAAGAGATACAAGTCACCAGCCGACTCTTCCACGGTAACTTCGGACCTCACAAACCGTTTATCATACCACAAAACCCAGCAAAGCTCCGCAGTTTTAAATGTCCTAAGCAATCTATGCAACACAACTACAGGCCTTAAAAAGCGGCAATCTCGCAATCTGAGGTTCTTCTCACCCACGGCCACGCCCTGCCATTAAGTAGAACATGTTAGTATGTCAGGGAGTACATACATTGAGGTCTCACCGAAAGTACGGAACATACCCTTATTCCCACCTTTGCTTCCAATTCCACCCCTTCCCCGGCCACCACCTTTGCCATCATCTTGGCCACGCCCCATGCCTCTGCCTCCAGGTTTAGTGCCTATATCTCCTCTTCCTCTTCCGCGGCCAACACCTGGTGGCTTCCTATCTGCAGTTACAATAGCATAATAATTCAGAACAGCACTGAACCTATAAACAGCTCCAAGAAAACCGGTCAATCTCTACAGGTATTTGATAATACTCCCTCTGTTCCTAATTATAAGATGTTTTAGGTATTTCAATATGGACCACATACGGATTGAAATGAATGGACATATACACTAAAACATGTCTAGATAAATTCGAATCAGGAAAAACAGGAAAAAGCTAAAAACATTTTATACTACCTCCGTTCCGAAATATAAGATGTTTTAGCTTTTTACGGATTCGGATGTATCTAAACATGTTTTAGTGTGTAGATTAACTCATTTTAGTCCGTATGTAGTACATAGTGAAATCTCTAAAACATCTTACAATTCGGAATGGAGGGAGTATTTAAGAACGGATGTAGTAGTAAAACATCTTACATTTTTAACATTAAAACCTACAAAGGTCAGAACAAATAGCCTCTCTTTTCACAATATGTCAGAAATTGTGTTTCTGGCTTTATGCAGGCAATCTTTAAAAAATAACCACTTACATAAAACAACGTTTGCATTTACTACAAAAAATGACATTATTAGGCTTCATGGAGAATGCTTTCACACTATTATACTGGTAAACAAGGTTATAAAATGTGTGCTTAAGCGTGCTCTTAGGCGGAACGCCTAGCGCTGCAATCCGCTTAAAGCTTTAATCCTTCAGAAAAGGGAAAAGCGGAGGCAAAACGCTCAATCAGAGTCTAGCGCTTAACAGAACCTTGCTTGTAAAGCATTGAGATACGACAGGAATCAAGTTGCCACTCGAAGACCACTTAATGTCAAACTTTCCCATATTATGGACAGATTAATGAGCAGCTCACAAATAAAACAAACAATACAATATGGCTTCATTAAATTTATTATCCAGTTTATCATAAACCTGCAAATTATGTGTTCCAAGGGACAATCTACTGCTGATTCCATCAGCTTTAGCCTTTAGATGCATACCTGATCTACTCTTGGAAGTTTCCTCTTGAACCTTGTCAATCACCTGTGAGACGTAAGCTCATTTAATCAGGATAAACGGCAGGTAAATTCAATGCCAAAAGCTTTAGTACTGCTAACTTGTAAAATAATGCAGAGCACAGTTTGACCAAAGGACCATAATAAGAGGAGATTCACTTGGTGATATTTCAGTTGTTTATAAATCACTGAAATTCTTAGGACCCTTGCCGGTCGCTAACTGGTCCTAACAACAAAGTTTAGACATTTTGTATAGCTATTGGATTGGATTATTCCTGTAGAAAAAATTATGTCCGAAGATTACAGTGCACAGACAAGAGCTTGGTGTCGAGAATACAATCCACAGGCTAGAGCCCGGTGTCAAGATTACAGTGCACGGGCTAGAGCTCGCCATGCCGTTGCCCACAACACCAATATCAACTACTCCACTGTTCGGCTAAATATAGACGGTTAGACCTTGTGGTCTTTCATGATCCTCAAGATGCCGGTTTGACCACTAGTTACATAATAGAGTGCAAAACTACAACCTAGTTCACTGTCACTAAAATAGAAACTAGTTTCAAGGAAAAAGTTTTCACAGCAAATCTACCATCCACAAAATTAGTCGTGGATGTTTGCCTAATCTAGGTCACAAATTTTCACTCGCACAACCTACATGACCAAAATATAATTAAGTACTACTAAAATAGCAGGACCGCTTATGCTGAATACCAAGTCTACTTAGTAAAATGCCTGACCCATACTGAAAACTAATCATCAAACAGGGTACATTTCACTGAGAAAGTGTACCATTAAACATTGTTGTCTTATTTTCATCAAACCGGGAATAGCAGCTAACAATACTCAAACAAAGCATATTGTGCAATTACATACAGTCGGAGTCGACTGACTTGCAAACAGACCATATATTTCAACTTTTGCTGATTAAGCAACTGATACTAGGCATTCTAAACAAGCTTATGCTAGAAGATAATATGAAACACGAATATGCACAGCCTGACGATGCAGTAGGGCAGTTGCGATTCTACCGGCTAGGCCATAAGGATCTAACCTACCCTCCATTTTTTCAAAAGAATCATCAGTTACTATGCCTCAAGCCATATGTAATGGATCAAAGGTGTATTCTATACAGCAGAAAGAACCACGGGAAGACAAATGGCTGAAAGATGAGGTATGCATCGGCAAGAAAAAAATTACGGCTCTGTAGTTCAGGGCATGGCCTAACTATGGAGAAGGCGCACCATGGCCCAATCCCCAAAGGACTAATTTAAGAAAAGGAAATTATCACGAATGCTAGTAATCAAAATTCATAACCCTGGAGGACATTTAATTTGGCATTGGCACATAAACATCTATATCATGAGGGTGTAATTTACATTACCAATGCAATACAGCTTCCGGAAACTAGTAAAAACATAGCACCAACTCTTAAGGTCGTCTACGTTCCCTGTGTTCTTCCCGAGTTATCGAGCAATTTCATCATTGTATTCCTCGTAGTGAGTTCGTCATAATAAGTTCACATTCCAATATATATTTAGAAGATATCTTTAAGGCTATTTTTTCTAGTGATCATGCTTTTTGCACTCTACACCTGATGTTACTCATTCTTTATTTTTTTAGCCTACCTCTACTTTCATCCTAGAATAGCAACTGCAGTACAGGATATATCATACAGATGTATAAACCACCAAGCAAGCAAACTACATTCACAGACACAACGAATAGAAATTGCATCCCGAATCCATACCTCATCAGGAACCCGAAGATACTTGATCGTGTTCCCACGGATATAACACTCCGGCATCCTCCAAAACTTATCACCATCCTGCAACGCCAATCATAACAAATAAGAAACAGCATTTTACTGTCTACTCTAGTGAGACAAAAAAGGACGGAATCCCAAAGAACACCCAACATTCTCCCACATAAAAATTGCAGTTCCGTGCATATATTTTTTCATAAATAAAGGTGCCTCCTGGTTTCGCGTTAACCAAACAATGCCCTTAACTGATCTTGTGTTCGATAGAAATCAATCAGAGGAGGAAGAGGGGGAGCGCAGGACTCACCTTTGAGGTGCAAATAACCTCCCGGAGGTGGATGTTCATCCACGTGTCGCAGTTCACCAAGTGCCCATTGTACGTCTCGCCGTTCTTGAGCTCCACGAGCTAAACCAACACAAAAGAACCCCGACCTGATTAGAACCAACAGCCAAGAGCTAAACCAATAACGAAGGCGAATCCAGACGCTGCGATCTTACCATGGGATGCCCCTGGGCGGTCTTGAGGAGGGAGAGGGGAAGCTGCGGAAGAAGAGAAACTTCGAATTAGACACGGCCGCATCTCCAGCTTTGGGGATCGAGACGGGGAGGGGAGGAGGGAGATACGCACCATCTTGGGCGAGATCCGGAGATGAAAAAGGGGCCGGATCGGGAGCTGGATCGCCGCCGGCGGGGGTGGAAGGCTGCGGCTCCGGGAGGAGATTGCGGGAGCAAAACCCTAGGTGCCGCCGGGCTTCGTGTCGGTGAGACGAGGCAGTACTCGCGAACCCTAGCGCAGCAGGCAGGCAGGACCTCAATCTTGTACCGAACGGAGCTCGTTTAACCTTTTTTTTTTTGGACAACGGCTCGTTTACCTTCTTTGAAGGCTTTTTTTTTGGCTTTTTTTTAAAGGGAAAATAGTAAATCCATTAACCAGATTGCTCAGCGATCTCGCTGGCAATTAAACCAGATACAAAATCCGGGGCGTCATCAGCCCAACCAGTACACCCAGTCTCAGTTCTCAGACCAAACTGGGCTATTTCATGAGCTACTCCCTCCGTTCTAAATTAGATGACTTTTCATGCATCAACATGTGGATGTACCTATACACGTAACATGTCTACATACATCCGCATGTGATCAAATGAAAGTCATCTAATTTAGAACGGAGGGAGTACTTTATTACAAGAACGAGGACAAAAGCTGAACTCATAGGACTCAAAGGAGCCAATGCATTCACTTCTAATCTCACGTAGAAGAACCCCTATTTCAGCCAGGTCGTGGCTCTTTGTTTGCAGCGCGTGCACCAAAGTCTGGGAGTCAGACTCAAAAATCACACGATGCAGGCCGAGCACAGTCGCACCTTCAGTTGCCGCTGCACACGCCTCTGATTCCGCTTGCAAAGCATTGCGCAAGTGTTGAAGCTTCCCTGCTGCCGCCGCAATGAATTCGCCTGTATCTGAACGAACAATGAAGCCCCACGCCCCTGACTTTGTGCTCTCGATGAAGGAAGCATCAAAGTTCACCTTGACAAATTTTTGTGCTGGCCTAGACCATCTTGTCATTTGCTGGTCAGGGCCGCTACCAACAGCAGCCATAGTACAGTCTGAACCATGAAAAACAGCATAGTGCTTCTGAATGATATGACAGACCTCATCTTTAGAACGTACTTTATTTTCTGCATTTACTTTGTTTCTAGTAGACCACCAGTCCCAAAGCAATAGAGAGGCTAGCAATCTCTTCTGTACAGGCAACTCACATAGCAGGTCCAGCATCACCATGGGGTTCGGAGCTTCAGCAAACATGAGTCGGATATCTTCAAGAAGCAGGCTGCGCCACACCTGTTTAATATTCTTGCATTTCAAGAACAGGTGGCCACCATCTTCATTAAGCCGATTACACATCGGACATCTCGTATCCAACTCAACATGCTTGCGGGAGATATTCATTCGAGTCGGTAGACTGTTATGATTTAACCTCCACAAAAAGATCCTCACCTTGCTAGGTAACTTTAAAGACCAAATCTTTTTCCACAAAGTGGACGAGTTCGCTTGGGCTGCCGATGAACTTGTATCTCGATTTAGTTTCTCTTCCCGCATCCTCACCCCAAGACGGTAAGCAGACTTTTACAGAGAACACGCCTTTACTATCAAAATGCCAAGCGACCCAGTCCTCCATATCCCTCCTGACAGGAATTGACAGAATATCGGTTGCGTCTTCTTGGTTGAAAACAAATCTGATCAAATCTTCATCCCACTGACCCGTTTCATGATCCAAGAGATCAGCTACACGGATAGGTTCTTCAAGTCCATTTGGAGTACTAGGGCGTCGAGTGGTACCCCTAGGAATCCAGGGATCCATCCAAGCATCAATAGCTTCTCCTGTACCGACCCTCCATATGATTCCATGTCGCCAGGTGTATGACATCGCTGGCTTTGGCTTGGCCTCCAAGATTGATGTATCAGGAAAGTATAGAGCTTTGAGAACTATGCAACATAGCGAGTCAGGGTTTTGCAACATACGCCATCTTTGGCGAGCAAGCATCGCCATGTTGAAAATATGAAGATCTCTGAACCCCATCCCACCATCTTCCTTGGATTTTGTCATTACCTCCCAGCTTAGCCAATGACATTTATTTTTACCGTCTTGTTGGCTCCACCAATACCGGCATATCATAGCACTTATCTCCTCGCATAGGGTTTTTGTTAGATCAAAGCAAGACATGGCGTAAGTAGGTATTGCTTGTGCAATAGCCTTAATCATGATCTCTTTGCCCGCCTTAGAGAGCAGCCTTTCCTTCCACCCCTGGATCCTATTCCAAACCTTCTCTTTGATATATTCAAATTCTTTTGATTTTGACGCCCCCAAATGGACTGGCAGGCCCAAATATCTTTCATTCCTTGATTCTCTTGGGATTCCAAAAACATTTAGAACTGCTCGCTTCATGTTATCCTTCGTGCCTTTGCTAAACATTGCAGAGGACTTGCTCTTATTTATCATCTGTCCGGACTGAGCTTCATAGAGTGCCAAAATTTGCTGCAGTGTGGTCGCATTTGCGATATTTGCTTTCATTACAATCAATGAATCGTCTGCGAAGAACAAGTAGTTTATTTTTGGCGCCCCCATGCATAACTGAACACCCTGTAGCGTACCCTCTTCCTCTGCATTTTTCAGTAAGGCCGAAAATCCTTCGGCACATAAAATGAATAGGTACGGTGACAAGGGATCCCCCTGCCATAGCCCACACTCGGGAACAAAAGGATCCAACAGATTCATGTTGAGCCTAATTCGATATGACACTGATTTGACATAGTTCATCACAACCTTCACCCACTCAGCAGCAAAACCAATTTTGAGCATGATTCTTTCGAGGAAGCTCCATTCAACTCGGTCGTAGGCCTTGCTCATGTCCAACTTTACTGCTACCAAACCATCGCGTCCCCCTTTCCTCCTATGCATCATATGGGTGATCTCATATGCTAGAAGTACATTATCTGTAATCATGCGTCCAGGGACAAAGGTTGATTGTGTAGGGGATATGATATGGGGTAGAACAACTTTCAGGCGACTGGCTATGACCTTGGAGATAATCTTGTAAAGCACATTACACAAACTGATAGGTCTAAACTCAGTGATCTTCTCTGGCGATTTTACTTTCGGTATGAGTGATGCATGTAAAATGCATACATGAACTTTGCATTATTATACTTATATTCCAGTCATATTTGCATCATATAAGGGTTATATCACTGTTTTATAATGATTTTGGGAATATTTGGTATGTTTCCTATTTTTATGGAATTAACCCTGCACAGTCAGAAAACCCTGTTTTCTATATTTTAATGTTTCAGTGACCCAAACGACGTCCAAATGACCTAATATTTTACGGGCATCAGTTTTTGGAAGGAACAAATCGTAGGAGCCAAGGAAGCGCAGGAAAGGAAGCCGGAGGCCAAAGTTGAGTGGGCCCACGCGGCCAGGTACCTGGGCCGCGTGGGACCCCCTCTTTTGGGTCTCGGAGCTCCGTTGTCGTCGACCTTTCCTCCACCGACTCGGTTTTGACCTAAAACCGACTATAAAAATAGCCCCCCGACGTTCTCTGGAGGAGCGCCGCAGAAACACAGAAACACCGAAACAGAGACCTGGAGCTGCAGATTGGAGGGGGAAAACTCCGGCGGGGCGCTACCGGCGTGGTCTCCATCTTCTCCAACGACTTCTCCACCGTCTCCATGATGAAGAGGGAGTAGTCCACCTCTGGACTATGGGTTTGTGGAAGTAACTTATGTATCTCTCCTCTCTCTTGAGCTTCACTAATTAGTACCGTATGAGCTGCTGAACATGATTACGGTCATCTATGTAATACCTTTGTGGTGGATCTTTTTATGAGTTAATATATGTTTGAGATTGCAATGGTTTTGTTTCAGTTATGAAAGTAGATGCATATTATGTACCCCGTTCTTATTTACTTGTCATGATCAAGCATGTTTATGAGAGAGTGTGAGGGGGAACGTGTGCATTAGTTGGAGTAACGGGGGGTGGCTAGTGCAGTGAACGTGAGAGAAAGTTCTGCGATTCACTTGGGTATCTCTACCTTACTTTGTTGCCTCACTAGGGATAAAAAAATACCATGCTACCGGAGGTGTGGGTGTGACCATTGCCACTTCCTCCATGACTAGATCTAGCATGTTCTTATTTTAACTTCATGTCATGATACTTATTGCTATACTCTGAGTTATCTTAATTACTGAGGTGTTATGATTTAGTTCGCATCTTGGTGGAGTATAAGAGAGACTAATAACCAAAAGGTCTCTATGTTAGGACGTGATGCCCATATAATTATAACTTGTCATTAAACTGTTGTGTTGCAATCTCATATGTCAACTCTATGTTCCATTGTCTACCACTTTATTAAAGAGAGAGTGCATTTGTGAAACCATGAACCCCGGTCCATTTTTAATCATAAGAAACACTTTTACCACTTTTCCATTTTCTGCCATTTAAAAATCCGAAAATACAAAAACACTTTTACATCTTGCATTCATCATATAAAACCCAAAAATATCATTTATCATTGCTACCACCATCCTTGCATATTTATTTACCACCATTGCATATTTATTTCTTGTTTGCATTGCATATTATCTTGATATCATTCTCACACCTTGTGCTTGACAACCACTAGGTGAGGTTGAGGACCAAAACATTTACTTTGTTTTGTAGGTAACCAAAAGAAGGATAGGAAAGATAAATCTTCACTACTGATTCCCCGAGAGTTCGATATTAAACCCTCGAGTCACCCCTCGTGGGGAAAACACGTCTTCCACTTACTACACACTCTGCACTTGGAGTCTCAACCTAACCCATATTCTTTTGACGCAGGTAACTACGTCATCGGGTATCAAGACTGTTTTCTGGCGCCGTTGCCGGGGAATCATTGCTGAAAGGTTTATCCAAGGGTCCCCTGCACTAGCTCTGTTTTCTGGCGCCGGGTTTATCCAAGGATATCTCACCAAGTCAACTTCATCACCAACTTGTGCTAACACCTAAGCTTGGGGAGGTTGCACCTACGTGAGCATCATCTTATCCATCTTTACCTTCAAAGCATTTTATTTTGTTTTGTTATTGTCTTGCATATCATATTTATATTTCGGTTTGCATTTTTATTTTCAGTTTTGCATTTTGTGTTGCATTTGTTATTTCGGTTTGCATTTTTAGTATCATTTTATTTTCAGTTTTCATCTAAAAACATAAAACCCATAAAAACTAGTGTTGTTTTTAATATGTATGCTAAGCTATGGAGAAGGTTATGTCAAAACTATGGGAGCTTACTATGAATACCGATCAACCAAAGAAGGAAATAGAATGCTTGAATTGCTTGAACATCTCAATGATATGGCCACTGAGTTTTGTGAATTACATAATATAACTTGCTGCTTTAGAAAAGACTATAAACACTCTCTCTATCAATGTAAGTATAATAGTGATCCTATTATTGCATCTATCAAGAGTGTAAATTTGCATGCCATGATATAGAACAAGTTGAGAAATATATTGCTTATGTTGCAGCCCATGAGATAGACTTTCTTATTGATAATTTTTTTGCAACTAGTCATGAAGCTCGTGTAATGAAAGGACACATTTCTATTCTTCTCCAACTTTGCAAAAAGGAATTTAGTGATAATGTTTATGTTAAAGAAAGAATTCTTGCTTCCATGGAAAGTACTAATATTTTGCAGGATGATGAAAACATAAGCTTGGAAGAGGAAGTATGTGAAGAGGAGATTGAAATGGATGTGTTCCAACCTAAGCTTGGGGAAGAGTTGGATCTCCCAACTTCACCATCAACAAATGATAGTAACACTCAAACTCAAAAATCTTTTGTTATTTATGAGAATCCATGTTATGATGAGTGTGAAACTGAAAATGCTATGGTCCTATATGATAACCCATGCTATTATGATGAAACTAATAATGCTCCTTTACTTTTTAATGCTACTAGTGAACTTATTGATGATAATGAGGAGTGTTGCTTAAATATGCTATATGATAATGCTTTAGATGATGGTCCTATGCTTATTGATAATCCTCCATGTTTAGTTGTTACTAATTTATGCGAGGATAAAAATGATATACTTGCTGTTTGTGATAGTGCTCTTACTCATGAGAGTCCTACTTTGTTTTGAACTCTCCTAATACACCATAGAGGAGAAATTTGCTTATGTTGAGAAATACTTATGTGGTTTGCAATTATCTTTAGTTCCAAATCTTTGTTGCAACCATGATATTAAACTTGATATTGATCTTAATAACTATTTTGAAAGAGGGAAGCATGCTAATGAATTCCAAATAAATTTAATGATCCTCTTTATGTGCCTAAATTATCTAAGTTGAATGATTCTTGTGGTTATATGGTTGAATTTATTTTACTACTTGCAACTATTATGAAAGAGGAGGTGATAAGAACCCTCTTTATGTTACTTGGGAAACTTCTATTTATGGTGATTCATTCATATACAAAATGCCAATGCATAGAAAGAAAGTTAGACTTCGTTGTTATTACTTTTGTGTTTTGTTTTCTCTCAACTAGGGTTCAACTTGACTATTATTTTGATTGGTTTGAGAACACCATGGGATCCTGGTATTATGCATGAACACTTCCAAGGAAGAGGGACACATCAAAGTTCAAGCTCCCTCATGAGCTTCGTCCACAATAAATATCAAGTAAGAAGCCTAGCTACATGGCTATAAAGAAAGCGCTTTACGGGAGGCAACCCGGTTGTTTTTATTTTTGATTTTCTTTGTGTCCTCTTGCTGTAACAAGAGACTTTGTTTTAGTTTAGTTTCTGGAATTTTTAATAAAGTGCCAAGTTTTACTCATTTTGGTTTGAAGAAGTTGCTTATAGCGTTCGGAGATTTTATTCCTGCACGAATCTGTGCACGGTATGATTTTTAATTCTTATTCTGTAACTCCGAATGAGCTCATATTTGAACTGTAGTTGCAACTTTTCATCCTCTGTATGCATGAATTTTTCGGAATTTTTCGACAAAGTTTAGTAGGGTAGAAAAATACGTTTTGCTGCTGCTGTTTTTCTGGACAGATTCTGTCCCATTTTGTTTGATGCATGCTTTGAACTTTTAACTTGAATCTTTTTGATCCAATTGAGTTTATGAGTAGGCATACAACATTATACACTTTCTGGACATTCATATGAATTTTTGTTAAGGATTATATGCAGCAAGAAATCTATTTGTTTATCACTACTAATGCCCCACAGAAAAGAAATGGGAGAAACGGTGTTTTGAAGTTTTTTCACAGGGATTAGAGGAGATGCACCAAGAGCTATCCAAGGATGGTGAAGACCATAAGCTTGGGGATGTGAAGACAACCCCACTGGACACACTCTCGGTTTGCACACGTCTAACTTCTGTTTTTCGATCGAAACACTTTATCGCATAAACTTGGAGCGTCTTTTTGTTTGTTTTGGTTTGATTTTTATTTTGTGAGACCACCACACTATCATTTATATATGAGAGAGCTACTGGAAATTTGGGTTGATTTATGTTGGATGCTATTATTAGATTGGGAAAAGGGATGTTGGAGTTGATTTTAAAAGATACATATAGTTGCATGATTCATGAGCTTGTTAATGAGTAATAATTTGCAAGTATTTTATCAAGAGCTATCTTTTATTCATGTTTTGATGCTGAATGTTATTTACTTTGTTTAACATGGATTAGTTAGTTCTATGGACACTCATGCATGCATTTAGATGGTCAACTTTCTCCCTCTTGCTAGCCCAAAAATTCCAACAAGTAAAAACTTGTTTCCAACACCTTCAACCAAAGTTTTTCCAGTGAGTCCACCATATCTACCTATTAGCTTTATGCTATTCCGAGTATGTTTATCATGTTATTTTGTATTATCTATACTCTGAATGAAAATGCTTATGTTATTGATTGTTATGGGAAAAGTTGGTTAAGAGCTCTCACGAACTTGATGCACACTTTACTATTGCATAATAAATATGACCCATTGTGATTAAAATTATGAAGTTGTGAGCTTGACAAAGTCTTGGTTGGAGTTAGCTCATATGTGCTGTCACATGGCAAGCTTTCAACATGCTCTTTATATTTAGTTGATATCATGTACTTTTGTTTATGGATGCTTACCATGGGTGAAATAAATGTGGAAATGAAGTGAGTTTAAATGAGTTTGTATAAATGGTTAGAGAGACGCCTGGGCCGCTAATCTAAGCCATGCATCATTCATGGTGGAAATTTACTTACATGCTATGGTGAACCTTCTGTGATACACCTTACAATAAAAAGCTATCTAATGGTAAATAAAAAGGGTGTTGAGATTGTTCATTGTGTTTGTTTGTCTTGTCATTTTGATATGGGCTTGTTCCATATCCTGGGACAAGAGGTACCCCAGTTGACGCTCTTAATGATACTATTATTACTTACAATGATATTTAACTTGAACTTGCTTTGTTTCCCAAGTTGAGTAACACATGGAGTAGGTACTTGTATTCAAGGGGCATGAGACTTTCAACCTGTACTTTGTCAAGCACACTACTCATATTTGCTTTCACTTTAAACTTAATCATTCAAGATGCTATGATAGGGGAATGAGAGCTTGACACCAAGGATTACCACATTACAATCATTAACTTAAGTAGAGAAGTTCAGAAGTTAGATGAAACTTATTCATGCTTTACCTCTACTCATATATATCTTTCCAAAGTGTCCACCTTTTATATTCAGATTTTCATCAATACTCTATGGCCATTATAGGATGTTCTTTCTTCTCATTATGCATACATGTGGTCCATAGTACTTTCTTTTATGTTACACTTTGTGAATTATCATTGAACATCCTTGCATTGAATACTTGATATCACTTCATAAACTATCTTGCATATTGCTACTCCTTTTAAGAATGAATCATTTGACTCTATGGGTGTGTTTGGTTGGGCTTCCGCACCCAACTTCTGCGGTGACAACGCACAATCTGAACCAAAGGAGTTTTTTACCGCACCAACTTATCGTAACACAGCTGCTTTTCCTAGCGAAATCCCAGAGCAGCCCAAGACCAGCTTCCATCGCGTTAGAAATCTAAATTCGCTTTTAATTACCCACGCTGCCATCGATATGTTGTACCGATTCGTTTTGTTTTTCTTCCCTCAACCCCCGCTCTTCTCTTTTCTATCCATCAGCCAACACGATCTGAAAAGAACACACGGGCGGCTAGGGTTCTAGCCGCCGCTTTGCCGCCGCCTCGACGCTACCGCTCGCCGTCTTGATTAGAGCCGCCGCTTTGCCTCCACCTCGGCCAGAGGTAGATGATCCCCTCCGCCATCCTGCTCTTTCTCTCTCGATAAGGTCTTGGGCTGTTGGGCGTTGGTAAACTAGTGATTCCCAGTTGATTGCATCGTACATGCATGGAGAGCTAGCAGCAGGTTACCTACGTGCATGCAAAGCTAGCAGGAGATGGATCTAATCAAGTTGCTTGCTTGTAGTAGGTGTATGTACGTAGGGGTGTCTCGGTGACTTGTTGTTTGAACGTGCGACCCGATCGGTGTGTAATCGAGCTAGCTTTTCTATGTCGCGTACCGTCGGAAAGTAGGCGTTGTTCGTAAAAATCTGTTAGTACAGTAACAATAAACACATATCATCGCACTAGTTGATCACCTTGCTATATTTGGAGTAGCCTAGCGCTGACAGTATGATAAGTACATATTTTCCCTTCTTGCAATGTGGTGAATTGTTAATAAAAGGGACAACGTTTTTACATTGTGGGCTTGTGCTGGTATGTTTTTGATCAAAATTGTTAATATCTAACCGAAGTCTTTGAACTCTTTTACTTGGCTGAAGTATGGCTGAGAAAGAGAAAGCTGTCTGGGATGAGGCAAACGTGGTGCACTTCATTGCTATTTGCAAACAAGAGATTAATGATGGGAACAGACCCTTAGATTTTTTCAATACGGCTGGTTGGAAAAACCTTATACAGAAGTTTGAAGCAAAATTTGGAAAGAAGCTAACAAAGACTCAACTGAAAAATAAATGGGACAATATGAAGAAAGAATATACATGGTTTATGGAGTTAAAAAATGCTGCTACTGGACTTGGATGGGATGATGCAAAGCAGACTATTGATGCTTCTAAAGAATGGTGGGATGAACATATTCAGGTAATAATGGCACTGCATTTTTTCCAGCAACTATGTATTCATCTTTGCATTTGCTAACTTATACATTCAATTTCAGAGATGCAACAATCCTGAGAAAGGTATCAAATGCAACCATATGAGGTATAGGAAGCATGGACCGAAGCATTTGGATGATCTGCACGCCATGTTTGAGAAGATACATGTAACCGGGGCTACTGCAGGCTGTCCTGGAGATATATCCACTGATGAATGTAGTGATGAGGATGTGACAGCGGTACAGAAAACTGATAATAGTACTGAAGCAAAGTTGGATACTTTGAAGAAACCAAAAGCAAACAAAAAGCGCAAGGAATCCTCTGATGTCAATGAAGAGAAAGATGAGAAGAGCCCCTTCTTTCGTTTGTACAAGAACACATGTCAGAAGATAGGAACCGCTGCCGATAAGATATCCTCAAGTGTTGACGCATCATCAACTTCCGCTCCAACCAACAATGTCCCTAGCATTGCTGATGTTATGCAGATGGTGAAAGATTGTGGGGTGGAAGAAGGTACCACTTTGATGCACACAACCACTATGATGATCGTGAAGCCCGAATTTAGGGAGATATTCGGCTTGCTTCAAACAAAACAAGGACGGTTGGATTTGTTGCAGAGAGAGCACGAGAAGGAGATGAAGCGCGTGCATTGAGAACAATTTATATCTTGTCATGTGAACCATTTATGTCTTGTCGTGTGAACCATTTATTTGTTGCCGTATGAACCATTTATTTCGGGTGAACCATTTATGTATTGTTGTGTGAACCATTTATTTCTTGATATGTGAACCATTTATTTTGTCGTGCGAACATTGTTGCATGAATCTTATATAAGTAGTGTTTACGTGAATGTTGCTCCCATGAATATAACCTGGACATATTTATATGTGTGTAGATGGATGCAAGCATGGAAGGGCAAGAAAAACTCCAATTTCTAGCTGACCTTGCTGAGCTTGCACAACAGGCTGCCATCCTTGGGAGCATGGGTAACCTCTACACGGAGCGATATTTGCACAAAGACTCATACAGAGAAGCTCCTGAAAGTGGACTTCAATGGGTCATGAGGTGCTTTGGTCGTCCAAGGTATTTTTACAAGATGTTTCGCATGACCCCGGAGGTGTTCACGTCACTCCATGATTTGCTTGTCTCTAGCTATGGTCTGAAATCAACCAACAATGTGTCATCAGTTGAGTCACTAGCCATGTTCTTATGGATTGTTGGAGGCCCCCAAGCATTCGCACAAGCTGAAAACCAATTTACACGGTCGCTATGGACAGTTCACACCAAGTTCAAGGAAGTATTGTCTTGTTTGCGCAAGTTAGCAAGAGACAATATCAAGCCAAGAGATCCTACTTTCAGCAGAGAGCATGCAAGAGTTAAGGAAGATCGTTTTTCGCCTCACTTCAAAGGCGCTATTGGTGCTATAGATGGATCACATGTCCCATGTTCAGTTCCTGCAGAGGAGGTGGTTAACCACACAAGTCGGCATGGATATACATCTCAGAATGTGCTTGCCATATGTGACTTTGACATGAGGTTTACCTTTGCGGTAGCTGGTTGGCCAGGATCTGCACATGACACAAGGATCCTCCATCATGCATTAGCAAATTTCCCTTCATTCCCTCTACCTCCTAAAGGTATATCTAACATAATTATCTATGCTACAAATAATGTCATTGTTATTTTCCTGTCCTCACTTCATGTTTATTTTCAGGAAAGTACTACCTTGTTGACTCCGGTTATCCAAACCGAATTGGATATCTTGCTCCTTTCAAAGGGAGTACGTACCATCTACCAGAGTTCCGTCTTCGCCGTGGGCGTCCACCTCAAGGGAAGTATGAGATATTCAATTTTTTACATTCATCACTTCGCAATGTCATTGAGCGTGCCTTCGGTGTCTTGAAGCAAAAATGGCGTATATTGAAGGCCATGCCAAGTTTCTCACCTCGTACACAGAAGCATATCATTCTTGCTTGCATTGCGTTGCATAATTTTATCCGTGATAGCAAATTACGTGATAGGGAGTTTGATAAGTGCGATCAAGATGAGGATTATGTACCTGGAGCAGCACCTGCAACACAACACACACAAGGGGATGACGTTCTAGAAGGGGAGAATGAGGAATCCATGAACGATATTCAGAGTAGGATAGCCGATGCTTTGCTTGCGGCAAGAGCGGAATAGGAATATCTTGTGCTGAGAGAGGACATTATCATGTCAACCATGTCTTTTGTGTGATCCAAAAGTCTTTTGTAATAATTTGAGACGTCACATTCTATCTTATTATCTATAATTTGAGAGGGTATATTCTTTTATACATTCATGGAAAGGTAGCAGCAGATTGCCTACGTGCATGGAAAGCAAGCGTGAGATCGATCCAATCAAGCTGCTTGCTTGTAGTACGTAAGTCTTTTGTAATAAATGGAGACATCACTTTATATTCATATTATTTATAAGTGTTTCACATTACGGAAATAAACAATAAGTACCAAAATTGTCATTCCAGCGAAGTCCAGGCAGCTACGGCGAGGCCCCGAAAAGTTTCGGGATGGTTCTGCTGATTTCCGGCGAGGTTTTGGCCATCTCCGGAGAGGTCCGGCCAACTCCGGCGAGGGTCCAGCAATATCAAAGTTGCCAGAAGCATTCCAACGTGACTCCGGCTAGGTCCAGCATGTCTTCCCCTATCTCCGGCGAGGTTTCGGCAAATTCCGACCAACTCCGATGAGGGTCCGGCAATATCAAGGAGGTCGGAGGTGGTCCGGCGCGACTCCGGCAATATCCAACGTGTCTTTCCCTATCTCCGACAAGGTTTCGGCGAGTTCCGACCAATTCCGGCGAGGGTCCGGCGATATCAAGGTGGCCGAAGGTGGTCCGGCGTGGTGGACCGGCGAGGCGCTAGAAATTCCGGCCGACGGCTCTCCCACGGTCTTAGGGTACTACAGATGATTCACATAAAATTCACAGTTTCATAGTTGTTTCAACCAAACGACTTTCAGCTTTGCCACAGTTCTCATCTCACAGCGGATTTTTCACAGCTCACAGTTCACAGCAGCTTTTTTGGAATCCACAGCTAAACCAAACACACCCTATGTAGCAATAGTAATCATCTTTGATATCCTTTGATAGTATTAAAATGCAAAGTCCATGTTAGTTTTATCACCTTCATACTCGAGGACGAGTATAGGTTAAGCTTGGGGATGTTGATGCATGTAAAATGCATACATGAACTTTGCATTATTTTACTTATATTCCAGTCATATTTGCATCATATAAGGGTTATATCACTGTTTTATAATGATTTTGGGAATATTTGGTATGTTTCCTATTTTTATGGAATTAACCCTGCATAGTCAGAAAACCCTGTTTTCTATATTTTAATGTTTCAGGGACCCAAACGACGTCCAAATGACCTAATATTTTACGGGCATCCGTTTTTGGAAGGAACAAAGCGTAGGAGCCAAGGAAGCGCACGAAAGGAAGCCGGAGGCCAAAGTTGAGTGGGCCCACGCGGCTAGGTACCTGGGCCGCGTGGGACCCCCTCTTTTGGGCCTCGGAGATCCATTGCCGTCGATCTTTCCTCCACCGACTCGGTTTTGACCTAAAACCGACTATAAAAATAGCCCCCGACGTTCTCTGGAGGGAGCGCCGCAGAAACACAGAAACACCAAAACAGAGACCTGGAGCTGCAGATTGGAGGGGAAAACTCCGGCGGGGCGCTGCCGGCGTGGTCTCCATCTTCTCCAACGACTTCACCACCGTCTCCATGATGAAGAGGGAGTAGTCCACCTCTGGACTATGGGTTTGTGGAAGTAACTTATGTATCTCTCCTCTCTCTTGAGCTTCACTAATTAGTACCGTATGAGCTGCTGAACATGATTACGGTCATCTATGTAATACCTTTGTGGTGGATCTTTTTATGAGTTAATATATGTTTGAGATTGCAATGGTTTTGTTTCAGTTATGAAAGTAGATGCATATTATGTACCACGTTCTTATTTACTTGTCATGATCAAGCATGTTTATGAGAGAGTGTGAGGGGGAACGTGTGCATTAGTTGGAGTAACGGGGGGTGGCTAGTGCAGTGAACGTGAGAGAAAGTTCTGCGATTCACTTGGGTATCTCTACCTTATTTTGTTGCCTCACTAGGGATAAAGAAAAATACCATGCTACCGGAGGTGTGGGTGTGACCATTGCCACTTCCTCCATGACTAGATCTAGCATGTTCTATTTTAACTTCATGTCATGATACTTATTGCTATACTCTGAGTTATCTTAATTACTGAGGTGTTATGATTTAATTCGCATCTTGGTGGAGTATAAGAGAGACTAATAACCAAAATGTCTCTATGTTAGGACGTGATGCCCATATAATTATAACTTGTCATTAAACTGTTGTGTTGCAATCTCATATGTCAACTCTATGTTCCATTGTCTACCACTTTATTAAAGAGAGAGTGCATTTGTGAAACCATGAACCCCGGTCCATTTTTAATCATAAGAAACACCTTTCCGACCACTTTTACCACTTTTCCATTTTCTGCCATTTAAAAATCCGAAAATACAAAAACACTTTTACATCTTGCATTCATCATATAAAACCCAAAAATATCATTTATCATTGCTACCACCATCCTTGCATATTTATTTACCACCATTGCATATTTATTTCTTGTTTGCATTGCATATTATCTTGATATCATTCTCACACCTTGTGCTTGACAACCACTAGGTGAGGTTGAGGACCAAAACATTTACTTTGTTTTGTAGGTACCCAAAAGAAGGATAGGAAAGATAAATCTTCACTACTGATTCCCCGAGAGTTCGATATTAAACCCTCGAGTCACCCCTCGTGGGGAAAACACGTCTTCCACTTACTACACACTCTGCACTTGGAGTCTCAACCTAACCCATATTCTTTTGACGCAGGTAACTACGTCATCGGGTATCAATGAGCACAATTGTTGTCTCATTCCAGCCGTCTGGCATCTGGCCACCATTGAGGACATTAAGAACCTCTTGTTGAATTTTAGGACCCACCATGTGCCAGAATTTCTTCTAAAAAATTGCAAGCATACCATCCGGTCCAGGTGCTTTAAAATCCCCAATGGATGTAATTGCTTCATTCACCTCGTCCACTGAATATGTACGCATCAACATCTGATTCATATTATCCGTGACCGAACGAGGGACATATTGCAGGAGATCGTCATTTTGAGGCCTTTCAGAAGACGTGAACAAACTTTTGTAATGGTTAGTAACAAAAGTTCCTAATTCTTTTTCTCCCTCCACTACTCCTCCTCCTTCTCTCTTTAGACTCTTTATTACATTCATCTTCCTCCTCTCTAAAGCAAAAGCGTGGAAATATTTTGTATTACGATCTCCATACTTTAGCCAATTGTCATGGGCTCGCTGCTGCCAATACGTACTATGCTGGTCCTCCAATCTACTCAGCTTGTATTTTAGAATTTATTACCTGGACACTTTATCTTGGGATATTGGTGCACGCCTACACCTTTCTAGCTCCCTTTTTGCCTTCTTTATACGTTGTTTCATCTCTCCCAGCACTTCTTTATCCCAACGCCACAAATTTATTCCCACCCTTCGGACAGCCTCACTCACCGACTCCACCCCTTCCTCAAAAGCTGAGTTCCAAGCCTCCTGTACTACCCCTGCACACTCTTCCTCCTCAAGCCACGTAGCTTCAAACTTGAAAGAGGATACGGAGTCTCCATTTCCTTGAGGTAACGCTTGATCATTAAGCACCGCTATGACCGGCCGGTGATACGAGTGCCGAGGATCACCGTTAATAATCTTGTATAAAGGGAACATACATCTCCATTCCACATTTGCAACAGCCCTATCCAGTCTCTCCCGAACATAACCTTGAGCTAGGTGCCAATTGTTCCGCCACGTGAACGGATCACCCACAAAACCAAGATCAGCTAGGTTTGCATCTTCTAGGGCCCTTCTAAAAGCATCCATGCATCCCGGGGCCCGAGCCGGCCCTCCTTCCTTCTCATGCGTGAACAGAATTTCGTTAAAATCCCCCATAACAAGCCATGGGAGATCAGCTTGGTGCTTTAGGGTTCTTAAGAGCTTCCAAGTGTTTTCCTTCTCCCCAGATTTTGATTCTCCATAGATGCCGGTAAATCTCCATTTAGTTCCATTCTCCTCAACCACATCCACATCAATGTGGCACAGAGACCCGGCGGCGACGACATGAATTCAGGCGAACGTGGACAGGAACTTGGCGACGCAGGGCACAGAGACCCGGCGACGGCGACCTGAACTCGAGCGGAAGTCAATCGCCAACGCAATCGCCTCCGAAAAAACCGGAACATGAACCGTCACCCACGGGACGGACCAACTCTCCGTCAGTCTTTTTTTTTTGGCTTTTGGTTTTGGCTTATAAGTCATAAAAGCACCTAATTAGAAAGCCTAACCAAACACCCTCTTTTGGGCTTATAAGCCAAGCCAAAAGCCACGTAGAAAGCCTATTGCCTAACCAAACACCCTCTTTGGCTTTTGGCTTATATTTTATTATGGTAAAAGTCAAAAGTTAAAAGCCAAAAACACCTATGGGTTATAAGCTAAACCTAAAAGCCAAAAAAAAAAAGCCTAACCAAACACCACTTTTGTCTTGCCGAAGGGGTTATTTACCATACAATTTTTCCTATTCTCCTTGTTTTCTTTACATGCCTTTTTGTCCTTGTTAAATCAGTTTCTACCGAAAATCATCAAAAAGAAATGTGCTAATTAAAACACTAAAAAGCTCTAAATATATTCACGAATGGCGACCATAATGGTTCATTCCGTCGTTTCCGTCATTCGAAAATCAATCCATTTCACTTCGACACACCTATGACTGAATAGTTAGGTGGGTGCCCACAACCACAAGGATCAAACGTTTCACTAAGACAAAAAAATTGTAAGTAGAAGAACCCCGTTCGTATCAATAGCATGTGTTGCCCATTTGGACAAAAGCTTCCTTGAAGCGACGATAAATCCTCACACGTCAAGCACGAACGTTGAAGCACATTATCAACAAATTACTATAAGTTGTAATTTTGGTTGTTGACCCGCCTGCTCAGGACACTGCGATGAATACGTTCACAGCCGTTGGACTTGGATATTGGATGGGAAGCCATCTGGATTGTCGAATAGGGCTGGTAAGCTAGTTTGAAGACGTCAAAGCAGTGGCGACGCTAGGACAGATCATATTCACGTCATAGTCAGTCATCTTCGCGACCGTGTCAAAGTAGCCATGGACAGCAGCGTTGCAAATTTGATACTAGCAGCTCTATATATATGGCAGCACATTTTCGCTCAATCATATCAAGAGTGCTACGAATATTCAGCTAAGATACAAGTTAAAATGGTCTAAACAACCAAGTTAGCGTGGACAATGCCTGGCTTTATTTATCTAATTTTTCCATCTTTAACTGTTCTATGACATACTTGTAAATTGTGGCTATTATGTATCTAGGTATTGGTGCGTGTGGTCTTATTTTCAAAACGAGATGATACCCCGCGTGTTGCTGCGGGAATAGCCAATGAATTGTAAGATATCATCCATGCACAGTTATGCTTTTGAAAATGGAAGAATGAAATCTGGTTGCATAAAATTATTTTACTCATTGTTCATACCAAAAAGGGCACAAAGGAGCCTATCTTGCTTGCACTAAAGGTCAATGTGTTTACATCTTATAGCCTCCCTTCCTGGAAATATGTTTGGCAATATGTTTCAAGCTTAGTATGATGCGATTAGAGTTGCTATAAGCCTAGATTAGCTTATATGAGAGAGAGGTGAAGAAGTTACTATGGAAAGTACGTGGGTCTAAAAAAAGTGACTATGTGTCGTGGCAGTGTTGCATGTAAATGCTGACATGGCAGTGGATGGCTGAATGATGTGGACCAATTAGGAACTTGATGATGTGTAGCTTAGCTTATACTAGTAATCAAGCACATGCAACGCACGTCGTGACTAATATACATCGATAATGTGACATGACCGCACATTAACTAATATACAAATCTCAAACAATGAGAAACAAGCAAAAGGTGTCAATGAGCAGAGTAATCAAATGATACATATCATCAACTCCATACTTCACTACTCCCTCCGATCCAGTAAAACTTTCGCCATAAATCAACGGAACCTGTACAAAGCCTACGCATGAGCTGCGACTCTTTTTTCGGATCGGAGGAAGTATCACTGATGGCTGTTTTGAGCAAGGCACTGCTAGAAGCAAAGGAGACCAAGTACACCAATTTCATGAGGTTCCGGCTTCAGTAAAGAAGGCCCTCTTTTTGTTCACTTCAAACTCCTTAGAGCATCTCCAGTCGGAGCCCCCAAAACCGGCCCCAAACGACCGGGCGGACGGTCCGGACGCCATTTGGCCCAAAAACAGCTACCCAAGCGAGGCCCCCAAACCGGCCCCAAACGTCCGGGCTGTCCGGCAACCCCCAAACCCACCCCATATATGTGGAGGGTTTGGGGTAGCGCGGACGCGACCGGACGCGTCCGGGCGGACAGTTTTTCCTTTGTTTTCTTTTCTTTTGTGCTTCATTGATTCTTCTCTCTCCTTCTCCACCAATCACATGCAAATGACCCACATTTTGAGGAGAGTTTGAGGTACATGGTTGGAGGAGACCACTTTTAGGGTTGTCCGCGGACGCATCCGGACGCGTCGCGGACAGTTTGGGGGCCGATTTTGGGGGCTCCGACTGGAGATGCTCTTAATCGTCATCTGAGCACTCCATGGGAGCAACAATTTTTTTTAAAACGCCAGGCAAAAGTTTCCACGGGAGCAACAATGGTTCCAATTCAATTGAATACATCACGCATTCCACGCGTGGTGTATCCAGATTCACGGCGTTGCATCTTGAGGTTGCCTGCGTGCAGGACCTCCTGCTCCTCCTGGACTAAGAGCATCTCCAGTCGGAGCCCCCAAAATCGGCCCCCAAACTGTCCGCGGACACGTCCGGACGCGTCCGCGGACAGCCCCTAAAAGTGGTCTCCTCCAACCATGTACCTCAAACTCTCCTCAAAATGTGGGGTCATTTGCATATGATTGGCGGAGAAGGAGAGAGAAGAATCAATGAAGCACAAAAGAAAAGAAAACAAAGGAAAAATTGTCCGCCCGGACGCGTCCGCGCTACCCCAAACCCTCCACATATATGGGGTGGGTTTGGGGGTTGCCGGACAGCCCGGACGTTTGGGGCCGGTTTGGGGGCCTCGCTTGGGTAGCTGTTTTTGGGCCAAATGGCGTCCAGACCGTCCGCCCGGTCGTTTGGGGCCGGTTTGGGGGCTCCGACTGGAGATGCTCTAACCAGCTCTCTTCTCCATCTCTGTCCCATTCTGCATGCAAATACCAGCCGCTGTCTAAGAGGAAATTCGTCGAATATCTCGTGGGGATCAAAACATACTATCCCAAATCAAACCACTCCCAATCACAAATTGCAAGGAAATATAATCTAAAATTTAGTAGGGAGAGGAGCCCAGACCAGGCATACGTTGACGACGGCGAGGATGGTCGATCGCGGCAACTCTGGCGGAGAGCCGTGGGGATGGTGTATGGTGGTGGCCGTGCTGTATGGACGCGGCATATGATGCCGGCGTGGTGGCGCGCTGTACGACGTGCGCGCGCTGTACGGACGCTGCGTGCCGATGCCCTCCTTCTAGCGGTTTTTTCTACGGGCCATGTTTCTAGCTGTTGGTAGATCAATGGCTTTTCTTTTATTTGGAAATGATGCGTTATGGGACGGGATTAGTGGGATTACCATGCTTAGCGATAGGAATAATTAGCGGGGTTAGCTCGAATGAAAGGCCTGGCAGGCGTGATGTGAGGGGCTGTGAGCAATTGAATAGGGGTGGGGAGAACAAATCGATCTAGGCCGTTTGATGAGTGTGCCAAGTTTAGCTCGAATGAAAGGCCTGGCAGGCGTGATGTGACGGTCAAGATTTAATTTTCCTGCCAAGTTTACTTTTTTATAAGTAGTGTAAATGAGAGAGAGAGGTGAAGAAGTGACTATGGAAAGTACGTGGGCCTAAAAGAAGTGACTATGTGTCGTGGCAGTGTTGCATGTAAATGCTGACGTGGCAGTGGATGGTTGAATGATGTGGACCAGTTAGAAACGTGCTGATGTGTATAGCTTGCATTTGTAGAGAAATAGGTTAGTGGTGTTCTCCTATTTAGATATTTAAGATACTTCTACTTATCAGATATTTGAAACAATACAATAATTTTCATAGTTAAGATTTTGAATGCATTGATCCACCAAGTTCTAGGTTATGACATCACTTCTTCAAAATTGGCCATGCTCTTCAGCTCTGTAGGGATGTGACCAGATTGGATTTTTTCGTTATCACATCTTTTATCATTTTTTTTATTGGTTTCGAAACGGTTCGGATAATGATCGATCATGGATCCAAATGCGGATATATTGGCCTGCGGATTCAAAACGAAAACTGAGCGGACTTGGGGCAAAAACTATATTAGTTGGACATGTATGTGCATCAATAGATCGACAAACCATTCAACCAAAAGTAATGTATGAAATGAGTTTAACAAAATACCCGTACAATAAATAATGTAACACGAATAAATATAATAGGGCCATGTGAACAGAATAGGTCATATGGATGCAACAACACAAACAACAGGGGTAGGGTATCATCCACCTATACAATAGCCCAGTAGTCTAACAAAGGTCTACTCCATATTCGGTACATAGTCATGTAATTGTGTCGTTGTTTTAATGGATAAACTCGTAACCCACTAACTACTAATTGTGCTATATTAGCTTAGACATTTCAGTCAAAAGTCAGATTATCCGTTTTAAAATATCAAATCATCCATATCTAGATATTGTATGACATAGCACATATCCTATACTGAATCCGGATGTCAAGTTTGAAATTGGATATCCTTATCCGTAGGATGCCATCAAATCAGACATGGATTGTTTAAAACGGATTCTTATGAATCCAATGCTAAAATTATCTTATCGTTTACATCCCTAGTGTAGGTTTGTATTGATCAACATCATTCCCTTCATCAAAAAACCCGCATGCATGCTGGAGTGCCGGAACACCTTGTGTTTAGAGGTCCAAGAGAACGTTGATGCCTTGTACTCCATCGCGAGAGCAAAAGTGTCCCTATGATGCACGATTTATAAAAAAAGAGGATTGTTGCCTTGCCCCTGATCGCGAAGGATCATGGACGTCGGACTTTAGCAATGGAAACATTAATTGACCGTGTCCTTCTATATATAAGATTCCACAATAAGGGACCTTTTTGAAAGTTTTATCTTTAGAACCTTCCTCCCTAAACTAAACAAGAGTGCTTAATTAGCATGTCTTGCTTTTTGTGTCTTGCAAAGCTCCTAGCCACACTGACTGAGTTAATAGCACCAGCGGTCATACAACTCGTCGTCGATGTGCACTTAAGTCACACTTCTCCAGAATGTGATTATTTGGTCACACAACTCGACAAGTGCGTGCACGCAGGTCACTGGCCCCACTTGTCAGTCCGTTTTGGATGGTAAATTTTCAGAAAACCCCCTGGAGTAATATTAATTTTACAAAATGGTCCTTCTAATTTTACAAAATGGTCCTCCTAATTTTACAAAATGGTCCTTCTAATTTTACAAAATGGTCCTCCATGGGGACCATTTTGTAAAATTAATATTACTCTAGGGGGTTTTCTGAAAATTTACCGTCTGACAAGTGGGGCCAGTGACCTGCGTGCACGCACTTGTCGAGTTGTGTGACCAAATAATCACATTCTGGAGAAGTGTGACTTAAGTGCACATTGGCGTCGAGTTGTGTGACCGCGGGTGCCATTAACTCCACACTGACTACACATAGGATGAAATATGACAGCCCAATCGCCGTCGGTTGGTGCCAACAAATGAACAGTTTTAAAGTAGAAAAATCAAGCAGCCGAGCTGCACTTCGATTGACCCGTTTGTATCGATCTTTTGCAGTAGGAGACAAGAGTCATTTTCCCTTAGGACCAAAGATGAAGGCTTTTGGTGCAGAAAAACAAATAATTCAGAGCACTGATAGAAGAATGCCCAACCGGAAACAATTGGGGGAACAAAAAGGCGAAAAGTAAATATGTTCAGAAAAGACTGCTCAACTCGAGAGATATCGATGTTTCTTTTCTGACAAGCATCCGGGAATTGTCAGGCTCGGTTAATTTCTCTGCTACCACTGAATGAAGAAAAGGAAAATAAATAGAAATATTTTCTTCGTCGCCGAAACAGTCACCATGGCGACGGTGTAGCGCAGTTAAACTGAACAAAATGTGAAAGTTGTGTACGAATTTACTTGAATGCATGCGACACACCTACTTTTCCAGCAAACAGACAGAAATTACACAATGGATTAACATGCTTCTAGTGAGCTTTGACCGCTCCAGAGCGAGCATACACGAAGGCATGCAATGATCGACGGATCAAGCTTCGATCTTCAGGAAGTGACTGATCTTCTTGTCGTAATTACAGTGCAGTAGTAACCAAGAAAGATGCATCATGGGTTTAAGGAGGTTAATTAGCCCCTGCACTGTGTGATGGCGCTGCACCCGCGGGAGTAGGGGTTGGACTCGGCGCCGGCCTGGCAGTTGTAGTAGGACGCCCCGCGCTGCGAGCACGGCACGCTGTCGCGCCGCAGCGCGTCGTAGCCGATGTACCCGGAGCCGCTCTGCAGCACCCGCCGCTTGCCGGCCATGGCCGCCACCTCGTCCCCGCCCTCGGCGTCGACGCCGAAGTACTCCATGCAGTCGCCCACCGTGCCCCGGCACGTCCTCCCGCCCCGCCGCATCACCACTGCCGCCGCGCCGCCCAGGCCGGCCAGCTCGCTGGCGCCGTTAACAGTCGTCGTGGTGAGCGCCGCGGCGGCGGCGAGCGCCAGGAGGAGGGCTGGTAGCAGCTTCCCCATTGCCGGCAGGTAGTAGGAAACAACGGTGGAGTGGAGCTGGGCGTGTGAGGGGAGAGAGGGGTGGGGTGGCGGGTTATATGGCCATGGCAATGGCGCGAGCGACACTACGCGCAGTAGGTGGGAATTAGAAAAAGGGTGAAGAGGAAGGGGGGAGGGATGGCGCGTCGCGTCGGTGTGGCACTGTGGCGTAAACAGCGACCGTTGGTTGGTCTGGATCGAGACCGATCGATCAAGATTGCCGCCGCGCGCGTGTATATCGGCTATTTTTCCCTCGAGCTAGCGGTAACGTAACTTGGATGGTTCGGTCGTTGGATCACGCGTCTGGATCATCAGGGGATGGAGAAAATAGAAGAAAGATTCTCCAATCTCCATGCTCTCTTTCTTGGGTCACGACAAGTACACTAGCTATCTCGCCCATGGAGTCGCGTCATTCTTGGTGTTGATCGATCTCTTCCTTGGAAAGGAAACACTGCAGCCAGTACATAATCGATCGGAGAAACTGAGCAAAACTTGTTTCGAAAATTAACCGCCCGTACGTGCGATCGATGTAGTATACACCATTTTTGGGGCCTGCCTGCGTTTCTTTTCTGTAACCGGTCGGTACGCGCTCTAATCAAACCTAGTACAGTACTACGATCCATAGTACAGTACATTAATTAACGTGACGGGTAGTCAGACGGACGAGGGTTTAGCTTCCGACGGCTAGCTTCAATGCTACAGTACTCCCTAGACTTAGGTGTGTGACAACTTCGTTTAATTAGCATGATATTGGGTGTCAACTTTATGCAAGTACGTACGGAGGAGTAGTAAACTATCACAAGTCAACGTTTCGAATTTTAGCGTGTCTCAAACGACAAATTTACGAAACCGATTGGTGCAACACACAAGGTGATCAGTGCACATTAATTAGCATGATTGGGTGCCAGTTTTTCTCTCTTCAATTTTGGGAGTTGAGATGCATGGGGTGTCAGATGGACAAGCTATATAGGAGTATAGAGGTAGTAACACGCTAGCCCTAGTAGCTTCAACGCTACTCCTACGATAGAGAGCATATATACGTACGCGTGTCACTGTCACAGCTTTGTTTAATTAGTACTGTAGCGATTAACTGGTCCTTTGTCTAGGAGGACACTGCAGTGCAGGGGGAGTACGTCGCCACAGTGAAATGTAGCGCAATTAACGGCACAAACGCCGCGCTTTGCTCGTCTCGCAAGCGAGAGGCTATGTCATGGATTCAATGCAACAGCTAGGGGAAGATGTCCTTTTTGAACTTTATGTTGGATATGCCTTTTCTCAATTTAAAAAATAATTCATATGGACAAACCGAGAGCTCACTATCCTGTTACTTTTTCCAAGAAAAATATTACTTCCTCCGGTCCGGTTCTTTTTTTTTTTTTGAATTTTTACCATATATATTAAACCAGCAAAGAGTACACGATTATATCGATTACAAAAACAATACTAAAAGAGACGAGTAAATCTATGAGATCTTCAATCCCTTTTTTCTTCCATGACACAATCTTGTACTTTTCTGAAGGCAGCCGTAGAACAATGCCGAATACACCAAACCACAGACCTGTGAATACAACCGAAGGTTCTCCCCTTTTAGTTTTGAGCCGCAATGCCAAGGCTTTGTGCATGCACGCAGCCATTAAATTAATCAAGCAACATCGGCAAGAGCATCACCACTGATATTTTAGGGACAAATAACCGAACCACTTTGTCGACGTCGTTGGGAGCCGAGAGAACGAATCACCATTACCGAAAACGTAGTAATCGGGATAGATATTGCGAGGACAATCCTCCTCGCGGCAACCATAAGAAACAATCCAAGATTGATCTGGCGAAGCAAGATCTGAAGAACCATACCTAGACAAACTTAATCTTTCAAAGCCACCATTAACGTCGGAAAGAGATCATGCCGTCGAACGAAGCGCGGAAGATCACTTATTGCAGGCGAAGCTATCTCCATTGACGAAGAAGAAAACAACCAAAACCAAACTCTAACATTAAGGACCTTTGTATAGCATCCTGAGCAGGTCCGAGGTCCCCACCCTCCTAGTACCAGAGCGGCAACTAGAGGAGGCGAGGACCCGTCAATTCTTAGACAAAGACGACGATGAATATGCAGATGGCGCCGGCGGCGACGGCTAGGGTTGAAACCTAGGCCGCCGCCTCTCTTTCTTTCTTTCCGTAACGACCTCCTCCAGTCCGGTTCTCTGGTCCTCTAACGAATTTCTGTTTGTTCTAAATTAGACTCCAAATAAGGACCGTACGAATTAACTCTCCTAACTAATCATGCCTAAATTTACTCCTAGCCGCACCATCCTCTCTCTTCTTTTGTTTCTCCTGTGTGAAACTGTTTGCGTGCATGCAGTGGGCCAAACGACGGTTACCATCCCCCGATTAATAGCGATACTTAGACTACACATAGTGGGAGTAACATAAGTAGTACTCCCTCCATTCTGTAATGTAAAGCGTATAGTTTTTTGAGAAAAATTCCAAAACATAGGGTGTATTGCGATTTATGGATAATTTTACGCATCAACAAATGAGTTTTCAATCTATAAAGGAGAGACTTAAGTGATTGTTTTCAATTTGTGATTTTTAGGAACTCCTCTTTCCGAATTTTTGCCAGGAAAAAATGAGTCCATCATAGGCAAAATTCTCATGTCTTAATATTCGTGCAAAAAACTAAACGACTTACATTCAGAGGAGTAACATAGATGTCACATATGCAAAAAATGATGTGGTATACAATTAATAAAGAGAGAGGCAAATGGAGAAATATAGGTAGTTACCGCAATATCACATATCCCAATACAATACAATATAAGTCTAATATCTAATAATTCACCCTGATGACATCAGACATATGTTATCACCCACTATAGAGTTAGAGTTAGTAACATACACTAGTAACATGCGCATGTTACTAGTCTATGTTAATTATCAACTATGAACCGTCTTAAAAACGGAGCGCTAAGAGCATCTCCAACCGGCTCCCCAAAGGCCGCCCAAACTCCCGGGCGGACAGCCCGGACGCGTTTTGGGCCGAAAACTCCCACCCAACGGCGGCCCCCAAAGCCATCCGAAACGACCGGGCGGTCCGGCATACCCCAAACCCAGCCTATATCTGGGGCGGGTTTGGGAGCGCCCGGGCGCGCCTGGACGCATCCGCCCCGTACTCGCTGACATGGCGGACCCACTACGGGAGGGTGACCGTCGCCGCGTGTCTCCGCTGACTTGCCGCTGACTGCCGCCGCATGTCTCCGCCGTCGCCTAAAAATAACTCACCGGCCGTAACCCTAACCTCACTCCACTCCGCATCTGCCACTCTCCTCGCCTTCTCCGCTCTCCGGCCGGCGCAATGTCTTCCTCCTCCATCGACTGGGGCTCGGAGCCGGAGGACGAGTTTTCCGACGCGGCGGCGCCGCACTCCATAGACGCGGAGGAGGAGGCCTACCGCATCGCCGTCGAGCAATCCTTGAAGGAAGTCGGCGGATCCAGCTCGGCGGCGCCGCGTGGAGGCCAATGCTCCAAGATTGCGCCGGCACGGCGCCGTCCACAGCCGGCGGGGTCTGTTGCGGCTTCATCGGCTCCGCAACCGCGCTCCGCAAGATCTGCGCCTCCCCATCTCCGCCACGCCGCGGTCCCCCCGTCCAAGCTCCACCTGGGTGGAATATTCTGCCGGACGGGGCCGGCGGATGGCGGCTTCTTCCGAAGACCCCGCCGTCTTCGAAGCGGATGCACGCGCCGGAGACGGAGGGGAAGGCTTTCTGGCAGCTCCGCAAGGCTAACCCCGCTGCGGCGGAGCGGGCATTGCGCGCCGCGGCGAACGAGTCGGTGCCGTTGGCCGTCTTGGAGCGGTCGTACACGACCGCGGAGACGGACGCCAGGCGCCTCCGCCGCAAGAACAAGGCGATGCTCGACGCCGCCATCGCCGAGTCGAAGAAGGAGGCGGCGAAGAACGACCGCGCGGCCAGGCTCGCCGAGGAGCAGACCCGCGCGGTTCTCGCCGCTCGCTCCAACAGTTCCAGCTCCTCCCACGCAGACCCCTACGCGGCCTTCGAGCTGCTGCGCCGCCACCGGCCCTCCGGTGATGACAAGGGGAAGGGGCCGGCGTGAAAGCAGTGAAGCGCCGCCGATGAAGGCGAAGGGACCGGCGGACACAGAGGATGGCGGCGCCGCCGGTTTGCCCCCTTTTGTTAAGATTTTGTCTATATAGCTTAGTATGTCTGTAATCCGAACTATGAGCTCCGATCGAATGCAATCCGTACTACATTGAGCTCCGATCGAATGCAATCCGTACTACATTGAGCTCCGATCTACGTTCTTTAGTTTACGTTGCATGGCTAGTATGGATTTGAGGGTGCGGATATGGGGGGCACGGTTGTAGGACACCCTTTTTGGAGTTAGCCCGGACACCGCGGACACGTTCGGTCATGTCCGTGGACACTGGGGACCAAATTTGGCAACTCCGGTTGGAAATGCTGTAATAGGAGGAAATTACCTTGGTCACGCTGCAGATCACTAGAGAACTAGAACACGGACCGGTGGGAGTAGCTCAGTACCGTACTTGTATTACAATGCATGGCTCATATTTCCCCGTACGTATTTCCTGTAGGTCATGTACGTACTCCCTCCGTTTCAAATTACTTGACTTGGGTTTGTCCAAATACGGATGTACCTAGACACTAAACAAGTATAGATACATCCGTATTTAGACAAATCCAAGTCAACTAATTTGGAACGGAGGGAGTAGATCGTAAATGCAACGTCCCTAGACAAACTAGATTAATTTGATTTCATACAACTAAGGCAGGCAGGCATACGTATGTACGTACGTACGCGCATGTTCGGCTGGCCGGCCGGAAATAAATACATAGCGCGAGGGTGGACGCGTACACGTACGTATGCGCTGCTTGAATTAATTGATGTAGCCAATTATCTAACCGGAGCAGTTACACCGGCACGGACTAACTACTGTAGCTCACAATGCAAATGCACGCAATGGCTGTTGGTACTGTAGGCAGTAGGCGCGCGCGTACGTCGCGATCCATCTGTGCATGACGTGCCATCGCTCGGCAGGCAGAGGATGCATGCTTACGTACGCCGGATCAGCGCCTTGAATTGTTTTTTTTTCCGAAACACATTACAAACGCACACGCTCACATACGCGTGCACACACTCACACATATGAACGCACGCACGCACGCACACCCTATCCATATGAGCACCTCCGATAGACCGAGCCGGCGGGTCGAGTCTTGAGATTGACGAAGTCACCACAGGCGTCTCGCTGTCGACGGGAACGTCGCCTCCTACTGCAGAATATTCCGTCTAAATAAGAAACACCAGTATCAAACCTAGGGTTTGAACTCTTTTGAACTGGGGTACAACCATCCTACTAACCATCTTGTCACAGACAAATTCTCCCGGCTCAGACTAATTTTGCTCACAATGCAATGCATGCAAACGGTTGTTGGTACTGTCTACGCGCGTACGTCGCGGTCGATGGGTGCATGGCGTGCGATCGGTCGGTCGATCGGTCAGCAGAGCAGAGGATGCTTACGTACGTTGGATCCGCGCGTTGAATTATTCCTTCGTTTGGTGTGGCGCGCACGCCCGCGGTAGATACGTACTGCAAGTCGTCCTTGCCGTACGTCACCTATGTTCGGCCGGGCCCCGGTGTGGCGGTGATTAGATTTCTGTAACACTAACAAAATATGTTGACGTGTTACTTTCTATGCCAGCTGTTTCGTTCGCTGCCACTTCTACCTTTTCCTAGTGAACAAACGTCGATGAGAAGTGAGAAGGATGTTTTTTTTTTTTTTTTTTGCGAGAAAACATGATATATTAGAACAAGGATCCTTACAGATCAGCCCAGAACAAAGGGAAAATTACAACCAAGTCCTGCTGGACCACGAAACCAACAATGACGAACAGAACATGCCGTCGGCGCGCCGCCGCCGCTACTCCTCTTCTTGACTTGGATCAGGAGAGCCCCAAGCGGACGGGAAGTCGACGGACCTCGAACTCCGAGAAGCCTCCATCCTGTAACGCCATCGTCGTCGTCTTGCTCCAATACACCGATGCCTTCAGATTATTGCATAACCGGAGCCGCCGCAACTCGGCCTCCGGCGAGGGGGAACCCGCCCAGCAGCTCCAAAAAACCACGAGCAGGGACAGGACAGGCGGTCGACGATGAAGATCTCCTGAACTCCACCGTCGAAGAGGGCGACCACCGTCCTGCAAAGCAACACCGACCGCGCCGCCGTCTCCTCCGCGCCGCCGGCTGAGGTCCTACGTAGCTCTACACTATGTACACGGCGGGATCCGGTGTTCCCCCACCCTCCCGCCGCCGGAGCGGCCGCCGGAGGGAGAGGGAACCGCCGGAATCGCCGCCGGCGAGGTGAGCACACAGGAAGATTCAGAAAAACGCCTCTCTGCACTGTTACGGGGAGAGGTAGGGTCCAAGTTCCCTTCTAAGTGAGAATGATGTTGAATATATAATCAATTTAACAATTGATTTAAGCCGTGAAAACAATAAACAATCCGCGCTCGCTCCCCGGGTAATCCACCAGACGCACCACCCCGTTCTTGAACACCCACGCACCAGACATGTTGATCCAGACGATCCACTACCCACAATAGGCAAGGCAGATTGAACTAAAAATTAACAGCAATATAACTTGAACAATCAAAGCATCCCATGCTCCTCCTGTAGCAACCATCTGACAACAGAATTTCTCAACGTTCCAGCTAGCAATCCTGCACCTCATCCCTGCAAGCAGTGGACAAATGCATGCTTGTTAGCAAACAATCTCAAAAGCAAATCCTAGCTAGGTGGCAACAAACAAAGTTTACTTCCAAACAGCCAGACTCTAAAATTCAACATATATATTATAGTAGGGCAACAGATGGCATCTCATATCAGTCAGGAACAGCAAACACTGATCCTAACTAGTTCCAACATTGGTATTACATGTGTAGCCAAAAAGCTCCAACAACAAAAAAACCACAAGTAATTCAAAAGATCTAGAACGATAGCAAAAACAATCTGCTTCTTTTCATTTCCCTAGTTTAGTTCTCGTCATGTATGTGCTATATCATATGTCACAGGTTCACCATGGTGCAACCGCACCAACCCATGTTTTGCAGCGTTGCTCTCCCTGACAGGGTGTTGATTTTTTCCGCATGGGAAAGCTCATTTACATTTTCCAACAAAAGCAACATCTGGTGTGTAATAACAATGCAGCGATACATATATATTTCAGTATGTCAGTGATCCATAAATACACGCAATGTAAATGCACCAAGGGCAGCTTGCAAACTGATTCAAATTTTAGTATTATCCGAATTCATGAATAAATGGATGGATATTGATCTCAGCAACATATAGATGTGACAAAGTTAATTTAACTAGCTAGGAATTGTGACGCTATAGGCTTACAGATTCCTGAGAATCAATAGCAGCTTATACTATCCCTCAGCCCTAGCTCCTGACAGAACAATGAAGCTATAAGTAACTAGAATTTAATTCTGCATGCTAACAACATTATATAGTTATCATAAACTCATTTTAGACTAAGAGGGAAGCAGTGAATGTTGCTATCATAAACAGTAAATCAAATGGTACTACATAATTTTAGTTTTTCAACATTTCCGTCGAAAGTTATATTTTGCCCCAAAATCAACGAAGCGGCATCCAATAGCTGGAGTTAAAAAATAGGAAAAGAACAAATTTTGGTTTTATTACACCACTGCAGAAATGATTTTGGTTTCCTGGTTTTGTTACTACAACACACAATTTGTTGCGTAAAATCATTTCGACAATTCAAAACTTCAAGTATCAGCATTTTCGTATTTTAGCATAAATCATTTCCCTAATGAGCCCAACAAATTCACTTCAGAATTCAAATTCAGATAGGCAGTTTGGTGACAGTTACTCAGCAGGTTGTTTAAGATGATTTTTTTTTTACCATGTTATGGTGTAATTTTATTTTAAGATGATTCATAAACACAAATATGTGGGATGCAAACTAACACCTGCGAATGGGAACAAGTTTGTAGAATGGAGAGGAAGGAAAATATAGTAGATGAAGCTAGCTCAGTAACAAGGCCAACAATAGTAACAGCCCTTATGAAATGATTAGTACACAGAAGGTGTAGTCTAAGGTGCCGTCTCGCTTTCTCCCTCTCCGCTACAGTAAAGGCGAAGGAAAAGGCGATCTTGAGTGACGCCGGCGAGATTGCTGGTTCCCTCCGCCTCCGGCGCCGCCGTGCGTCGTGAGGTGGGGGGAATCGGTGGATCTCGTCGCGCGGAATTAGTTTAGGTTTAGTTAGTTCTACTTTCTGTCCTCCTCGTCGGCGTCGCTCCGGTGGCGATGAAGGTGTTGGTGATGAATAAGTCCTCCATTTCCTTTCTCCGGTCCGGCGGTGCGCTCGCCGGGAGGGAGGTGGAGTTTGTGTACTCCGTGCTGGCGGCCGTTGTGGCGACGTGGGCTGCTCTGCATCTTGGAGTTTTTGACCTTCGGGTTGCTCGCCATCGCGTCGTCTTCTTCAGGGGCGACGTGCGGCCCGTGAGGTGGTGTGTTGTTCATCAGGTATGTCTCTCTGTCGTGGTTCTCTGGCCGGCCGTGGAGGCGAGGGGAGAGCTCGGTGGTTGTTGGCGTCCTGGCTATGTTGGAGGTGGAGGTGGTGGTCTTCCTAGATGATTCTGCTCCGGCCGGCCGTGGCGGCGAGGGGAGTGGGTGTCTGGAGCCTGGGTGGTCTTGCTGGCTGGCCTGGTCGATGCGGAGGCGGCGGGATGATGGGTGGTTTGTGGAAGCGAGTGCCATGGCTGTGTTCGTTCATCGAGCTGGGTGTCCGTCGCGTTGCGGCGGCCGGTTTTGCAGTCGACTACAACTTGTGGAGGTGCTCTCTTCCCCGGGCATGGCGGTACGGCGGCTCCGGCGGAGGCTGAGGCGTTTGGGTGACGGGATGGATCCGATTGTAATTCTTCCAGGTGGCTTGGGGTGTTTAGTGCAAGTTGCTGGGTCTCGATGTAATTTCTGGTTTCCTTCGGGACCTGTTTGTAAGTTGTACTGAGCCTCCTTTATATGTAATCGGATCCTGTTGGTTGTGTTCAAAAAAAAAAATGATTAGTACACAGTAGACACTAGTAAGAAAAGAAAGTGAGATGAAAATTAATACCTGCGAGTCATATCAGAACGAGGAAGGGAGAAACGACCGCGGAAGACGGGACCTGTGCCTGACCATGTCTTCATGTTCGCCACGAAGGTCTTTGTCTCCGTCAATATATGTAGAAACTGAAACTGCTTTCTTTGTGATGATATCAACAACCACCACCGAAACCTTTTCAATCTCGCAACTCGGCTCAGACATGAGAAAATGTACAAGATGTGGCTTGTCCCTGCTCACAAGAGGGAACGTGGTGACGTAATTTTGCGGGATAAGACTCTTATGGGATTCAGGTTGCCATATTTCTTTAGACGTAATGTACGAATCCTTGTGCCATTTTTGATCATGTGTTGCTCTGAAAGTATGGCAGGTGATCGATGGTGAAACTTGAACCACCCTTGATCAGACCAAAAAAGGCGTCACAACGACAAACTTCAGCTGCTCGTCGTCCCCTGGGCCGGTGACGCTCAGGTTGCGGTACATCTCGAGGGGATATTGACTTGGCAATGCATTTTTAGGGCGGTTGTCGATAGGCAATCGGATATAGGAGATGATGCTTTCTGCTGCTCCTCCTGCTGCTGCTAGAGGAGTCGGTGCGTACAAGAGGATGCCTCTCCACGGTGATAATCAAACCAGCATACTGAATTGTTGAATGTGATGGCACCATCAGTCGACCAACCTTGCAGGTCAGAGAATTCCTCCTCAGAATGGCTGATCGCCAGCGTCAGAACCTCCCAAATTCCCTCAGCGACAACACCATCACCGTCATCCTTGGATATGGACGACGACAAGCGAGAACGGAATACACATAGTTCAGCTCCCATCTTGCATACACCTTGATCGACAAACTTGGCCAGCTGCACCACCGCAAACTCGTCTCTGTTGGAGCCGCTGCGGCTAACTACACCAACTGTGCCATCATGAAACCAGCGATCCCGCCAATGGAGGCTTTGAAGACAAAGTATTCCTCTAGAGGTTTTTTGTAGGGGTTCAAATGGGAGGTGGTCCTGAGTAGGAAGAGGTGCCCGTGGGCCGTCAAGAGATCGGTTCCCTTCTCGTGCGGGTCCCTCCACTGCACGTCGAGGCAAGAGACGGCAGGAGGTGCGGCGGGGAGCAAGGCGACGATGAAGTGGTCTCCCAAGGAGGTTGATGACTTAGCTTTCATGGGCGCGGCCTCGTCGTCAGGGAAGGAGCCGTCGTCGTCGTTCCTGACGAAGACGAAGCGCTCTAGCATCATCCACGAGATCCTTGCATCCGGACCGAGCTCGGGGCCAAACCTCTGCGACGACTGAGGACCAGCCATGGATCGGCGGAGACGAGTTTTCAGCGAATTAGGGTTGAGAGGTGGCGGCGTAACATATACTTTTTTTTTGCGAATTCAAAGAGCTTTATTTATTAACGACAAGATTACAATCACTCGAAAGAGTGTCAACGAGAAAGACTGGGTCATAATTGATCCACAGACATCTCCTCCTATCACCACTAGCTTGCTTAGCACAAAGATGGGCCGCATTATTAGCTTCACGACCAATATAACAAATGCTAAAACTAGTAAAAGCTCTCTTAATGTCCCTCACCTCTTGACAAATAGCCATGATCTCCGACCTATCAATGGTTTCTTCATTGCACAGATCAATAACTCCCTTGGCGTCGCTTTCGATAATCACATTTGTGAAACCCCTTTCGACTGCAAGTCTCACACCATCACGTATAGCATGGGCTTCCATAATTCGTGCACTTGCTGCGTGATCATACCACAACGCCTGGGCTCTTATTAGACCTCCTTGGCAGTCTCTTACCACCAGACCCGTGCTTCCGGACTGAAAATTCTCCTTGTAGCACGCATCAGTGTTTATCTTTACATATCCGGATTAGGCGGCTTCCATCTAGCCTTCCTCTTGGACGGCTTCTTTACCTTATCTTTTCCAACTTGAACCAGATCCACGGTAGTCTGCATCACCCAGCGAACTGATTCTGTGATAGTAAAAGGGATTGAAGGTCTTGAGACAGACTTTATGGATAAGACGATGAGCGACAGGCGATGTATACTCCCTCCGTCCCCTACGTGACGTTCTTTGTTTGCCTGCATCAATTTTGACCATGTATTTTGCCAACAAAGAATATGATATTTGTCACAAAAAATATACCTAAAATACTTTGTTTGAATACGAACCTGGTACAAATAACATATATTTTGTTGGTAAGATATATGGTCAAAGTTGCCGCACGCAAACCTTAAGGGTGTGTTTGGTTCAGCTGTGGATTCCAAAAAAGCTGATGTGGACTGTGAGCTGTGAAAAACCCGCCGTGAGATGAGAACTGTGACAAAGCTGAAAGTCGTTTGTCTGAAACAATTGTGAAACTGTGAATTTTTATGCGAATCATCCGTAATACCCTAAGACCGTGGGAGAGCCGTCGCCACGCCTCGCCGGTCCACCGCGCCGGACTGCCTCCAGCCACTTGATATCGCCGGACCCTCGCCGGAATTGGTCGGACATTGCCGAAACCTCGCCGGAGATAGGGGAAGACACGCCGGACCTCGCCGGAGCCGCACTGGAATGCCTCTGGCCACCTTGATATCGTCGGACCCTCGCCGGAGCCCGGAGTTGGTCGGACCTCGCCAGAGCCGCTTCGGACCCCTCCAGCCACCTTGGTTATCGTCAAACAGTCACCGTAGTTGGCCGGACCTCGCTGAAACCTCGCCGAAGATTGGCAAAAACGTGATGTATCTCGCCGGAGCCACGCTGGACCGCCTCCTGCCACCTTGATTATCGCTGGAATCTTGCCGGAGTTGGTCGGACCTCACCAAAACCTTGCCGGAGATTATGAGAACCACCTTAAGTCAGCCCGTTTGGAATGGAGCCCTCAGGAATCCCGCCGCCGCTGATCTCCAGTTGCAATCATCGGAGAACTCGGGAGCTCCTATAAGGCGCATAACGCGTCAATTTGGGGCGCGACGCTGAAGCTTTAGCCCACATGGGCCAGCCCGGTTAGGTCGCCACGAATTAAAAAGTTTTTCGGTCTAATTGTTTTTTCGCTCTTGTTTTCTGCTATTCTTATAAAAATTAGTGAAATCAAAATATATTCACTGATTTAAAATGGTCACATATTAAAAAGCCTTCACAAATTTTGAAAACTTCGTAAAAAGTGAACATTTTTTGAAATCCGAACCAATTTTCAAAATGAACATTTAAAAATGAACCATTTTCCAAAATGAAAACTCGTACCCATTTTAAAACCATTTTCAAAATGAATATTTTTAAAATTTGAACAATTAAAAAATATTTTTAGAAATGCCTCAAATAATGAACATTTGATAAATATGAAAATATTCATGAATTTAAAAAACATAAAAATGAAAAGAAAAAACAACCGAAAACTTATAAAACGACAAAAATAAAAAAACAAGAAATTAAACCAACCAAAACTTTCTAAAATCTTCTTATAACCGAAAAAGACGAACCGAAGGAAGTGGGCCGGCGCAGTTATCGCTTCACACGCTCGCTGTACAACGGAGGGTACACGTTGCGTCGATTTTCCGACCCAACGGGAGTCGGTTAGAGATCATCGGAGAACTCTCGGTGTCGCTTGTGTGATACAGACCGTCGTTTCGTTCATGGGCTCAGCCCTAGTTGGCTTCACTTCGCTATGTCACGTGGCTTCGTTCGCTTCGTCTGGTCTGCCATTGCCTTCTTTTCGCCTTTCCTTTTTTCTTTGATATCACTTTTCTTTATATTTTCCTTTTCTTCTTAAAAGGATGTTTTAAATGATTTTTTAGTTCCATTTAGCATAAAAAATTGTTCATTTCACATTGTTGTCGCCGGTCTGATAACACCTAATGTACTCACTGTATTATCATCTTCACATCCGTCTGTAGTCATCTGGCATATTTATAGTAGATAAAAGTACATGGTAGAGATATATTACAAGGATTACAAAATAAAGTGTAAAAGAAACGAGTAAATCTTTAAGGTCTTGAAATGCTTTCTTCTTACATGACAGAATCTTTTACTTTTCCGAAGTCAACAGTAGAAACATGACATAGATATCAAAACAAAGACTTGTAAATACCAACGAAGGTTCTCCCATAATATTAATTTTGAGCCGCAATGTCAAGACTACGTGCACACATGCAACCACTAAAGTAATCAATCAACATCGCCAAGAGTACTAACACCAATATTTCAGAGAAAATTAACTGAGCAACATGGTCGACGTTGCAGGGAGCCGAGAGTACGAATCGCCTTACGTAGCAATTGGGACAAATATTACGAGGACAATCCTCCTCGTGGCAACCATGAGAAACTATCTAAAATTGATCTGACGAAGTAAAATCTGAAGGACCATACCAAGACAAATTTAATCTTTCAACACCACCGTTGATGTCGGGAAGGAGATCTCGCTGTCGAACGATGGGCCAAAGATCACTTATTGCAGACGATGTCATCTCCACTTACAAAAAAGATGACAGACAAAACCCTAACCTAATCTATTAAAACACCAATTTTACTGAAAACTCAACTCATACATCGGGTTCCCCGCCCTTACCAACACCTGGGAGGCTGACCGGAGAAGGGGGAACCGACTATAGAGAAGACGAAAGTGGAGGCAGTGCCTTTTTCTTCTGGTGGCGGAAAAGCCTGATCGATGGACCCGTATGCTCATGCTTGATTACTGATCCTAAGCAAGACTTGTTGATTACACTCCATATTTTTTAAACAGGGTACATAATCAGACCCTCACATCCCCGCACGTATGCTCATCCCATGAACGCACACACGCATGCCCTACTCCTCTATAAGAGACGTACCTTTGAAAGAGTGAGGCGACAAATTTTAGATTGATGAAGTCAACCACAAATATCACCGGAGAGACTTGAATAAACGTAGAAAAGTGCGAGTAACCGTGCAAAGTCTAGGACATTTTCTTTTTTGCGAATCATGCAAAGTCTAGGACATTTATCCCGGTGGAAACGTTTTACCACAAAGATCGAACCTAATCACTGAGCCACGTCCAGTTCGCTTATGTTTTCCAAATAAAACAATTATTTTATCTTGATTATTTTCCACAACCTTCAATCAGATGTAATAGCCAATACATAAATTCGTTATTGTCCTTTGAAGGAAGCATAATTTTTTACCATACATCTCCGTTGCAGGATACTAAGTGCCTGAACTGCTGAACATTCACAATGCATGCAGGATGTTCAGCACACGGTCTCATGCATCATGCAGATGTGGAGAAACATGCAAATGAACGTACATATGTAGTCATCACACGAACACTAGTTTACTTTACACCAGAGAACATATATAGATCTTACACACTCCCAAGGGGCCAAGCGCCCATACATATGTTACACACACCACAACGAAAATCTAGGCACATATATAGGTATGTATGTGCACTCTCTCACTCTCAAGACTAGTACTACAACACTTGCCAACCAAATTAAGCACAACCAATTAAGTAAATAACACCCTGACCACCAACAGCAACCATGCATATGCATGCCCAAACGAAGTCAAACACATAAGAGCTAGCTGATCATCTGGCGAGACGCTATCGATCGATCTCCATGGATGAGATCGATAATTAGGTGTCGACGACGTGGAAGGATTCCCTGTTCTTGATGACGACGTCGTACATGTGGACGGAGGAGAAGTGGCTGAAGTCCCTGGGGAGGGAGATGAGGTCTAGGCATCCCCGCTTGTGGAACTGGTACAGCGCTGGGTCCTCGTAGTAGCGCTCCCACCCCAGCGCCGTCAGCTTCGCCTCCAGCGTCGCGTACGACGACACCACCTGCCCGCTCGGCGTGTGCATCAGCGCCTTCCGCCGCTGGCTCCCCGGGTTCTCCACCAGGCGCACCACCCCGTCCTTGAACACCCACACACCAGACATGATCCAATCGATCTCTACCTCTCTCAGCTCCTTGGATATCGCTCGAGGGAAAGAAATGGGATGCAAGGAAGCTAGCTAGCGGCTGTGAGATAGATGTTGGTATATATGGAGAGAGAGGGAGAGCGATGATGCAAATTAAGTTGCTAGTAGTGAGATGGATGGATTGAGCAAGAGAGAGCGAGATCAAGGGGGTATATATAGAGGTGGATAATATGGATATGATGAAGCTTTTGGTACACACTGTCCATGGTGTGGGGGTAGAGGGGACATGTATATGGGGGACAGCCACATGACATAGATGCGTCTGGGGATGCTACCATATACTGCTAGCAATAGATTGATATACGCGTGCATGCATGAGAGAAGAGAAGGTCTAGCGTGGGGTACCGCACGCCGCGGTAAGGTTAGGTCAGGAAGATGCTGTAGCCTGTAGCTAGCTAAATGCACAGAGATGGGAAACTTAAGTGCGGCCGGACAATATATGTGCCTAGCTAGCTAGCTATTAGGTGCTTGATAAGCTACCCTGGAATATATTTGCTAGAAGAAAGAAAGAAAGAAAGAAAGAAAGAAAGAAAGAAAGGGACAAAAAGATGCATGCATGCATGCATTTGATCCATATGCACGGCTAAACAAATTTTAGCTAGCTAACTATGCTATAGATATACAACGTACATAAGTGATCGATCAGCATTAGGTGATGCACGAAATCACCACGTGTCGGCGAGCTGCCCCGTCACGTCAAAAAGACAGCATTTGTTGATGGCGTCCGTTAATCGCCAATTGGGGAGATCAATATACAAATATTCTTGGATAATCTATGGCTCGAGTATTCCCATATGGAAAACCGAAAAGGAAGAATATGATGTTGTGCGAGGAATCCTAACCACCTTTTCTTCGAAAGGAAAACAAAAAGAGCTAGCCTAATTCTTAGGGGAATAGGATTCACCCGCCATGGTTTTCTACTTTACTTAAACAATAAGAATATGAGCTATCCGTGTTCCTCTTTTGCGGCCATTTTTTTCCATGAAAGGGAATTTCTGGCCGATTTATCAGGCCAATATTGCCTTTATCGAGAACAAAATTGATACTCTCTCTCATTGTCAAGTATATATATTTGGTGTACGGTAGAATGGAATTTACCTTTTGCTTTGTTACCTTTTCCCTAATAGTAACTGACAAGCTCTCAAGCATCTGCTGCGTATATAAAAAGAGAAAAATTTGGATTATCTTAACCTCCTAGCTACATAGTGCTTACGTGATTGCACACTGACTTGGGTGTAAGTTCGTTAGATACATAGCAAATATCACAAAACCACAATCATTAAGACTTCATTACAGAACCACAACCAAATGAAAATTTATCTAAAAACCACAACTTTGTGACAAGTTGTTCCAAAGAATCAAACTTCTCACGATTTAGTAAGTTTGCACTGTTTCCGACAACTTAGCCCCACAAGTAAGGTGCCAAGAGACATAGTCACTGGAATTATAGCAGTTATTCTTGTTAGTGTACTTGTATTTAAGTACTAGATCTTCTTAGATTTTTAAAAAACTTGAATGTTTGAACAAATTTAGGCTGAAGTTTTACAAGAATTATGAAATCTTCCAGACGGTTCGGTTTAAGTCCGCTTTATGGCACGTAACTGGTGGGCTTAGTATGTTGGGATTGTGTCAAATTGATTAAATCATGAGATTTGGTTTGTCCGAAACAACTTACCCTAGAAGTAGTGGTTTTCTAGTGAGTGGAGATTTTTCGCTCCCGAGCTCTAGTGCTCCCTCCAGTTAAAAAAATAAAATCAAAAATCATATTTATGAGTTTCAAAAAAATCTGAAAATATATCCGGGTGTAGCTAATAGTATATCCCACAAACGATCAAAATATCAACTTCAAATACTTTATATTCTGAGCTACACAAAAATGACAAAAGTGCAGATCTAAGAATGCATATTTTCAAATCTCTAAGTTTTATAGATTTTGTTATTTTTGTGTATCCCATAATATAAAATATTTCAAATTGAATTTTTACACGCTGGAGGGATACATCATTGGCTACAGCCTGATTAATTTTCAGAATTGTTTGAAACTCACAAACATGATTTTAAAAAAAAATTAAACGGAGGGAGCACTGGAGTTCGGGAGCAAAGAACACTTTCCGTTTTCTAGTAAATATTTTTTCTCGATTATGGTTTTGAAACTCTAGCGATTGTCGTAGTTGCGATTCATATTTGCTCTTAGATATGTACGTGCACGTCTATCCCTGTATGTGGAAAAGAAATGATTCGGTGTTAAAAATGTTGCTTTTCACTACTACCTTTGTTCCTAAATATGAAATGTTTTATGAGTTTGACCTGAACTTGCAGGACCTCTTACATTTAGGGTACTAAGTTATTATCTGCAACCAATGCTTATGATCAGTATATTTTACGTCTACTTATTACTTTTGTGCCCGATAAGCCAGAACCTATCAAGGTAGACATCCATCATTGGGAAGTTAATCAGCTGCATCGATCAGCTAGCATATGAATGGAGCTTTCCGTCAGTGAGCTGGCTCCTCTGTGTGCATATACATATATATATATAACAAGTTACAGCTGACGATCGAGACGGAGAAATTCTAGATGGGGAATCGTATTCGATCGACGTGATGCAGTGTACACGCGTATCCATATTCACGGTGCATGGAACTACTTACGTGCATCGGATGATCACACGTAGTAATCGGGAATATACTATCTGGAAAGGTAAGCTAGCTCGTGCCTAACTAATTTTGACGAATTGAACACGTGCTTACCGGCCGTCTATATACAAATCCACATACATATTCCTGCATGGGCTAGCTGACTTGTCAATCGAATTTTGCATCTTTTACGTGATAAAAGCCCTTTTCGTTTGAGAATATATATATGATGCCTTGTACTCCTACCTAGGTAGTATGTGATCTTCACGTCAAAAAAGGTTGTATGCGATCTACTAGGATACAAACATGCGCAATTCACTGCTCTCCAACTGTGTCCACGTTTCATTTCACACTGCGTTTGACGGTCTTCGCTGACAGCTAGAGCGGGCTGGGTTCTTTTGTATATGTGTGCCTTCTTTTGTATATATGCCTTCTTTTTTATTTTGGTGGTTTCTTAGAGTCGGACGCCGATCAGAGCAATTGGCCGGACCAGCATGCAGCTCGAAAACTGATGTTTCAGTTATAGTAAGTTTCAGTAAACTAGGTTGCTCCTGTAGTGAATAAACTGGCTAATATCCTCAAAGTCATAGAACGAGAGGTAAATATTGCTGTTGTAGTCTTGCTTAATCCCTGCAAACATTTCTGAGAAAGGGATTACAAGGGATAAGGGGATTAGAAGGGATTGGTGAGAGAGCTCTGGTTCAACCAAATCCCTGTGTGGATCAGACCCATGCTGGGATTCAATCTCTTGTAACCGAACGAGGCCTTAAGAGTAATAACCCATACCCCCCAGCAGAAAGGCGTTGATGTACAAATGATGGAAAATATGAGCACAAAATTACCGCGTGTAAATGGCAGAGGACAAAGGGTCTCACTAGCAGAGGGTAACAGGAAAATGCAGTAACCGTACACAATTTCATTTGTGACTGCCGTCTAGCCGGGTGTCCAACCTAGGTAGTTATACTGTAAAGTTCTTCAAGACAAGGAGACGAGTATTAGCTTTGCTAAGATTTGTTTCAGTAAATAGTTTGTCTTGGGAATTTCTGTAACACATGAGAACACTGAAGCTATGTTTGCCGACCTTGGCCATTGCTGCTGCATACTCGCTCCGTCCTAGAATAAGTGTATTCTAGCTTTAGTTCTAAGTCCAAAAAAAAAAAAATTGACCAAATTTATAGAAAAAATAGCAACATATATGAAATCACATTGTTATATTTTGAAACTTATTTTCAAGATGAATCTAGTGATACTAATTTAATGTCATAAATGCGGATACTTTTCCCTATAAAGTTGGTCAAAAATTAATAAGTTTGAGTTAGCTTAAAAGGTACAAGTACACTTATTCGTGAACGGAGAAAGTAATTGCATATAACAGGGTATACAGAACTGTATGGGTCCTGAACTCTAGTAGATGAGGCTGTTGTTGGTTTCATGCAATGTAAAAGTGAGATCACCATGGCTACACCAAGAAAAAGGCTTACACATTAAGATGGCAAGAACTCATGCCACAACTAAAGAGTATAAAATAACCCATACCCCCAGCAGAAAGCCATTGATGTAAACAGTGATGTGTAAATAAGCACACACAATTACCGCATGAATATGACAGCAGAGAGCAACAGGGAAATACAATAATCACACCACGATTTCAATTGCGAAATCCAGCCGGATGTCTAATCTAAATCTACGTAGTTACAATACAATGCAAAGTTCTTCGAGACAAGTGGAAATGAGAGGCGAGGGACGAGTAGCTTAGCTAAGATTTTGTTTCGATAAATAGTTTTTCACTGAAATTTCAGGAACACAATGCAGAACTTGGCCACTGCTGTTGCATGCAGAACTGCATACTTAAGTTGTTGTGACCTAGGTTCTTCAGGCTAGATTGAGGGAAAAAATTGCTGACCGACTCCATCTCTCCCAGGATGAACAGACTGTAGTTAGTTGGATCATTTGCAAGAGATAGCAGGACGTAACCACGAGCAGATAAGCTACGAAGCACACATATATTGATTTTGAATCATGCATTCATGCATTCATTTGGAACAAAATATTTGGTGCATGAGTCATCAATCTACTTTTTAATGACGCCCATTTATTTGCTTGAACTCAAGTAAATATTTGCCCTTAGATGTTACTATAACCTCCAACGACAAATGAGAAATTGAATACCCGTGCGCTACGTGTTGATGGAAACAATAGTTCAAATTCAAAATATGGTCAAATATGACGGGACATAATTTGCGTTTATATATAGCTTATAAAAAAGCTAAACACAAAGATGTGATAGAAAACCCTGCTTTAAACTTTTCTCATTTCACTGTCATATGCACATTAATCTATAGTGCTTTAGTGCAGTACATTGTACAAATTTAACTTATTACATTATTTGTACGAACCAACCAACACCCGCGGTCAGTTGCCTGCTGCTGAGCTTTTTTCTCCATGCTGCAACCTCCCACCTCAAAGGAATCCTTTAGTCGAGCAACTCCCGCCTCTCTGTTTATGTGGCCTTCTCCTTCTCCGGTAACATATTTATGTACGAAGTCATTGTAGATAACTATATGAAAATAACAATCTAATCATGATAAAATTTAAGGATTTCAGTATCTAAAATTAGAAGGACAAAAAATAAGCAGCTGGCTGTTTCCTCTCTGAACTATTAAGGAATCTGGCTCAGTTTGACATATGTAGTAGTAACCATGAGTAAGCAGAAATGCCTAATTAGCTAGTCCATTAATTCCTTCCCCAAAAACAGAGCAAGATTTGACCTTTTGGCCGTCAGATATTCCCTCCGCGATGATTAAAAACAACTCTATATAGTAAATGCATAACAATGATCTCGTGGCAGAAAATTTGACATGAAACCAAGCTTGAAAAAGAACTTTCAACTAAATAGTAAATGTATAACAATACTCTACATGAGCAATCATTGGGAATTACGTTTGTTGATACCCACATGGATGCAGAGGAAGATACGCCAAGGAAGGTAGTTCAGCTAGTCATGTAAACATATGTAATCCAATAACTATGAAGATTTATGTTCACGATATTACGTGCTGATTATAAAAAGGGAAGATGAAGTAGAAACAGCCACAAAGGTTTCTTGGGCATTCCACCATATGTCATCATGGCGACCCTTTGGCTTACATCCACATCAAATGTAAATTGAACACACACTTTTAATTGGAATTTTATCTAGTTTGACAGTCACCTTAATACTTTAGTGTCAATGATGCAAATTTTCACAATAAAACCCGAATGCAGTTCCGGTAAAGCAACCTAATATGACAGAAACCAAAGCAGAACTGGCATAAGGAATACAATGCAAGTGTGTTATTAATGGATTGGTAGGTTAATAAAATTCAGGGACGATAAGGTGCGAAATGTAGGTTGCAGAGTAGTACCAGCAAGCTATTGACATTTTGTACATCTATCCGTACGTCTTTCCATGAACATCTCAGCAGCACCAAGCTACCTAAGTTTCATTTTTGTTTCTTTTAACCCAGGCTTGCAACAGTTATGTTACATAATGAAGTAAATAATTGAGATGATAAAGATATATCAAATTGAAAGTATATAAATATACATAAAATTTTACTACTCGATAAAAAAATTGGTGTCAATCCCGTATGGTGGTTAAGCTAATTTCTTAAGTAACGGTACAAATGAATTAGATACTTAACTTGATTTAAATAGACACAAGGAGAGAAGGGACATGCATTCCAAAGAGACACAAAGAAACAAGAGCCAAGTTCACAGGAGGACATTACCTGCCAACCTCGCCACTGATGTTGCCGAAGTGTATCTCAAGAACTCTTCGTCTATCCTGCAATTGAATCACGGTGACCGCTCTGAAGCAGCTGAATACAAAACACGAGGTTGTGAAGAAACAAGAAAAGCAAGGGGTAGTACATCGAACAGATGGAGACCGAATGTGCCACCTCAGAGAAAACAGAGTAGCTCTTATGCCAGTAAGCGGTACCCCGACGGCTGCGGCAGCTGCTGCTCACTCTCTTTCGGTCCATAGTAAAGGTAGAGCTCCATGATCACAAGCTCTGAACCAACAAGCTGCAAGTTCAAGTCATCTTCAAATCAACACAGACCAAGTTAATTTCTACCTGCTGCAATTTACAAAAAGCATTATGACGAAATACTAACGATGTTCATACTTCAGATATTTGCGAAGGGATATTTTCAGACTTTAGAAGTTTAGATAGGGGCATTACTGGCTGACGAACAGATCGGTGTCGGGGATGAACATCTGGACAGAAGGCTATCCATGAAGCAACCGCTCCTGCATAATCGCAGCAACGAAATCAAGTAACTAAATAAAGATTGAAAATGTAGTCCTGTCAAAATTATTGTAGCTTGCTACCGGCGTCCTCACTACATAAGCACTATACCTTCTTGATTTTTTGACTCCCCTCTTTTCCAAGTGTTGCTCCCTGCGATTGATACAACATCAAGTAACTAAATAAAGAGTGAAAAATGTAGTCCTGTAAAAAAGAATGAAGAGTGTATGGAATATAGTAACACCTCAAAATCAGGTACCAGAGGGAGGACTAAATCCGGTTCCATCCCACGTTTAGTCTGTTGGACTGGGTGTGATTTAGCTACTCTGAAGGATTCCGAGATGGCTTTGATCAGTTTCTGTCTGATATACACAAGCACAGAATCATGTAATTGGCTGCATAAGCATTGCAAAGTAGGGTAGCCATTCAGAAATTGCAGAATATACTAAGTACAAAAAGGCATACCTGTCATTAAGATTTTCCAGGACATTACTACGACCTCCCACGATTCTTGCAATTCCTTTGCCATGGCTGCTCCGCCGCCCCTGCTTTTCTCTTCTGGCCGCCGGCGAGCCACGCCCGAGCTCGCTCGACGTCCTCTCTTCCCACCTCGCGCCAGATGCTGTCGGCCAACGCCCAAGCGCCGACCGCGGCGTGCAGCGGCTCTGGCGACTGGCGGCCAGGTCGGGGACGTGCCAGTCATTCCGGTCATCTCCATCCGCACCGCCGTCCGCGTGCCAGGGACCTCCGCGGCGCCGCCGCGCGCACCAACTTCCCCTCCAACGCCTCCTCGGCGCCGCTCCCTGGTCACTGTCACCGCGCTGTGCGAGGACGGCGCCTCGACCGCCACGCCGTCGGCCCCACGCTCCTCTTCGTCCTAGCTGCCGTTCGATCTGAACTTGCCGGACCCCGACGCCGCTGACGGTGAAGAGATGGACTGGCGCTCCTCCTCGTCCTAGCTGCTGTGCGTCGAAGGATGTGGAGGCGGAACCCTAGGCGGCGGCGGCTTTCTGACGCGGGCGAACCGGACGTTTCACTTGACGCAATAGACATTGTTGCACAGTTGGGCTGGCCATGTGTGCTCGATAGCACATGTTAGCGAGATGGACGAAATCCATCGGCAGAATTCTGTCAGGAACGTACCTACGAACTCCCATTTAATAGTAAAGATAATAGTATAATCTAGACATTTCAGTGTGAACAAATAATTGGGTGAAATCTTTTGAAAACCGAATGAAGAAGAAGCAGACCATGCGGAAAACTCACCATTAACTAGATTAGCTTCTTGATTCTAGGTAGATGAAAATGAAGTCCCTTAATTTTATTGGAGGTGATTTACTTAGTTGTTTGTCGGTACATAGCTCTGAAGCAATGGCTGAGATGATTGTTTTCTCGAACAAATCTTCATTTCTCGCTTCTCACGCTTTTTCTAACACTAGATATGGCCTGCACTCTATAATCGTCGACTCCTTCCTTTATTGCCCTTGAACTGGTATTAGCATTACATGCATGTTCCTGGTAGAGAACTTCTTCCTCTAAGATTAGCTCGACCCGAAGGCACCGTTAACCAAGTGCCAATGCAACAGGTTCATGCGGGGAAGAAGATGCCCAAGCTGCTTGATATAACTTAAGAAATATCCAATGCCATCCAAAAGGTATTAGCCACGGTTTAAGATATTACCGATGTTTTGTTTCTATTAGCCACAATGCCACATGCTACAACTCTGTTTCATGGTTTTTCTGGTTCTTAGCTGTGGAACAACTGATTTCTATAACACAGAAACGGACGATAGTAAAGTGCTACTTACGATCCACCTAATCATATTTGGTTGTGAACGGTAAAGTGTTTGCGATACCGGTCACAGATGATGATCTCACCTCTAATATTTTACATGAAATAAACTACTGATTATTTTAATCAAATGCACTTTTTAAACATTGAAGTTATATATAGAATGGACAGTGTCATCTCTACTGAATTTACTAGAACAACATGTAACAACGGACATAAGAAAAAACAAATATATGTACAACGATAGGTAAAAACAAGTCTATGTATCTATACTACTAGCAAAATGCCGTGCGTTGCAACAGGATTAAAATTAACCAAACGCCTTTTAAGTTTGAAGTAAATGGATTTTGGTTCTATCATTTTTACGCATTGGGCCACGGGAAGAAACATGAGCGTGTTGCCACATGAGCACAATTAAGCTTAAATTAATGACACTTGATGGAAAGGATTTTGGTGTAAACCCTTTGCTTATGGTCCCCATTCATATCGATAGCCAGAGGTTGTCCGGAAAGATCTAAACTGCTTCGAAATTAACCATAGACCCAGCTACCAATCTGCATTATAATGCATACCTAGCAGGAAAATGAAACAAATGACCTAAAATATAGTGATGTAATAACCTCCATTCCTGCAATAACATATGAATTGGCTCTTCTCAAGTTACAGTCACTTTTTGTGAATTTATGAGTTACAGTGATATTAGCCTAAGAATTATTGGAATCATCGAATATCTGACAATCTTGTCTCTGAAATCTGAATAGCAACAACATGATTCCCAGGTCGTATCCTCTTAAGAAGACATTTTGAGAGGCAACTCTACTCTTTTCCCTCTACCAAATTCATTGCAGAATATTTAGTTTCATGCCAAGAACAATACCTGATACAACAAAATAGTCATAACAATTGAGCAGATTCTACCGGGAGTGTAGAGTGCCACAAGAACTGAACCTATACTTTATTCATCACCACACTTGACTGCTTCATTGTCCGAGTCCTACAGCGAGTCTACAGAGAGCTTCTTCACCAGATTTTGCGGCAGACACATTCCTGCCAAATACAACACAAATAAATAATAGAAATTCATGTGATGTGGAGCTATATACTGAACGTGCCCCATTAAAAAACGAACTGAACTGCAGCACAGTCTGAATGAAACAAGAGATCTCATGAAACAACCAGCGACCTCTCAACAGAGGTAGCACAACGAGCAGCCCTCTCGCAGATAGAGGTCGTGGAGGAGTCTGGGTGTGGAGGAGTCTGGGTGTGGAGCAGCGGCGCAGGTGGTAGAACGCAGGAAGCAGGGGAGTCCACGCCAGCTGCTCGGCCGCGCCATCGATTTTCATCCTCAGTCAGCGGATCGGTGGTGTGGATGGGAAGAGGTCGCGCGTTGTGGTGCGGTGGTTGTGGACTGCGGGCTGTTTGTGGCCGTGGTCAATTGGGGATTTCACTTGGCGGTGGCAGCGGCCGTAAATTCTCCTAAAACCCAGGGGTAAAATCGGAAAAGTGAAAAACACACCAACAACTCCTCAAGCAATATTATCTTCACCAGATTTTGCGGCAGACACATTCCTACCAAATACAACACAAATAAATAATAGAAATTCATGTGATGTGGAGCTATATACTGAATGTGCCCCATTAAAAAACGAAATGAACTGCAGCACAGTCTGAATGAAACAAGAGATCTCATGAAACAACCAGCGACCTCTCAACAGAGGTAGCACAACGAGCAGCCCTCTCGTAGATAGAGGTCGTGGAGGAGTCTGGGTGTGGAGCAGCGGCGCGGGTGGTAGCACGCAGGAAGCAGGGGAGTCCACGCCAGCTGCTCGGCCGCGCCATCGATTTTCATCCTCAGTCAGCGGATCGGTGGTGTGGATGGGAAGAGGTCGCGCGTTGTGGTGCGGTGGTTGTGGACTGCGGGCTGTTTGTGGCCGCGGTCAATTGGGGATTTCAATTGGCGGTGGCAGCGGCCGTAAATTCTCCTAAAACCCAGGGGTAAAATCGGAAAAGTGAAAAACACACCAACACCTCCTCAAGCAATATTATATAGTAGAGACTATCAAAAGAACAAACATGTTGGGATATATTAAATCTATAGCATTGAATTGCCAATCAATGATCCAGATTATCCCAATGTCGAGCAGCAAACAATTTTGACCAATCAAACCTTTTTTTGTCATTATGTCGAAAAAAAAGAAGCGCAAGGTTACCACCATTAGATTCATATACATACAGAGAGAAAAGAAAAAAAACCGTAAGTCCCGATAGAAAATAGCAATTCGGATTGACCACGATCGGCCCAGAGCAAACCACTGCTACGATTTTTTTACCATACCTCCGCGGCTCCGCCCTAGCCACGTGCCCGGGCTCGCGCTGCCGCATGCTTGATCGGCGGAGAGCTTCGACGACATCCAAGCTCGATCGAAGTGCAGGGAATCGCGACATGTGCCGAATAGGCAAATTTTCCCGTAAATGGGCCTGATAGGCACCTCGCTCGGCCTTAGCAAACTCCAAGCCCACTAATTATCGTGTTCACTTCACTACTTCAGAAGTCCAGGCTGGCCCAGTGCCCCATACGACTGTTCTTGTGCGATTTTGTAGGCTGCCTCGACCGCCCAATTGTGAGAAAATGACAAAAAAAAAACTACCACATTTGAGGTCGAATTGCTACGAAACTACCACAATTGGGGAAAATGTCACATAACTACATGTATTGGGGTCCTATCGTGACACATAGCACTGATTCTTCGTTTTAAGCATGCTAACAGGGTTTCTGACGGTTCGGACCCACCTGTCATGTATACGTGGCAAAAAAAAAAAAAGGAAAGTCAATGCTGAGACTCGGACCGAAATTGACCGCGTTCGATCTCTTCATGGAGAACGACGGGGCCGTGCGAAGCGGGCGGGTGGCGGCGCTCGAGCTCCTGGTCGGGAATAGCGAGCGGTGGAGGACGGTGCGGGAGCACGACGCCGTCCGCGCTAGAGCCGCCCGGGACCACACCTAGCCGGAGCTGCCCGCGCCAGAGCTCACCCGCACCAGCGCAATGGCCTTCCGCGCCAGAGCCACCCGCGCTCGCGCATGGCCGTAGCTCGCCCAAAGGAGCCCTGTTGGGCGCGCGCGTGTCGCCGCAGGCCGCCCGAGTTCCCGCCCAACGCCCGTACGCGTCGCCCTGCTGCACGCGCGCGGTCTTCTTCGTGCCTCTCCATGTCGAGGACCTCCAGGTTCGCTGCTCCATGCGTGGCGAGTCGCCAGCTCGCCATGCCATGGACGCGCCGTCTTCAGCTCACCACGCCATGGGCGCACCCCGCATCCCCGCCTGCTCTCGGCTGCAGTGCGCGTCACGGCGCCGCCACGCTCGTCGGCCGTCGCCGTGCGGTCCCGCCCGAGCTCTCGGAGCCCGCTGGGAGTCAGGCTCCGTCTGTCCTGTATCCTCGACCTCCCGACTGACTATGGCCGTGGCGCGCCCTCGACCTCCCAACTGGCGGCGGTTGCTCATGCGGGCGTTTCATCGAGCAGTTTGCGCGCATCGGCCGAGCTAGCCTGGGACATGGAGGAGCGGCCGCTGCTCTGTGCCTGACCCGACGAAGCACGGCCGCTCGGTGGTTGCGCTCTGCGCGTTGGCAGCCATGACCTCCTGTCGCGGTTCCTGGCATCGAAGGCTCACGGCGCCGGCGCCGGCGCCATGGACGACGACGTGGCCACCCAGGCCGACGTCTACTCCGAGCGTGAAGCGCTGCTGCGGCGGCGACGCGGCATACCCGGCCGCCATGGCCTGATCAGCGCCCCGAACCGAGGAGCCCGGCGCCCCAAAGTGATAGTCGAAGTAGGCACCGTGCGCCGTGGAGATATCAGGCGGGCGCGTCCTCGATCAGCAGGCCCCTGAGCTGGTTCGCCAACCACTGCTTCTCTGGGTCGTCCACCGTGGGCACCAGCGGCATTGGCACGGCTGCGATGAACGAGCTTGGAGGCGGCAGAGGCGCCGGGCACAGACGGAGCAGCACACCCACCTGGTTCGAGTCAGGGTCGTCGTTGGCGGTCAACCACACCATGATCGCGTCAATACGGTGCCACATAGACCTGCCAGGTGGGTCCAAGCTGTCAAAAAAGGGGTTAAACTTGCTAAACGGCCGAGTCAGCGCTATGTGTCACGATAGGACCCCAATACATGTAGTTATGTGACATTTTCCCCAATTATGGTAGTTTCGTAGCAATTCGACCCCAAAGTGGTAGTTTTTTTGTCATTTTCTCCCGAATTGTAGAACTTTAGTACACTCGGTTTATGCGGTTCAAAAATAAAAGATAATCGATTTATGTACACATATGATATATGGAAGACTACGTTCCATAAAAATCGGTTCAATGTTTGCTTATTTCCACATAACATGTGTTAAACGGTCAAAATATTTGATATCTGAGTCTCCTTAGACCAAATACAGTATTTTGCTTGTGGTGTGCCCGGCTTCGACAAATTGCTAGCTCCGCCACTGTCCACCAACCCGCTTCCCCGCAGCCATCTTCGCGCCACCTCCGCATCTTTCCACCAGTGCGCCGCCCCATGTCGTCCTCCGTGCGCATCCCCCGGCGGGGACGCAACACCCATGTGCCTCTCTGGCCCGACCGCCGTTCCTTACAGCCTTGCTCCGCCGCAGGTAGCCAGGTACCCCGTGCTCGCAGATCGAGGCCCCCGACGGCCGCCCACCCCCACCCTCCCTGCTCCCTGGCGAGCCTAAGACACTAGCGGCTTCAGTTAGGCTCCCTGCCCGCGCCATCGAACCCAACGCTAGCCCTTGTCCGCGTCGCACGTCGAGCCTCCACATCGCCGAGCTGCTCGACGTAAATGGCAAGTAAATGTCAAGCACGGATGGTTGGAGAACATCTGAGAGCATAAATAGGAGCATGCATGGCATCAACGCTAAAACAGTTCAACTCAGAATTCTCTATATGAGTTTATTCTGACCTGGTTAGAATGCTTTTCACATTTACTAAAATTACTCGATGGTGGATTGACAAATAGTTTTGATAAACATAGGTTCAACTTGATTTAACATCGTGTAATATGTTTTTTATCTATGTTTTTTGAGACAAAGGCGTGTCAAGTTTGTACTGTTTCTTTATTATACGTGTGTTACATGTTCATGTTATTTTGTTTTTTTAATATGTAAATCAAACGGGGCTAACTGCTATTATAATGAGGAACAAATAAAAACTATATACATAGTCTAAGTATTTTTTCATTCAATTCCTCATCATTGATTATATTATTTAATTTGACCAATAATTATGCTCTTTTCTGTGTACGTGACATGTGTTTCACAAGTGAACAAAGGTCCAATTTCAATTTTCTATCCTGAAACCTATTTAACTTGGGTTGGCAAAATAACTCAATAAAACAAATATAGATTCAAAGACGTATTTATATTATAATAAATTATGAAACATGCGTTGCACGTGCACGTTCACTAATAGTGGTAGTGATAGAGGATAAAAGGGCGCGGCAAGGCGCGCCTTTCCTTTCTAGTCTAGTACTAGTCCAGCTAGGATTTAACGAGCTAGCAATTGCTTAGTCGTATGGTACTAAGACTCAAGTTCGTAGCGGAGTAGACATGATTTTCCGTCAGGGTTGTGGAGTTAGAGTTGGACTGCATGTCCATGTCCTGGTGTGCTAGGAAACAACAAATCGTGTATATATACACGCGAAGCAGCACGGCACATGGTAAGGTTTTTTGTGTCGTGAGAAGGAATAAAGAAACAGAAAAACGAGGTACGAGAGGGAGTGGTGCCGATCGATAGCCATCCTAATCCGGAGGATGGCAGACCATTGCAAGATTTTTGCTGCCCTTGTAGATGCACACGAGGAAAGATCATACGTGCTCAAGGTAGATGGATACTCAAGAACCAAGGGCCTACTCAAGAACGGGGAGTTCGTGGTTTCTGCCCCTTTCAATGTTGGAGGTCATAGCTGGGCCGTGAGAATGTGAGATATTACCCAAACGGTATGGATGACGATTCTCAAGATTTCGTATCTCTGTGTCTGCATCTTGAATCCGCCGATGCCGAAGATGTGAAGGCAAAGTTCGGGTTCAGCCTACTAGACGAGGATGGAGAACCGGTGTCTCCGTTCAGCTTTACCTGCCCTATGCATAGCTTATACACAAGGGAAGATTCAAACTGGGGATTCCATGACTTCATCAAGAGGACTGATCTGGAGGGATCGACACATCTGAGAGAAGATTGTTTTACCATAAAGTGCGATGTCACAGTGATAAAGGAGATCCACAACAAGGAAACAAAGGTTTCTCCAAGCGACTTGCACCGGCATCTCGGCGGCCTTCTGGAGAACAAGGATGCAGCCGACCTAACCTTCAAAGTTCGTGGACACAAATTCTCCGCTCACAGATGTGTTCTTGCTGCTCGGTTATCAGTCTTCCGAGCGGAGCTCCTGGGCGCAATGAAGGAGAACTCCAGTAGCCGCATCGATATTGATGACATGGAAGCTGATGTGTTCGAGTCCTTGCTCCACTTCATATATACCGACTCAGCTCCTCCCATGCTCGAGAGTGCTAGCAACAAAGACAAAGGTGAATCATGTGGAGCCTTGGTGATGGCTGGTCATCTACTTGTAGCAGCCGACAGGTACAACATCGGGAGGCTGAAGATGATATGCGAGGAGAAGCTATGCAATCACATGGATTCCGACATGGTGGCTACCAGCTTGGCTTTAGCCGAGCAGCATGGTTTCCATGGTCTCAAGGAAGCTTGTTTCAAATTCTTGGCTTCTCCTTCCAATCTGGAGGCCATGATGGCGAGCAATGGTTTTGAGCATCTCAAATCCAGCTGCCCTTCTGTTCTCAAGGAGCTCATAGCCAGAATCTTGCCGGCTGAACTAAACGCGGCAAAGAATCTTATCATGACAATTTGGTAGTAGCAATGCGCATGGTACCGTTACCATATATATCATCCAAATTTAGTACTAATCGGTGTGCTACCCTCCCTCTATAGTTGCACGAATGTTTCAGAACAAAAGACGTATATATAGATCGTTCAGTTATATATGTTCATGTGAGTGGAATGGGTATTTTTCTTTTCATGCGGAAAACAAGGAGCACGGTTGAGACTGTCCATCTACCTTTCTTATCCAATGTGCATTATTAGTGTTATAATTGAGTCTGTTAATTTTTTAGCACATGCTTACGTACATCAGGATACAGAACTAGTGCCGTCGGTTTTTGTTAGGCCATCTCCAGTCGTTGCCGCCCCCCCAGGATGAAAAAGGAGACGTCCGGGGGGCCAAATTCTTCCGCCGGCGCAAAAACGAGTCTTTGGGGAGAGCATTTTCCTAGCCGCACCCCACCCCAAGATGAGATGAAAAAAAATCAGATGAAGGAAACGAGCTCGGCAGCTCCGCCGGCGCGAGCTCGAGAGGCAGCCGGAGGCGAGCGCTGGACGAAGAGTCGGCGAGGTCGAGGAAGCGTGAGGTCGTCCTCGCCACTTGCGCCCTGTTCGCCGCGCAGCTGGTGGCGCGGGAGGAGGCACCACGACCGGCGGCGACCCGCAGCAGGTCCGGCAGTGGATGCGGCGGCGCCACGCCCCTCCACCGGCCGGCCGCTGGACCCGCAGTCAAGTCAAAAAAAAAATCCAACACCGGCCGGAGCCGGCCGGAGCTCACGCCCGTCACCATGGCCTCCCGCACGGCCTCCACATGGACGCCCCGGGGATCCCGCGCCCCTCCTACTTCCCAGCCGGCCGCCTCCGTCCTGCCCACTTCCCCGTCGCCGGCCGGGATCCCGCACACCTCCTATTTCCCCTCCGCCAGCCGCCTCCACCTCCGCCTCGCCTACTTGCCCGTCGCCGTCCGGGATCCCGCGAGGGGCGAGGAGAGGCGCGCCGGCCGTCACCTCCTCCTTCCAGGCGAGCTCGACGGGGCGAGCAGGCGGCGAGCTCGACGGGGCGAGCAAGCGACAAACGCCGGGTGCGGGATGGTTCGAGCAGGCGGCAGCACGCAGGTAGAGGCGACGAGTCAGGCGAGGAGGCGGCGAGCGGCGGGTGCGGGATGGTGCGAGCACGTGGGAGAAAAGAAAAAGGAGAGGGACAAAGGAGAGAGACGCTGCCATGTGGGGCTTTGCATGCAAGAAAATAGATTCGGCGCCCCAGCAGCCCCCAACGCGCTGGGTTTGGCCCAGGTGCGCCGGCGCTATTTTCGTCCAAAACGGCGCTATTTGGGCTGCTGGGGTGGGGGGACGACTAGGAGAAATTCGGCGCTAAAAAAGGCCTCCTGGGGGCACTAGGGGGGACGGCTGGAGATGCCCTAAAAATAACAAAACGAGTGACATAATTCGCGTGAACGCGATGGATTGCACCTCCATGAGGGTGTTGTTTTATTGTGATCCAAATTCATATAAGATAAAATGTAACTTCTAACGAACGGAGCGTGGCCCGTCGGTGACGGATCGTTGCCGAGTCGGATTGTTGCCGACGCGTTCTGTCGAAAAAATATAAGCAATTTAACATATGATTTAATCCATGAAAACAGTAAACAAATCATGACTAATACAGTAAACTAATCATTCGATCTACTAATACAGTAGATAAACAGATCGTCTAGAGCAACTACTACAAGTAGAAACTCTAGCAGTATCTCAAACAGAAATATCAAGAATACGTACGGTGCAGCAGCAGCGGAACCGTTGGCGTTTTGGTTGTCGGCCATGTCGTCGATGAAGAGGTTGCCGATGTCAGGGAAGAAGTCGTTGTTGGGGAAGTACTCGATGGCAGTAGTCGCGTGAGTGCGCTCCCCAAAAAGCTGTTCACCCCTCTGACGTACAAGATTACAAGAGGCGGGATTCCGGAGGCCTACTGTCCCTTCAGCCGGTGCGCGCCGGAAGACGGGACGGAGAAGACTTGGAAAACGGCGGTGGAAAAGTTTGGAACTAGAACGACGAGAGACCATGTGTTGCGTACGGTGGGTAGGGTTCCTCCAACCTGTATATATACTGCGGGTCGGATAGAACGTGGGCGCAGCCCCACGATTCAAAGGATTTTTTCCGAACAACAAAAATATAGGCATCAGCTCGGCTCATTCCCGAAACCCGAAGCGAGGCGTGGCGAGGCGAGCGAGGAGGAGGAGCAAGCGTATGGCACTCCACTTCTTATGCTTTTACTAGAGGTGGATGAGCTCACTATATAAAGTGGTGCAGCTCTCTCCCAACTAGCAGTGTGGGACTAAACATTAGTCACACACATACAGCCAACCATGAATGGGCAATGAGAATTTCAGAATTTAAGTTGGGTTTTAGACCAAAAGCCCACTAGCAATACTAATAAAATTCCAACAGGTTCCGCCATTATATATACCTCTGGGATAAGTCAAAAGTTTTTAAATCCCCGGCAATGTAATCTCACCCGATCATAATGAAGATTTACTGGCTAGCACCCGTGGTCTTTTCTCTTCCTCCTTCGAAGGGTTTTCCATGTTAAAAATCTCGTGTCCCCATGTGTTGATCTTGCTTTCGTTTATCGTTTATTTGCTTGTCTGTTGCAGCTGTTGCCCGTGATGATGAAGTAAATTAATGGGATGTTCCCTAGTCACATTGGAAGGCATATCTGACCCAGCAACTTCGGAATGCATGGTGTTAAAGATAAATAACCCTAGCAGTTATTAGGGTAAATCCCCGCTCCCTTATAAAACGTGCGGTTCCACAATCTCAGCAACCCTCAACGACGGTTCCCTGGAGCGACGCCTCTACAAACTGTCTGGTCTCTCCGAGACATATATTCACCTTGTATATAAGTGTAAATCAATCTTCAATAAAGAACTGTTCGATCAATTGATTCCTTGTATCGCTCGCTTAAAATCTACTCGCAATACGTTATCAGCACTGCTCTCCGACGAGAGCGATTTTGAGATCAAGAAGAAATAGAGGAGAAGAGAACAAGCAAAAGGTGAGAACAGATCATGCCTGGAGGTCTCATGTCCCTGTTTCTTCAACTACTTCGTGACGACATCCCTCACCTCTGCCGTTTTGGTTCTCAGTGCATGGCTGGATTTTATGTGCTGGGTTGCGTGTATGGTAAATTAAAATTTTGACTACCATGCTACGCAACTACCCAAGATCTAATATGAATATAGAGAAGCGAATACGAAGATCCAAAGATCCAGACCGGGTACGTTACCAACACCGATTGAAGCGGAAGAAGTAGTGTTGATGACGTAGTCGATGAAGCCTGAAGTAGATTCCCACAACCAAGCCTGGTAGAGAGAATGACATCACCTCCTCCTCCTTAGCTCGACCTTCTTGATCCTATAGAGTGAGGGTCAACCATCGGGATCCAACACCTCACCCCTCTGAGAGCTCGCACGCGTACGCCGGGATTGGTTCAACAGAGTTTCGCCGTCCAAGCTTGAAACACTACTGGTGTATATGAAGATGGAGATCTCAACATATGAGAAGGAGGGAGAGAGAGATTAGATCTAGTCTAATCGGAGACGGTCCCTCTAATCTAGAGAGGTTATCTCAATCCTTTTAGACAAGATCTAAACTGGAGAGGAACTTCTCTCAAACTTGTGTGTCTCGAAAAGAGGAGGGGGTGGGGTTTATATAGGAGTCCAAGGGGTAGAGAGACTTGGGGGCAGGGTTGAACCCCTCCTCCCAAACCGCCTCCACCAACGCCAGCCTAGGGTGGGGCCCACCCCCTTAGGTCGGGTCGGATGCCCCCTTGGCCACCGGCGCCCCCCATGGGCCAAAGGCCCATTAGGGTTTGGCTAGTGGGGAGCCTCCCCCTTCATGCGCCTTGGCCCACCTCCCTCCTAGGAGGTGCGGCTGCCTAGGGGGCCACCAAGGCAGCCCCCATGGCGGGCTCCAATTTTAAATTTTCCGAATAATTAAATAATTAATTATTTTTTGTCTAATTAATTCCTAATTGAATATTTCCTTTTACAGAAAATTTCTGGAATTAATTATTTATGATATAAACCTATTTATATGATCCAGGACACCTATTATATGCCGACAAAATTCTCCGCATAAATATTTTCTTCTTATATAAACCCTAGAAATAAATCCGATGGTAATAGAAACTTCTTTCACCCCGAGACATGCAATGTCTGTTTAATCTAATCTCTCTGATTTTATATATATATCACGCAGAAAATACTTATTTCAGTGATACTCTCTCGATGTTCGAGACAAACCATAATACACAACTAACCAAAACAAGTTTAAGCGTGTAACCCCTACAGGTTCGATAACGTGTAGCTATAATTAGAATTACTTGTCTAATCACCAGCCAGGGTTAGGCCCGAGAACGAGCTGAATAACTGCTATTGTTATGTGAAGACACTCTGTTGAACCTATTGATTATTAATATATCATTTCCATTACTCACGATACTGAAACTTTACCCGAGATATAGATGTGTTGATGTTTACTATGAATCAAACATTGATTCATTACATCTTTGTCTATCTCATTAACCGGCAAGCTCCCTTTTACTCATTCCCGTATTACGATATTCCACACGATGTAACTTCACCATGCATTGTCTGTAGAACATATTGGATACCTCTCATACTGAGTGGGCCCAGGTGTATCTCTTTTTATAAAGGAGAAATTTCCCATCTTAGAACATTATGATATATGCACACCTTCGCAACTACCCAGTGACTGCCGTTTTGATCACCCAATTAAGGCCGTGATGATTGGCAATACCAAAGCAATTCTTTCAGCATGCACAACCCCAATAACCTTATGGTTCAAGGACATGTTATACAATAACCTTTCTGTGATATGACACTGATACGTGCATTTTATATCATCATTTATATAACTTTTAGTATCATACTAGAATGTTATTTGCATGATTATATGATTGTTTCTACATGTTTTAGATGATTTTGGGGACTTTCATACAAAGTCCCTATTTTTGGTATTTAATTTCTGGGAGGCAGAAAACCTCCTTTTTCTTGTCTTTAATGTTTCAGGAGCTACAGGACCTCAAATAATAAAAGGAAAAATACTGCGTCAGTTTTTCATCGGGAGAAAGGCAGAGGGAAGAAGACCGAAGAGAGGAGAGCCACGAGGGCCAAATGGGGGTGGCCCACGCGGCCCATGTACCTGGCCGCGTGGGACCACCAAAGGTGCCTCGGGCACCTCCTCGCCTGGGGCTTTTTATCGACGCCTTCGTCTCGCCCGAAAAGTAACGCCCTAATTTTTCCAAGTCCATCCGAGGTCGCGGCGGCGGCGAAACTCCTGATCCCTTCCGAGGGGGGTCAGATCCTGCTGCTCCGGAACTCCGGAGAAGGGGGAAATCATCGTCATCGTCATCACCTCTCCTCCTTGGCGTGGGAGGAGGCCTCTACATCATCACCCCCATCAAGACCAGCACCATCACCATCATCATCACCGTGATCCACTCCGTTCCCCTCGCAGTTTGAGAGTTGCTATACCCTAGATACTTGTCTTGTGCTACTATTCATGTTTGTGATTGAGTACTTGTCATTATTTGGTGGTGAAGTTATAATTTCAGATTGTGTTGTACCACTTATGCCACTGATTATGATCATGTTCGCACGTTGTGAGTAGTTCCCGTATGTTCCTGAGGGCATAGGATGAATTGGCATGATTTATATATGACATGTGTTGGTATTTTGTCAAGAGTTTATCTTTTATGTGATTCTATGATGGTGTTGTGCGAACGTCGACTGCACAACACTTCACCTTTATGGGCTCATAGGAGAACACCGTAGTGTAATGAATTGATGGAGACTTGGGAGGACACGTAAACCTGAGACCGAGTCATGAAGTTATATTATGAGGGTATTAGTATCGGGGACCTTAGAGTGTAATGCTATGGTGGGACTTTAGGTCTTAATAATTCTTGTGCAGTCATTTGCTTGGCCACATGATCCATCATAAGGGGTTGTAGTTTATTTATTTAGCTATACCTAATTATGGCTCCGTCCAAAGAGGATTAAAACTTGACAAGATATTCAACGTGTTGTTTAATAAATCTCTATGCCTAGCATCATCCATGCCGCCCTCGGGAACGTTTGCCACATATAAGTTACACATCACTTGAGCTTGTCCTCTTGCCACATAAGAGGATTGGGCTTTCTCTCTTTGAGAGCTTTCACTTGCTACTGTTATCTGCTTGCAATTATACAACAAAATACCAAAAACACTTGCATCTTTTATTGTTTTATTTATCAATCTTACTAACCAATACCTTCAGCTCCTCGTGGGTTCGACAACCTTTTCTAATTGAAAGGTACTACAATTGATCTCCTGCACTTGGGAGCCATCAAGATACTTTTCTGGCGCCGTTGCCGGGGAGCGTAGCGCTATTGGTAAGAAGTTTGGTAAGGAAACTTGAAAGCTGTTTATCTCATTGTTACTATGGCATTTATGAATCGTGCCTCGCTGCATCTTGCTCTATATGAAAGTGCTTATGCCACTACTGCAAAGGTGGTTGAAACTACTGTGTCTGAGTACCTAAAGTGGGATATAAAATTCCCATGGGTCATGTTAAAAGAGTTATGAAAAATCCATTTACAGGAGATGGAACTAAGTCGGCACGCGAGCACATGGAAATAATTGAGGACATATGTGGCTTATTCAGACTACCTGGTATTTCAGAGGATCAGGTAAAAAGGAAGCTATTGTATTTGTCTTTATCTGGTAATGCTCGTGATTGGTACAGGTCTTTGGATGAAGAGGTCCAGAATGAATGGAGTATCTTGAGGAAGGTTTTCTTTCTTAAATATTTTACTCCTAAAGAAGCTTATGATAACCGCTGCTATATATTCAATTTCTGGCCACATCTGGGAGAGAGTATTACTCAAGCTTGGGGGAGGTTAAAGGAACTCCTTCGCAAGAATCCATGTCATGATCTTACAAGGAAACTTATATTGATAAACTTTTATGTGAGACTACCTATGAAGCACAAGGAGATTCTGGATAATTCATCTGGTGGAAGTTTTACTAATAACACTGAAGAAGAAGCATGGAATTTATTGGAGACTATTTCTGAAAATACTAGCCACTGGGATCTTGATAAAGGTAATGAGCCATATTTTGATTATAATATTCATGTGTAGAGAATTTCTCTACTTCTATTTGTTTAAAAATCTGAGTGATACTTTTGGTCTTGATCCTTATGTTATAATTGAAATAGCTAAAGGTTTTGCTGATCATATCTGTGTTCCAAAAAGTGGATTTGAAGTTTATGTTGAACCTGTTAAACAATCTATTGTTGTTCCTAAAGTTATTAAACAGGTTGAACCAATGTCATCTGTGACAATTGAGGAGTATGTTGAACCACCTCCATTTCCAAACCAAGTTAAGGAGAATTTACTTAAAGCTGTTACTAACAAGAGTAACAAAAGATGTTCTCAGCCTTATGAACAGGTGGAAGTCAACACTCAAATTTCTGTTATCAAGCAACTAAATGAAGAAGACCCAGTGGATGTTTATCTATGTGAAGATGCTACCAAAGTCATCAAAGGTAATTCGGCCAAAGTTGGGAAACCTGTTATATCATGCTCTATTGGGACTTCAAGTTATCATGGTCTATGTGATATTGGAGCAAGTATTAGTGTCATTCCATATTCTCTTTATCTTGAGATCAAGCCTGATATTGATCCCATTGTTATGGAAGAGACAGGTATGACAATTCAACTTGCTAATAAAGATTATATTAGTCCATTTGGAATTGTTAGAGATGTTGAAGTATTGGTTGGCAAAATAAAATACCCTGCTGATTTTATTGTGCTTGGTTGTCCTCAAGATTCATTTTGTCCTATCATTTTTGGTAGACCTTTCTTACATACTGTTGGTGCTGAAATTAATTTGCCTAAAGAGAAAGTGTTTATTAAATGTGCTGGTGAGAAACTTGAATTTAACTTTTCCAAATTTGCTGATAAACATGTTGAGAAAGAGCCAATTCCTAATTTAATTGAAACTCTTGCTCATATAGCTGTAGCTTCAACTGATGTTGTAGAACGTTATATGCTTAATCAAGATGAACCATTTAATGATGAGGAAAAAGAGGCTTTGGAACAAATATTATGGCAACAACCACCACAATTACAATTGCATATCCCACCTGATAATTTAGGAGTGCTACCACCACCTAAAGGGGATCCTAGTTTTGAATTGAAACCTTTGCCTGCAAATCTGAAATATGCATATTTGGATGAGAAGAGCATATATCCTGTCATTATTAGTGCTAACCTTTCAGCTGAAGAGGAAGAGAAATTACTTGATGTGCTAAAAGCTCACCGACCAGCCATTGGATACTCTCTTGATGATCTTAAAGGTATAAGCCCCGCTCTATGTATGCATAAAATTAATCTGGAGGAAGATGCAAAACCTGTTGTTGATTTTCAACGCCGCCTCCATCCAAAAATGAAAGAAGTGGTAAGAAAGAGGTAATAAGACTTATTGAAGCTGGTATCATTTATCCTATAGCTGACAGTAAGTGGGTTAGTCCTGTTCATTGTGTTCCTAAAAAGGGTGGAATGACTGTTGTTCCAAATGAAAAGGATGAACTTGTGGCTCAACGTACTGTAGTTGGTTATAGGATGGTTATTGATTTCAGAAAATTGAATAAAGCAACTCGAAAAGATCATTATCCATTGCCATTTATTGATCAAATGCTAGAAAGGTTGTCTAAACACTCTCACTTTTGCTATCTAGATGGTTATTCAGGTTTCTCGCAAATTCCTGTCCATAAGGATGATCAAGAAAAGACCACTTTTACTTGCCCATATGGTACTTTTGCTTACAGGAGAATGCCATTCGGTTTATGTAATGCTCCTGCTACTTTTCAAAGATGCATGAATGCTATATTTGCTGATTATATTGAAAAGATAATGGAGGTTTTTATGGATGATTTTTCTGTGTATGGTACTTCCTTCGATAATTGCTTGTTCAACCTTAACAAAGTTTTACAGCGTTGTGAAGACCAACACTTGGTTCTTAATTGGGAGAAGTGTCACTTCATGGTTACTGAGGGTATAGTTCTTGGGCATAAGATTTCTGGAGAAGGAATAGAAGTTGATCCAGCAAAGATTGAAGCTATTGAAAAACTACCATATCCAAGGGACCTCAAAGGTATAAGAAGTTTTCTTGGGCATGCAGGTTTTTACCGTAGGTTCATTAAGGATTTCTCCAAAATATCAAAACCTCTAACCAATCTTCTGCAAAAGGATGTTCCTTTCTCTTTTAATGATGATTGCATTGAGTCCTTTAATATTTTGAAGAATGCTTTAATCACTGCTCCCATTATTCAACCTCCTGATTGGAACTTGCCTTTTGAAATTATGTGTGATGCTAGTGATTATGCAGTTGGGGCTGTTTTGGGCCAACGTGTTGATAAGAAACTGAATGTTATTTATTATGCTAGTAGAACACTTGATGCTGCTCAAAAGAATTATGCTACAACTGAGAAAGAATTTTTAGCAGTACTGTTTGCTTGTGACAAGTTTAGACCTTATATTACTGATTCAAAAGTCACAATACATACTGATCATTCTGCTATTAAATACTTGATGAATAAGAAAGATGCTAAGCCTAGACTAATAAGATGGGTACTTCTATTGCAAGAATTTGATTTACACATTGTTGATAGGAAAGGGGAGGATAATCAAGTTGCTGATCATCTCTCTAGGATGGAAAGCATACCTGATGATCCTATTCCTATTAATGATAGCTTTGTTAATGAACAACTTGCAATTGTTAATGTTTCTAGTGCTAAAGTTGCATCTCCTTGGTTTGCCAACTATGCAAATTTTATTGTTGGTAAAGTTTTGCCTCCACACTTCACTTCTCAACAAAGAAAGAAATTCTTTTATGATCTTAGACATTATTTTTGGGATGATCCTTTCCTCTATAAGAAAAGTGTGGATGGTATTATTAGACGTTGTGTACCTGAGCATGAACAACAGGCTATTATAAGAGATTGTCATGACAGTCCCTATGGAGGGCATCATGCAGGAGATCGCACAGGAGCAAAGGTATTACAATCTGGTTTCTATTGGCCTACTTTATTTAAGGACTGTGCTGAATATGTTAAATCTTGTGATAAATGTCAAAGAGTAGGAAACATTGGTAGGAGGAATGAAATGCCTATGAATTATTCATTGCCACTTGAACCATTTGATGTGTGGGGTTTTGACTTTATGGGTCCTTTCCCAGAATCAAAGACAAAGCATACTCACATTTTGGTTGCAGTTGACTATGTTACAAAGTGGGTGGAAGCAATTCCAACCAAAAGTGCAGATCATGCCACAGCAATGAAGATGCTCAAGGACATCATTTTCCCCAGGTTTGGTGTTCCTAGGTTCTTAATTACTGATGGTGGTTCTCATTTCTTGCATGGTGTTCTTAGAAAAACTTTGGCAAAATATGATGTTAACCATAGAATTGCATCTCCTTATCATCCTCAAACAAGTGGGCAAGTTGAATTAAGCAATAGGGAAATTAAACTCATTTTGGAAAAGACAGTGAATAAGTCTAGATCTGATTGGCCAATTAAGATTAATGATGCTTTGTGGGCTTATAGAACTGCTTTTAAAAATCCTATGGGAATGTCTCCTTATAAAATGGTTTATGGAAAAGCTTGTCACTTACCTGTTGAACTAGAACATAAAGCTAGATGGGCTATTAAACAACTGAACTTTGATTTTAAAACTGCGGGAGAAAAGAGAATTCTTGACCTAAACCTACTTGACGAATGGAGAAATGAAGCTTATGAAAGTGCCAGGATGTTTAAAGAAAAAGTTAAGATTTGGCATGACAAGAAAATTAAGAAAAAGGAATTCAAAGTAGGTGATCAAGTTTTATTGTACAACTCTCGTTTCAAGTTTTCTGCAGGGAAGCTAGCTTCAAAGTGGCAGGGACCATTAGTGATACAGGAGGTGTACCGTTCAGGAGCTATCCGTCTTCACGGTGACATGAAAGGTAAACCTCATGTAGTCAATGGACAACGCCTTAAACCTTATATTGCAGGAAAGAGCTTCATCGGAAGGGTGGAGGAGTTGAATTTACAAACACCGGAGGAGGTAATTGAGAGAAACCGTGCAGTTTCAGAAACCCAAATCAATAGAAGGTAACTTACTGTTGGAAAGTTTCTCGGAATTGCATAAATTTTACGGAGGTCAATTTTTATGGAAATCATCGTATGGGACAAGAAAACTGGACGAAACGGAGACCCGAGGGAGAAAGAGAGGGGCCCACGCGGCCCATGTACCTGGCCGCGTGGGGCTGTCCCTTTTCCACCTCGGAGTCCTTTTTCGTCTCGTTTTCGATCCCGACGCTTCGCCTTGACCCAAAAACTCTCAATATATACCCCTCTCTGTCGATCTAATCTCGCACCGAGCGTTCTCGAGCGATTCTTTCTTTTGCTGTTTCTGCCTGTCAGGTTTTTAGCCATGTCTTCGGGAGACTCCTACCAATGCTCCTCCATGGACGACGATGATGATGAACTCGATGGGTACAGCCCCACGTCCATATGGAGGAGGAATAGGAAGAGGAAGGACTACTCCGACGATGAAGACTACAAGCTTGATGAAGAGGAGATGGACAAGCAAGAAGCTGAAGAAGAAGAGCACAAGCCCTCCGTCGACATCGCGCCCTTGGCGACAGCACCTCCATCACCCATTGCTGTTGCCGGCGTGAGGGTGAACCACTCTCTTGGAAACAAGAGGCGGGCGCGCGCATGCAGACCGGAGGGAAGGTTCCCAGGCACTTCCTTGCGAGCAAAAACGTAGCTTCTACTCTTATTGACAGGGAATTTCAGCGCACCACTCAAGAGAACTATCCTGGTGAATGGGATCGCAAGATCCCCAACAAGAAGGTGCCAAGCCCGAGTGGAAGCCTTGCAAAGAGTCGGTGGAGAAGAATCTCATGCAAAAACTGGGAGAAGCCGCAAAAGAGTTCGAAAAAGCTTACAACCTCATGATGAAGATCATTGGGGATCTTGAAGATAATTATTATGAAGGCAATGTGAAAGAAGAGAGGGAGTTCTAGCAAGACACCAAGCTTGGGGGAGTTCCATCTAGTCTTTCTCTTTATCAATCTATCATATCTATCTAGTCATGGTGTGCTTTGCTTTTATCGATTAGTTATCAATATCTCTTAGGCGTGTGTGAGCTCATGGAGCATTATCATGTATCCCTATCTTATGGTTTATCAATGAATATTAAAGTATGGTGTCATCCATGATTCTCTTGTTTGGGGATTTATGGGTAACACTCATGCAAATGAGCGTGGCATATTTAGAATTTCAATCACATCTTGCCTTGAAATTAATTAACTTGAGTATGTTGGACAATTATAGAATTATCTCAATATAGAAGAAGTAAAAAGACTTGTGAATTAATAGTTTGAGGTTAAGATATAGTCTTGTAGGATAAGAAGTTGAGAAGACTTAATGAAAAGGATATAAAACACTCTTGTTACAACCTAGTATCTTTTGAGCAAATTAATGATCATGGATATTTCAATACTTATGCTCTTGAATGTGAATGAAAGGAAGGCACCTGAAATTTCAGCTAGCCATGGAAAGTGTAAGAAAAGGTTGTGTAGAGCATGGGAACTTGATTGAGATATCCATGACTAAAGTTTGCACTAGTTACTAGTCAAGCAAGAGTGATAACAATTTTTATATCTATCTGTCTTTTCATTTGTCTTCTTTTGAACTTGTTATCCAATGAGAGTTTATCTTGTCTTTGAATTTCAGCAAAGTATAAAAGATTATAATGCTTGCCATGAAGAGCAAAAGCATGTGAAAAACAATATGATTCGATTGTCCAACATACAATGGTTATTTGCTTTCAAAAGTAAGGGGTGATTGCTAGAGTTCTACTTATGTTGCCCTCATATGTATGAGTTTTAGATCATTAATCTTATCTTGCAATTGAATATGATGATGATACAATGCCCGTATTTATTTATCAACCATAAGTCCATTGATGCATGTAATGATCTATGTCCTTACTTACTCGAGGACGAGTAAAGGTTTAAGCTTGGGGGAGTTGATACGTGCATTTTATATCATCATTTATATAACTTTTAGTATCATACTAGAATGTTATTTGCATGATTATATGATTGTTTCTACATGTTTTAGATGATTTTGGGGACTTTCATACAAAGTCCCTATTTTTGGTATTTAATTTCTGGGAGGCAGAAAACCTCCTTTTTCTTGTCTTTAATGTTTCAGGAGCTACAGGACCTCAAATAATAAAAGGAAAAATACTGCGTCAGTTTTTCATCGGGAGAAAGGCAGAGGGAAGAAGACCGAAGAGAGGAGAGCCACGAGGGCCAAATGGGGGTGGCCCACGCGGCCCATGTACCTGGCCGCGTGGGACCACCAAAGGTGCCTCGGGCACCTCCTCGCCTGGGGCTTTTTATCGACGCCTTCGTCTCGCCCGAAAAGTAACGCCCTAATTTTTCCAAGTCCATCCGAGGTCGCGGCGGCGGCGAAACTCCTGATCCCTTCCGAGGGGGGTCAGATCCTGCTGCTCCGGAACTCCGGAGAAGGGGGAAATCATCGTCATCGTCATCACCTCTCCTCCTTGGCGTGGGAGGAGGCCTCTACATCATCACCCCCATCAAGACCAGCACCATCACCATCATCATCACCGTGATCCACTCCGTTCCCCTCGCAGTTTGAGAGTTGCTATACCCTAGATACTTGTCTTGTGCTACTATTCATGTTTGTGATTGAGTACTTGTCATTATTTGGTGGTGAAGTTATAATTTCAGATTGTGTTGTACCACTTATGCCACTGATTATGATCATGTTCGCACGTTGTGAGTAGTTCCCGTATGTTCCTGAGGGCATAGGATGAATTGGCAATGATTTATATATGACATGTGTTGGTATTTTGTCAAGAGTTTATCTTTTATGTGATTCTATGATGGTGTTGTGCGAACGTCGACTGCACAACACTTCACCTTTATGGGCTCATAGGAGAACACCGTAGTGTAATGAATTGATGGAGACTTGGGAGGACACGTAAACCTGAGACCGAGTCATGAAGTTATATTATGAGGGTATTAGTATCGGGGACCTTAGAGTGTAATGCTATGGTGGGACTTTAGGTCTTAATAATTCTTGTGCAGTCATTTGCTTGGCCACATGATCCATCATAAGGGGTTGTAGTTTATTTATTTAGCTATACCTAATTATGGCTCCGTCCAAAGAGGATTAAAACTTGACAAGATATTCAACGTGTTGTTTAATAAATCTCTATGCCTAGCATCATCCATGCCGCCCTCGGGAACGTTTGCCACATATAAGTTACACATCACTTGAGCTTGTCCTCTTGCCACATAAGAGGATTGGGCTTTCTCTCTTTGAGAGCTTTCACTTGCTACTGTTATCTGCTTGGAATTATACAACCAAAAATACCAAAAACACTTGCATCTTTCATTGTTTTTTTATCAATCTTACTAACCAATACCTTCAGCTCCTCGTGGGTTCGACAACCTTTTCTAATTGAAAGGTACTACAATTGATCTCCTGCACTTGGGAGCCATCAGACACTAAGGACAAAAGGATACTGTAAAGAAATCTCTTAGCATACCAACAACTTGGGTCTACCCAGCCATATTGTTCTACCAACAATGTGCTACTCATTGATGCTGACATAAACAATGTTCATGACCAGGAAAGCACAGTCATCTTGCATTCAACAAATTAGTCCATCGAAAATACTGGGTATATTTTACTGTTCATGTTTACTACACGTCCGTATGAGCTTTCCTCTGAATCTCATATTCAGGAGCCACATCAGTTATCGCATAGAAACATAAAACATAATTAATAAATCAGATATAAATACATTGCCTTTTGGACATACATCCAACAGTATGCCCCCTGCATCAGTATGACTTCACTGTCGGGGCCAAGCCGGTCGTGGATGAGGCCGCGCCGCTGCAGCCTCCGACCCCAGTGGTTGTTGAAGCGGAAGCCAATGCTCCTCTCCTGAGGTCCCCAACGGCGGCGCGCATCCCGGTCACACCTCTCGTGCAGGTTCGCGACGACGACGTGCTCGCCTATGTGTTTATCATACATAAGGATAACTCCTATAATGATGAAACACGTGATCATCTAATAGACGGATTTTGAGATGAATAATTGGATAAACCCAAATAGTGATTGGGATTACAAATCAATCACCTTCACTCAAGTATCGGTTATTTACATGATCTGTACATACATGGTAGAACTGTCAGTCCATCGATGTCTTCCGAATAGACTCGGGTGACTGTACCTACCACAATCATTTGAAAATCAATGCTTCAAAATACGTGTGGCTTCACAGAATGATAAACCACATACATTTATCATGTGAAAGATCGGTATGGTCGACTAGAGGGCCAGGGGGTGTGAATAGGAGATTAACAATTTTAACTTTTTCTTTTTATTTAGGGCGTAACGAGATATAGCAAAGTTGACTAGATGTGCAACTAGATGATATCAACCTAGGTGATACAAGCAAGATAGAAAACGCAACGGAAACAAGTAGTAAAGGGTAGAAGTAACCGCAATGGTGGACACGGGGAGATGATTCATCTAGTTCCTTCCCAAGGAATGTACGTCTACGCTGGTAGGGGACGGGGTGGAGCCACCTAGGAACTCCAATAGCACGGATGTGCTCACCCTGTTCTCTGCGAGCTCCTCCCGTGAGGGATTAGCTCGTTCCAATATGAGGTCAACTTGAAGGCGTTGACCAAACCTTTACAATAAGGTTGGGCCTCTTCACAATTTTATTGGAGACTCCCAACAACGTCTCGGAGCTCCTTGGACCAAGGAGAAGCTCCGAAACCAACTACCCATCTAGGGTCCCAAGTAACCCGAGAAGTAACAAGATCTGATAGTAATTAGTTGGGGATTCGAAATTCCTTCGGTGAAAGTGTAGATTTAGGTCTCCTCCCTCACTGCTCAAAGTATCAAGGCGTTTGGCTTAGTGGAGTGGTAGATCTAGGAGTTTGAAGCTCTTTATTAGTGGCAGAGATATATAGGTGAAGCTTGAATGCTCAAGGAAGAAGATGGGCATTATATATATGGGGCCAAATCTGGTCGTTGTGTTCTCAGTCCCGCAGTAGAAGTACTATCACTGGGCAAGCGGTACTGCTGCCGGAACGCCTCCCCTTCGTGCCATTGAGCACACTTGTCAAAATGCGGTCAACCCGCACCAGCGGTATGATACGTCTCAAACGTATCTATAATTTTTTTGTTCCATGCTTGTTTTATAACAATGCCACTTGTGTTTATTATGTGTTTATATTATTTTGGCATATTTTCTGGAACTAACCTATGAACCAAGTGCCCAGTGCCAGTTTCTGTTTATTATGTCTGTGCATTGCAGAAAAGGTCCAAAATCCAAAGTGCTCAGAAAAATCCGACAAAATTACAGAAATTCTTTTTCGCCAGAAGACCCCGGGAGCCAGAAGGGGAGCTGCAGGAGGGGCCCACAGCCCCTAGACGACCCCTAGGCGCGGTCTAGGGTCAACCGCGCCTGGGTCCCACCTGGGCACCTCGTGCACTGCCTCGCGTCACCTATAAAATCACTCCTGACCTAAAAATAAGACCCTCGAAGGATTTCTCCAGAAACGCATCCGAGCTCCGCCGCCACCAAAAACCCTAATTCGAGGGACAGAAGTCTCTGTTCCGGCACCCTACCGGGATGGGGAATTGCCCCCGGAGTCATCTTCATCGCCGTTGCTGCCTCCCACGATGAGGAGGGAGTAGTTCTTCATCGGGGTTGAGGGCTCTTGCTGTAGCTATGTGGTTATTTCTCTCTCCCATGGTGTGATCTTTATGTGATCATGAGCATTGTTAGTATCGCTGAATTCATATGATGTATATGCTACTCAATTGGTTTATCTAGTATAATTTCCGGAGTCACTTTTGACAACACAAAGCCTTGGTGACAGTGTGGGTGGCGTGTGTGACTCTTTGGATAATAGATTAGAAGGATACATACCATTGATTATTCTGTGTGGAATTGTGGTGTTTGTTTACTCAGACTTTTAGGTGTGCTTTTGTAGCCCTACGCATAGTACTCTTGTTTTATCAAGAAGAAGAATAGTTCCGAGTAACACTTGCTTGCGTTCAGTTGTGCTAATGTGTTGAGAGAGTCCACTAGTGAAAGTATGATCCCTAGGCCTTGTTTCCAGTCATCGGAACACCATTTCTAGTCACTTTTGTTACATGTTTGCTTGCTGCCATTTTTATTACAGATTACAAATACCACTTGTTACCATCCATATCACTTGCATTTTACTATCTCTTCGCCGAACTAGTGCACCTATACATCTAACAAGAGTATTGGGTGTGTTGGGGACACAAGAGACTTCTTGTATCTTAATTGCAGGGTTGCTTCAGAGGGATACCTTTGACCTCTACCTCCCTGAGTTCGATAGACCTTGGGTTACTCTCTTCAGAGAAAATTGTTGTTGTCCTACAAACCTCTGCACTTGGAGGCCCAACACTGTCTACAGGAATAGAAGCGTGTAGTAGACATCACGGTACTACCGGTACAACACTAGTATAGAACGACACATCAGAAACGGCCAAAACCCTCATCGGAAATAGAGAAACGGTCCGTGTCCCCGCCCCTGCTGATGTGAAGGCTCACATTAGTAGCGGAGGTCAAAAACCGTCACCGATGAGGCCTGTTTTTGGCAATGGTTGTGCACCTATCTCCGTTGCCTCAGTGTTGAGCTCATCAGTAACGGAGTTTTAAATTTACTCGTTTGCATTGAGGTTTCTTCATATGCCTATAGCACGTATTCAGATGCCACTGGACATTTAAAATCTCACAACACAAGCACAAAAATGACAGCGAATTCATTCATAACGTATACCGAATGTCACCATTACATTGCTGTTACATTTGCCTCACTAAACCTATCATTGGCATGCCTCCCTAAACTTATCTGTATGGTGCTCCACTCTATTCCACTCATCTCAAGCTCCACCAAGGTTCTTCCTCAGTTCGCCCATCCTACCTAACGTATCCTTGTCATTCCTAACTAAACTTATATTCATGACTTGATGTTACATTTGCCTCACAACTTTCGCAAGTTCATGAATTCAATCTTCTTCTTGGATGGTGTCACTGAAATGTAATAACGTCACCGTTGTGACATTTCGGCCACACTGTCCAAGACACTCTTAATTAAAAAGTGTTTTGTACAGTGCATCGAAACATCACAACAACAACAGTTCATGGATATGATCCCACTTTGTATTTAGCTCATTTAAAACTTGTTTGGATCTGCATGGCGTTTCTGCATAAAAATACATGGATGGATAGTTAGAAAAGAGCCAAATCTGATGCTACATGACATAAATACATTTTAAAATGAAAATAGTTTACACCTTAAGCACCAATATCCGCGTGCTTGCAGTCCGGTCTAAACGATTTGGAGGCATAACTTTAAGGCCATGATTTCTTCAAAAGCCTCACCATTTTTATGCATTGTCACCGAAATATACTATTACTTCATACACTTGCAAGTTAGCTACACAAAACCATAACGAGGATAAGCACATTGACAAAAAGTTTTCAACTAAAATAGAGTCTAATATCTAGTAGTACTACAAAGAGTTAAAATTAAATATGCTAAAACAGAGACAACAGAATACTAGACAAGATTTCTATGCTACTTTCAGTGGCAAGAGACCAGCAGATCCGTGTTTGGCCCCGGTGGAAGATCCACGTCGGCAATGCCGGCCCCACCGCTCGGGGAAGATGCGAGGCGTCTCGCGGATGCGCCTCTCGGGGAAGATGTGCGACGGCTCGTCGACGCGCCGCTAGGGGAAGATGCACGGAGGCTCGACGCCCGGCCGGCTGCGCAGCTCAGATCTGGGAGATACAAGTTAGATCTGGCGCTGCTTGGAGCCGCCGCCACACTGTGAGAGTGAGAGTGAGAGCGTTAGGGTTGTCGGAATGGCGCATTTGTAGCACAACATCGGGAACGGGGCGATAAACAACCGTATCCTTTATTTGTTCACTACACACTGGGCTTACTTACGAAGGATCGATGGAGAACAAGAAATAAATTTATTTTCAGATACTAATTTACAGTAAAATTGAACTAACTATCTACTCTACTTGTTCTTCTTCCGTCCTGCCTCCGCGCCATTGCCGTCCGTGGCGCGGCGTCGCTTCTTGCCGGTTGCCTTCTCTTCCGTCGCGTGCTCCTCCTCCTCCGGCGCGTCCTTCTCTGGCGCGTCCTTCTCCGGTGCGTGCTCCTCCTCCTACGGTGCCTCCTTCTCCTACGCGTGCTCCTCCTCCTCCGGCGCCTCCTCCGGGCCCTCCTCCGACACGTGTTCCTCCTCCTCGTTGGAGTCGTCTTCTTCCTGGCTAGAATACGGCTCCGGGGGGTGGGGTCCTCCGGCTCCTCTTCCTCCGGTGCCTCCTCCTCGTCGGAGTAAATCCTCTCCTTCACTCGAAGACGGCGGGTCCGAGTCGTCGGGGTCCGAGTCCGGCAGCCCGTCTTGATCCCGCCATGGGACGTCACCGCGGTCTTCACCACTCGCGTCGTCGCTCAGGACTTCCTCGTTCTGCCACCAGGGTTCCTCCATAGTGGTTGTGCTAGTCTTGTAGAGAACATGGGGGAGAATGCGAGAACTGCCTGGCTTTGCGCGGTTCTAATCCCATTTTACTAGCGGCGAGCAGGCGGTTCCAATCCCTCGTGAATTAAGCCGCATTGAACATGCGCGCTTCATGTTTGAACTGCAATTTCCCAAGCACATCGCAAACAGACACCATATCCCGACCATTGCCATAGAGTCACATATCAGAAACGGAGGCAAAATTATGATAGTTGCCAACAACATGGGTGACAGAGTTATTAATTTTCCATAACTAATGATGACAGGCCATCCGCGGCCGAGTTCTCACAGGCCTCGTCTGCAACGATGAGATCTCGATTTTCCGTCACCTAACTTGTGCCGTTTCCATAGAGGGGTATCCGATGTGTCATTTTGTACTAGTGCAAGTACCGCTGGTATAGTACCAGAGATGCGCACGCGAAGGTAAAAAAGGGTGGCATCGCAAGCGAACCTGCCACTGCCTGGGGCGCGCTCCAGTGGTCCTCTCATGCACGAGAGGTACTACCACTACCACTACCGCTGGCAGTGCCGCTATCACATACCCGAAGGCATTTCCGGCGATAGTACTGCTGGCGGTAGTGACACCGGCAGTTTTGCTCCTCAGGGAGAGTTGTGCTGCTGCCAGGGCCGGCGGTACTGCCGCCCCCTGAGGAATAGACAAACATCTCCAAAAGAAATTTTGACGAGGGTTCTCTCAACCAAAAGGGATGGCTTTAGGGGTGTATATAGGTTTGTGTATGTGTAAGACAAATCCCCTGAACCTTTCCATGACATCCCCCTCTTGATAGTACGGGATCGTACAACCAAAAATAAACGATCTTTGGAACACCATATTCGTTTTCGATCCAAAGATGAGGGGCACCGTCTCCACGTGTGTTGTCATCATAAAACCCTATTAACCTCAAATACAAAATTAGATCACTAATTGTGTTGTCATCAACACCAAAATAAGTTTAAGAGACGAGATGCTATTTCAATCTCCCCCTTTTTGGTGTTTGATGACAATAGAACGATTTTCAACACAACGGTTTTAAAAATATAGACGGAGCTCCCCTAGACATGTGTATTATTTTAGTATAGCATTTGAAGGCCAAAATGCACATCCTCTAGGATCAACACTCCCCCTAGGTTTTACAAACTGGGCACGATAAGAGATATAACAAGTAAAACATAACTTGCACAAAGAAACAACATAACCATGAGATAAAAGTGCACATGTCTTACACCATGCATAACGGAGTTCACAAACCAACTAAGAGAATAAAGTACACAAGCTCATAAGGATCAAAGCAAGAACGAAAGCTTGTGACTTAACCCATGCAAATCCCCGAAAAACCTAATAGATATTTCTCCCCATTTGGCATCAAGATGCCAAAAAAGAGAAGAAAACGATGTTATCGCCCCATAGATCACTCAGAGAGGTTTTCGTTACTTGGCGGACGGGCACAACGGAGAGAGGACACTTCTTCTTCAGGTCTGGACTAAGTGATAGTCTTGGCATTGGAGTCCTTGGCTTGCCACTTCCCATAGCTAGTGATGCTCTTGTCGGTCCTAGATGCCACTTCTTCACCTTGTTCACTGTGACATTGAATGTCGCATATTGACGAGCAAACTTGTCTTCGGCATGGGCCTCCCAAGCACGCATCTCATTTGCCTTGGCCAAGCAGAACACTTACTTCAAAGATTTGGCCATCCTTATTGCTATATTTGCGAGGGCGAGATGGTCCCTCCTCATGAACAACCACCTTGGCCTTGCCACGACCCTTCATATTGCTATCTTTGGCCTTCGAGGTGTGATCCTTCATGCGGAGGTGCTTGTACTTGTGAACAATCCACTTGCTTGAGTCACTAAGCCCTTGCGCCAGAAACTTCTTCTCCCAAGCAAACAAGATGATCTTCATGATAAGCGGACCATAGCAAGCATTCTTATTCAAGATGATAACTCCCCACATTTCATTCCAAAGATAGTCCATAACATCAAGCTTCTTCCCTTTGGTCTTCATTTGATGGGTCAAAACCATCAAGTCTTTGAGGAACCCTTGAAATTCATCCAAATTTTCAACTTTGGAATTGAGAGTCTCATGATAGATGTGATGCATGATATCATAGGTGTCGTAAAGGCCTTCCGAGAAACCACAAACATAATCTTCCACATCATAGAACGACTCAAGTTCCTCCTTGTTCATGGATTTATGCGAATGGTGCACACGAAATCACTCTTCTTTGAAGTTTTCTAAGACAAAAGGACCAAAGTCAACATACCCAGGCATCTCGACAATCTTGCTCCAGTGGGAAGTGAGCAACTTCTCTTTGGACATCCAAGTTACATACCGGGTTATCTCATTGCCAAAATGAACCATGGAAAGCAACGAGTTTCTCATCAAAATTCTGCTTGAGCTTCATTAGGGGGAGCAGCCCAAACTCATTGCAAATTGCACTTCCCTCCCCAAAATACACGGGAGTCCTCTCCAGATGTCCCACATCAATTTAGCTTTGCTTCACAATGTTTTCTGATGGCTTCCTCAAGACACTAGTGTAGAATGACAGTATGGAAACGGGTCAAGACCCTCATCAGAAACGGAAAAATCCTACGTTGCCTGAGCCCGGTGCTGATGTGAAGGGCCACATTAGTAATGAAGGAATTAACCGTCACCGATGAGGCTAGTGTTTGGCGACAGTTATCCATATATCTCTGTTGTCGATTGGTCTGCCACATCAACAACGGAGTATGTGGTTCTACTCCTTTGCACTGAGGTTTCTTAATAAACCTACAACACGAATACAGATGTCACTGGACATTTAAAATCTCACAGCACAAGTACAAAAATGATAGAAAATTCATTTATAACGTATACCAAATGCCACCATTACATTGCATCACAATATGACGAATTACACATGCCTCGCTAAACCTATCATTGTCACGCCTCGCTAAACCTATCATTGTCATGCCTCACTAAACCTATCCTTGTCAGGCCTCACTAAACTTACTCAAAAAACAATATGTTAGGGTTTCAAAATACACCACCTCAGTACTAACACGTGACAAAAAACAACCACCTCGGTGGTAACCGTTCGAGACGCTCGTTTAACCCAGAAACTGCAGATGGGACACGCTATCACACTGACATGGCAAACGTTGATGGTCTCACACAAACGGTCGTTAACTAAATTTTCTGGACCTCTAAAAACAACTAAATTTTATGACATGTGGGGCCAGGCCACCACCAGGTCAGGCTGTCAGGTTCAGCCCGTTGACCCCAGGGGAAGAGCGAGCACCGCCATGCCGCCGAACATGTTGAACGGGATCACCGCCCGAACTCAGCCATGTCCCGGTGCCGCTAGCCCGCCACAAGTAGAACTTGTCGTGGTCCGAGCTCCGCATGTATGCGGGCCGGAGTTGGAGGGCGACGGTGACAGAGGCCGAGCTCCCCGTGGACGTGGGTGGGATTTGCAGGGTGGTAACCAGAAAGGAGATGTGGGGCAGTGGGCCAGTGGCGACAGAGGATGAGGACGGGGACTTGTAGGGAGAGGTGTAGGAGCTAGGGAGGTGACCCTGTAGCCGACGAGAGCGGCGGCCACACCTCGCCTTCCTCAGTTCCGGCCGAAATCTTCGCCGACGGGCGAAGTGCAGCGTCAGTAAAAGAGGTACGCATGGCGCGCAAGTTCGGGCAAGGTTCAGCGCGTGAGCTTGGGAAGGGCGCGACCTGTCGATTCGGAAGGGGAAATATCGGGATTTTCCATGGCTGGGTGTGGTGGTGGCCGGCGTTGGATCTGAAGGGGGGCAGCTCGGCATGGAGGAAGGGGAGAGCTTGTCTCGACTATGGAGGAAGGATAGCTTGGCCATGGACGAAGGAGAGTGCTCGACCCGGCCATGGAAGAAGGGAAGAGCTCCGTTCTGTCATGGAGGAAGAGGAGAAATTGGGCGCGACCACGGGAAGATGGCGGACTGATTGATTTTTGGCCGGAGTCATGGGCAAGTGATTTGGGTCAACATGAGTTGTGACGAAAAAAGAAAAGGAAAATTTATGAAGGTCTTTTTCACAAAATGCAGTTAACGGCCGTTTGCCTGAGTTTGTTTCTGCCTGCCACGTCAGTCTGACATTGGGCCCATGTCAGTTTTGGGGTTAAAAATGGTAAACCTGATGACACAACATTTTTTTTTTAAGTTTCACCTGGGGAGGGAGAAAACCCTCCACCTGAATTTTTTCATTTATATGTGGTCATGACCAAGTTACACGTAAATAACGGAGATTTACAGCGAGGGGAGAGGGAGTGCCGCAGCAAATGAGAGACCGCTACAAACCCAAAGTGTGTGTGACAGCAACAGCAAGATTACATGGGGGTGAACAGACGAAGCCAGTCGTCCGCTTCATGTTGGAGCTCAGGGGGAGCCTCGGCTTCCAAAAGACTGCGTCGTCATGGCAATTCTTCAGAAGGCGGGGAAGACAGGGGCGCTCGCCGCGGAACACCACACCATTCCGATGCTTCCACAGATGCCAAAGGCAGAGGAGGGTGCATGTGGAGGCGGTGTTCGGCGAGACGCCGCGCGGCGCGGGGTGGAGGTGCACATCCCGGACAGAGGCGCCAGGTGGGGGAGCTCCGCCCACCGCATTCCAGAACTGGGTCGCAAACCTGCACCCAAAGAACAGGTGTGAGCTCGTCTCCTCCGGGTGGTCGCAGATGGGGCACAGCGCCTCCTCAGGAGTGAGAATTTTTTTCCTGAGCACAGCGCTGCGGGTGGGGACCCGGTCGTGGTGAAGGAGCCAGCCAAAGAACTGCACCTTCGACGGGGCGCAGCTCTGCCAGACGAACGACGCGTCGACGCCGCCCAGGTTGCACAATCTGTACAGCGCCGAGGACGAGAAGGCGCCTTTCGGGCCTCGGCAGTGTAGGAGGCGACGTTCATCAGCCCCGCCAGGCGCCGCGGCGAGGCCCTCGATCAAGTCCGCGAGCGACTCGCGCTCGACGGCGGCTACGGCGGAAAGCCTGGGGACAAGGACCGCATCATTGCCGCCGGCAAGGACCTGACGCACCGAGACGTTGGGGCACGTGGAGTGGGAGAAAAGGGCTGGGACGGCGTGGCAGAGGGCCTGCTCTCCCACCCATCTGTCGAGCCAAAACACCGTGGTCTGGCCGTCCCCGATGGTGACCGCGGCGACGCCCCGGTAGAGCGGCATCAGCGACCAGAGGTGCTCCCAGTGCGGCCCAGCCAGGGCGGCGCTACGACGCAGCTGATGGGTCCGTCGAGCATCCGCCACACCCACCGAGCCCACGGCAGGTCAGGGCGTGCATGGAGGCGATGGAGCAGCTTGACTTGCAGACAGTCGTTCTGCAGGGCCAGCGAGCGGACGCCCAGCCCCCCTTCATGCTTTGGACGGCAGACCGTGGTCCATGCGACCAAACACTTGGCATCGGAGGCCTTTTCTGCCACGTTCCAGAGAAACGCACGCAGAACATTTGTGTTACTTGATTGGTGCAAGGTGAACACTCATAGGTTCCCGGTTACATCTAGGATGGCAAAGAGATTTTTGACTATACTAGCCACTAGTGTTTCCTCCGAGTCAACCTTCTCAACAGGAGGTAGAGTACTTGATGATTACCGCAGTTCTATACTTCCAGCTATGGTTGAGAAACTTGTATGTGCTTCTAGCTGGATACGAGGTTCATACAAAGAAAATAAATTGCCAAGAGTTGTGGTATATCTCAGTTACTTTTCTAATTGCTCTACTACAAATTTACAAATTCTCTTTCTAACTTGCATGTCTTCTGTTGTGTATGTACAGGTTAAAGATGAGGATGAGGATGTTGAATTGGTTCCATTTCCTGAATGTGTGGTGGAAAGTAGCTAGATTTCAAGTATGTCGCTGCATTTTGTGCTATTTAATTTCTGCATTCAGCTTTGTACTTCATAGTTCACAACCTGATGTGTTTCTTGGCATTGTATAGGTACTGACGGCATGTAGATAAGTTGGATTTCTTGCTGGAGTGGAAGGCCTTTTGGAGTTTCTACAATTTATGAAGATAGGATGGATGCGATTCTTGGCATTTGATGCATGCGATTCTTGGCTTTTATTTTCTATATTTCTGAACTATGCCTTGTGGATGAACTATGTGAACCCTGGATTTTGGACTGTTATTTTGTTAAGCAATTTAGTGAACCATGGATGAACTATGTGATAAGTTAAACTTCTGTTGAAACATGCACTAAGTTGTGTTATGGTTCCAATATTATTCTTGTGAATTGTGTTATGATTATCGATTGTTGTGGTTTGTCCATTATAATGTTGTGCTATAATATTGTTGTGATTGCACAGCGTACATGTCAAATAATCAGGAAAAATCCGTCTGCTGCTCCGGCGGCGGGAGGGAGGGGGGTCCGGTTCCTCCGCTCTATAGTTAGGGTTTGGTTTTGTAGGTCGTGGTGCGTCGTTGGGGTGATGGGAGCGACGCCCAAACGAATAAATCTGCTCAACTCTATTCCCACACCGGTGTTGTTCTTCATGGCGGCGTCTCGGAGTTGGTGGCACCGTGTGCTCGCCGATCTTTCAGGTCGGTGGCTTTAGGATTCTTGGATGGTGTCGGCGAGGCGGCGGTAGCGACTTCATCGGATGGGTCGTTCCTCTTGCTTTGTCCCCGTTGTTGCGGCGTTGTCTCCGGCACCATGGTGGAGCAGAGAGGATTTATCCAGTAGTATGTGCAGACGGTTGTCTCCACTGGTGACAGCAGGAAGATGGGTACCTTGTGCTGGGTTCGTGGTTGGAGGCTGACGGTTCTGGTTTCTTACTCCGACGTCGTCGTGCGGGGGTGCCAGTGCTGAAGTTCGATGGCGTGTCCGGTTCGTGCTGCCCCGGTCTGATTCTTTTAACGGCAATGGTTTGTCCTATGGTAAACTATTTTGAAGATCCGAAAAACTGATGATCAGTGATGGAGCCGCGTCGAGCTCGGGTGAAGAGGTGATCTGTCTCTTTTTTCTTTGATGACTGCTACGGTGGTGCCGAAGAAGAGGGATAGACGTTGATTTATCACATAGGTTTATCCTATCTTTCCAAATCTGTAAGATTGGTGTATACGTACTTTGTATATTGTCTTTTAATTATTAATGAGAATCATATTACCTCGCAAAACAAAATCAGGAAATATTGCATCATAAAGTCGTATATTTTGCTGGTTGTCTGTTTTTACCGAGCTACTCGCGAGTTCGACCGAGTCAGCCGAGTACTATTTTTGTGCTCGATTGTTGAACGAGCCGAGTTTGACTAACTCGGTATTGAGCTGAGCTTGCTCGGCTCGGCTCGAATTCCAGCCCTACCTGCGGCTCTGATGTTGATCGAATCCGCATCCCGCAGCTGGGTTGAAGGTGGAGTGCTAGGAGGCACGGCGGCGGATCAATCCGTCGTGGTGCTTTGCATTTGTGGAAATTATTCGTTGCTAGAATGTGTTGTCCGCCTGAAGGATTTGGGGTGGGACGCTCCTGATTTTGCATAAGTTCGGTAAAGAGGATCACGACTCGGAGACTGGATCAGGAGAAGAGACGGATCACGCCGACGACGCAAAGGCAACTCGAGCCGACTGGACGGAGAGAAGGAGCGCAGAGTTTTGGCGGCCTTCACACAATCCGGCAGGGATACAAACCCTTCCAACTACCTTTGTTTCTACTCTTAATAAAGCTATAGAACCAAACTCCGCCGCATATAATCTCCAACAACCACAGCCGTTTTCTCTGCCGAGAGCGTGATTTAGATCCCTCGATTTGCTCGCGTCGGAGGGTCGGGACTGGAACAGAGCAGTCGGTCGCATTGTTTTCTCAAAGTTCATCGACAGTTCCACCACAGCATCTAGGTCCAATTCCTCTCGACCTCCCCGCTGAAACTCCTTTAAATTGGACGGACCGACAGCCTCTTCCTCGACCCTCCATAGCTAGGCCGTTACAGGTTTCGTGTCCTACCTTATGGTTCATTGATCAAACGAGTCACCTGTCACCCTGAGTTCTGACCATCGTGATCCGTTTGTTAATAACAAAATAAGAAGCTCTACCCTGTTAATTTCAGGTTCAAAATGATCAACAAAATAACAACCGCAAACCATACCAGTGGGAAACCAATCTGTAAGAAAGAAAGGTCAAACGTTAAACTGGAGGACCTTCCACAGGTATGTCAGATTTTATTTTCGCTGTTAATGTTTAGTATAGATGGAATGACTAATCTTGAAGAATATTGACGCAGGATGTGTTGTGCACAATTGTATCAAAGTTGCCTGGTAAAGAGGTTTCAAGAGCTAGCGTTTTATCAAGCAATTGGAGATATATATGCGGTATTTGCTGGTACAAATTATGTTTCACTGGTGCTGCTGGGTGTTCCCGTGACAGTTTTGAAAGAAATCTGTACTGCCATACATGCAGATATTCATCAATTATGTTGATGTGGTTGTGCAAAAGTACCATGGCAAGTTGGTTGAAGAATTCAATGTCAAATTCGAGTTTGACACAATGCTGGTTGATCATCTAAATAATTGGGCTAATTTTGCGGTATCATCACGGGCAAAGAGCATAGCTTTTTATTTATGTCCTATTAACAAGAGACGTACGGATGTTGATCGCTACGTGTTTCCATTTCACCTTTTGGATAGTGAAAGCAACATGTCCCATCTACAGTCTATACAGCTTGGCTTTGTATCTTTCAGATCACCATCTGAATTCAGAGGTTTCCCAAGCCTGCGAAAGCTTGATCTGAAGTTCGTGGATATCACTCTAAAGGATCTTGAAGTTATATCGTGCAATTTCTGTAATCTTGAATGGCTGAGCCTAAACAGATGCTACCTGAACTGCAAACTAAAGTTGGAACGTCAGTTGTCCCGCCTTGTACACCTAGTAGTTGTCTATTGTAAGGTAACTAGGATAGAACTCCGGGTTATGAAGCTCGTTACCTTTGAATATGCTGGAGATTTTGTTCCTATTGTTCTAAGTCAAGATTCTAAGCTGGAAAATGCACATATAATGTTCTCCAAGGCAAATTTCCAAGATGCTGTCACTGCACTTCTCGATGGTATTCCGAGCATGCAAAATCTCAATTTACAGATTTATTGGCAGCGACTAGAGGTTTGCTCCTGGAAGTCATTGAAGCTACAATTCAATTTAGCTAACATCATCTATCCAGTGACCTTTGTTCTTTTAGATCCACGGTGACCATTGTTCTTTTGTCTTGCAGACACAATTGCCGTTGAATAACACAGGGAAGTTTTCCCATCTTAGGGTCTTACAGTTGTTAATGGGTGTAAGCATTGAAGACGTCGACAAGTTTCCCTTTTCCATTTTGAGGACAGCTCCGTTTATTGAGAAGTTAGAGATTCATGTAAGTAGTCTTCTTGATTCTTATTTGTCAATAAATAATATTGATTTTTGGTACCACGATATATTTTCTTGAGCCGTTCTACCTCATTTCCTTTCGTGGTAGCCTACCTATATGCATCACTTCAATGGATACATAATTTCTATGTCACAGGCAATTTGGTTTTACATTTAAATTCGAAAAATGATCCTTTCATACATGTGTAATGGACGAATATTTTCATGTACGCACCATGTCCTAATCATACATACCTTTTTTAATCTTGCAGTTTGCAGGCGGTGATAATAGTTGGTTTGTGAACAAGGGTTCAGGCAGGAAGCACCTTGAGCAATGTGAATATAATTATCTGAAGAGTGTGCATATGACAGGATATAAAGGGGCAATAGGTCAACTTGAATTTCTTCTGCATATTGTGGAAAATGCCCCTGCCCTGGAGGTATTAACTGTAGAGATAGCTCAACGGCTTTATGGAGATCATTTATCCGACATGTATATGCAGATAAATTTAGCGGAGCAACAGGATGCCTTGAGGACGGTGCTATGCAAAAGCATGGTTTCGTCGAAAGTGAAGCTTTGTGTTACTTATTAGGACTGCTTTAGACGAAGCAAATGTGTATATGTAGGAAGGAGGTCGGCAGAGGGTTCCCTTTTGTATGTTTCTCTTGAATACTGGTTACAGGGCGCACCTGTATTTGAGGTTGTGAGAAGGAGTATGAATGAATAATTGCTTGTCTCCAGGTCAGGGACTCCTATTTGGTGGGTAGGAAAGTTTCCTTGCATAAAGGTGATGTGGTTCGTTTTTGGAAAGATCCCTGGAAAGGGGGGTCACCCTCTTTGTGAAGAGTATCCTGAATTGTTTGATATGTGCCAAGAGCAGGATTGCACTATCCAACGATTTGTTGAGAAGGGCAAAGTTTTATCCTTCCGACGACGTCTTCATTCTGTTTATCTAGAGTGTTGGAATAAAATTTTGAGTGACTTTGAGATGATTCATCTTTCTGACAGCCCTGACAAAATCTCCTGGGGTCTGAATAAGAATGGAAAGTTTTCTACAAAGTCTGTTTATGAGATGTTGGAAATGAATTTGTCCGGAGCAGATAATAAGTTGATTTGGAAGGCGAAAATTCCCTTAAAAATCCAGATTTTTATGTGGCAGGTTTTTCGTAATGCTATTCCTACCAGAGATGTTCTTAGGAAAAGAAAGTGGGCTGGTAACCCAACTTGCTCCTTCTGCTCTCAAAGGGAGACGATTACACACCTTTTTTTCACCTGTCCCTTAGCTAAAATTACTTGGGGGATTCTAGGGCGGTCTATTGGAGCTTCTTCTCGCCCTACAAATCTCTGGCAAGCGTTTTCCTGGTTTTATGCATATTTACCGGGAGGGCAAAAAATTTACATGGTTGGGGTTGCTGCTTTGTGTTGGTCTATGTGGATTACCAGAAACAAGGTCACCTTTGAAGGCTATGTGGTGAGGTCTCCTTTTGAAATTATTTTCACCATGTGCTCGTTTTTGTTGTATTGGTCAAGTTTGCAGGGAGAGGACGACAAGAACAAACTTGCAGAAGGAGCGAAGAAGCTGATGAAGCTTGCAGCAGCGCCAGGGACCCCAGATACATGGAATGATTGGCGATTGAGCTCTCCTGCTGCGGTGCTGATGTTGCTGTTCGGAGGTGTTGGCTGTGTTGGTGTTAAAACCTGAGTCTCATGTTGTGTTTGTACTGCGCCTAGTCTGGTTCCTTTTGCTGTTTAGTACTCGTTGAACTCTCGATGGTAGTAGGTTTTCGCCCCGTAGGGAGTGTTTCGACATCGAGCAATCACCGGCGGGTTTCCTGCTAGTGTCCCAGCTCGCTTCCCCCCTGTCTCTTTTTGTTTCCTTTTTTCTCCTTTCTTTTGTGAAACGATGGTGGTGCGTGTAATGACTTCGTATTTCCGTTATTGATATAATGTAAAAGGGGGTTAGCCCGGTTGGAAAAATTGCTTGTCTCCAGAAAGAAAGGCTAGTTTCCATGGGCGCATACCTGTATGGTTCGTACGTAAATGCATGCGTTAGTATTAACCTCCAAACCTATTGGTCCGAAGAAATCGCCGGGAGTGAATACGACCAACCAATCCCTAAAGCTCGATTTCGTGGAGAGCACCGCACTGCCCTTTCGCCGTCCTGCTTCAGACGGGGAGCTATGACAGCATCCAGGCCGCGAGCCAGGACAGCTTCGGTGCGGGTAGTGAGCGAGATCGGTAACACCATGCACGAGGACAGCGAGCCGCCGGGAGCCATCGACGACAGAAACCGTCATCAGAGAGCGGTGGACCTGAAACATCATGCGCAAGGAGTCCCAGTGATAGCCGTGGCGAGGGCCTCCTCGGCGCCGCCACTGGCCGTGTCCCTCCACACCCAGTGTGACCAACGGTGCGTCCAGGCCCGTGTGGAGATGTAAAACTTCAGGAGGAGGCAGTCGTTCTGCTAATGAGAGGAACGTGCGAGAGATGCTTTTACTCGTACTTCAGACGGACTCACAGCTTGACACCAGTCTGCACACAAAGCAACAAACAAAGCAAACTTAGATCTACTAGAACTACTATGCATAGAGGGGCTGGCTCCTCTCCCCCTGTCGTCTCCAAGCGGCGGAAAGGAGCCGAGAGTGGTGGTGGAACTCTTAGGAAAAGGGGATGAGGAGAGAGAAACGAGAGGAAGAAATGAGAACAATGGGTACACATAGTATGGCTATCCGGGCATACATTCAAAATGTCGCCTTTTCGTATAGCCGAATTCTTACAAATGAAGTACTCATAAACATCCGCGTGGAGAGAGAGGTGGTTCGGCTCCAGATATCTATTTTTTTTAAAGAAAATTAAAGATTCAAAAAGTTCTAAAATAATTACGTGGATACATACGCATGTTATCTATATATTTGCAGAGGTTTGCAAGCTAATACGTTCTATTGTAGGCTACACAAAAAACACAAAATTGTGTTTCTTCTTTTTTCTTCCAACATTTGTCTTCTTGTGTAGATCTGAAATGATATTTGATGCAAATTTCTTTGTATATACTCGGCATGTATATGCACTTGTATGATTTTTCTCATACTTTTTAGTGACCTAAAATTGAACTTTTCAAAAGTAAAATAAAAACGAGATCACGAGAGCTCAGTAGCTACAAGTGATATTTCGTGTGGAAGAAACGTACCTTCTAATCGCTGTTTTGGCTAATAGGTACGCATGCACCCGTTATGTACAATGTATTTCAAAATGTTTAAAAAATTCTAAACAAATTTTCAGGTCATCCCAGACATTCGATGTTTACTTGCAAAGTTTTACGAAAAAAGACATTTTTGTGGCCTATGTAAAATGACAAAACAAGTCTGGCAAAAAGTTTATTTGGAGCACCAAAAATTATCTTTTTTGCACATACCACACAAAAAATCGTTAAATTGTGCGTGCAAACATTAAATGTCCACATATACACCAAAAAAACATTTTTAAACATTTTGAAATGAATTTTTAGACGTAGGTGCATCTACACCTGAGTCAATGTGGATTTCTGCTATGATCGCCTCTACTTTAGATGGCTCCACCGGCGTGCTCAGTTCTTGATGCAGAACCAACAATACGAGCGACTAGCTGAACAAACTAGCTGCAGATGATTCAGAGAATTCCAAGTGTTCCATTACGGCGTTCCTTGTTCGCATTATGGATATACATACTATACATATTATAGAAGTCTAGACTCGTAGTTGCATAACACATGAGATGGATAAATGAAGAAGGTTTGAGCCAAACCCAACCTATTCCAGGTACAAAACCTCTCTGTAATGAGCATCCCGTGTCTGCTTCGATAATTATGTACCGATATAAAGACCGTCGGTTAAGTGGATTTCAGGATTCTCCCTCTTTTCCATTTCAGCAATGAACATAACAATGGCAGGGAACGAGCTTGCCACTGCCCATCTATGCATTTATTCAGATGGCAAAGATTGCAACCTTGGCCATGCCTTGTCTATGTCAGCTCCAGCCATATTCACATTGGGTGGGGTTCTGAGTGAACAGATGCTAGGAGGGAAAGTAGAGACAGATTTGCTGTAGAACCGAATCCGAGCAAAAATGAGCCAATATCTCATCTCACCTACGCCAAAAAAAAATCTTGAGAAGCTTGCTGAACATCCATCTTCATGCCAGAAATGGGATTAGACTTCTCCTCCATGGCTTGTGACCGTAGCACCAGTTGTAGTGGTTGGAGGTCGGAGAAGCATGTGTGGAGCATAAATTTTTGACATCGGTCCAGCAGGTCCAAATGTAGTTCCAGGTGATACCGGCTGGTTCACTGAAGAGTCCTTGCCGAGAATGTACTCTGGGCGCAGAACAGAAGATGATGGAGATGGGGCCATAGGAGCAACAGGGAGACTAAGAGGATAGGGAGCAATAGGCACGTCACCAAGGGACGAAGCTGAAGGGCTATAGCTGTGATAGGGAGCAGCCAGCGGGTGATCAAATTTGCACCCTGGACCATATTTGCAGAAGCCATGTTGTGAATAGTAAACACACGGCTGAGCACCCTGCAAATTAAAGGAAAGTTGATCACAATGTAGCTCCATGTGCAAAATGAGAACAAACGTGCAACAAGTAATGCTATTTATCAGATTTAGCTTGTGTATATTGGTATCCTATTTGCTGATGTGCATGTTTTGCACAAGAAATCCATTAAGAGATTAAATTCTACTTCACATTATCACTTGCACTCACTTGAAGACAAAATGAAATACCAAGAACCATTGTGAATTGTACGTCCCAAGATAAATTTGGACAAACAAAAGATTGAAGTTGACATAATTAAATTCACAACCATTGCGGCTAAGACAAAAATAAACTAATTTGTTCCTGGTAGGTGATAGCACATCACAACAAAGGATGTCAATTGTTGAAATGATATAGAAAGAATCTCCTAGTCACCTGCACTTCTTTGTAATATCACCAGGGAAAATAGTTATATTTAACCATGTTCTAGTAAAAGCAAAAGAATTTTTCCTGATTGACGAGATAATAGATAGGAAAAGATAAGAAAAAAGCAACCATTTCCATTTGTCAAATTTTACTGTTCACGTTCTACAAATTTGCTTTTCAGCCTGCTGGTGTAACATGGCTAAGAGGGCATTTACATGCAAACGAACAACTATCCATCACTATGTTGGTCAAGAATCAAGATCATCGTGATCAAGACGAAGGTGATTTCATATCGAAAATGAGGAATAGGAGGATTAAAAACAAACACAAAGAATTTTACCCCCTCAGTCCCATAATATAAGATGTTATTACAACCAATATAGGAGTATATTGGTTGCAATAACATCTTATATTATGGGACGGAGGGGGTAGTTTTTTTTTTTTTGTAGAAGCAAATCTTCCTTCCTTTAATTAAAGGAATCCCTAATTGCCTTGGCAGCCAGCCCTAGCCTGGCTCGGCTCGGCTGGCTTCATCCTATGCCTATAGAGGATGCCCCACATGACAATCACCTTCCCATGACAGCAACTTAATAAAAAATAGAAAATCCAGAAAATCACATAATACAATGACTAAATATATTGTGTTCACGATTTTCAGTTTTTTAGGAAACTCAAAATAGTCAGTAGTCTACTGATGACTTGTTGCCAAGAAGTTCCTTAACAGCCAGTCTGAAAAATCTTTCTTCGGAGTTTCCTAAAAATGTAGTATCGAATTGTCGACGTGAAAAAAGGATACAATTCAAACTAAAATGTTATCCCGTAGTTCGTAAAAAAGTATCAGATTATTACAAAACAATTATCATATGGTTTTTCTATATTCTAGTATTACTTGAATAGCTGACATAGCATGGTGCTGATGTGTATAAGTGATGCCATGTCAGCACAAAAACATTTTGTATAGGTGTTAAAGTAAACTGATTCAGTAGTTCAAGGTTAAAAACAACTGGTTCCAGAGTTTAAGGTTGAAAAGTGAATTTTTGCAATAGTTCTAGGTTGAAAGTTGAAACATGACTTTTTCAATATATTTTTTTGAAAAGGAGGATACCCTTGCCCTCTGCATCGATTGATGCATATAGCCAACTTTTTTCAATATATTCACCATTTTTAACATTGTATATCAAAATGTACAGGTGCAGAGCAATTTGAAGTATGAGCAGCCGATCAAATTAGTGAGCAATGAACAAGAAACACAAGTTAAGCAACCCAGAGGACTGGTTTAAAAGGATGCAACGCAACAAAGGATCCCATCTCATAATTTCAATGCTCATACTGAATTCAAGCAGAATCGAATACGCAGAACATGGTCAAAAGTCAGAAGTCTCTTAGACAAATAATATGAACATTGATCTCATTTAGTTGGAGATACACAATACAGTATCCTATGCATAGTAAAGACGGATACACTAAGACTAGAAGAAAAGGTCAATAGACACATATGGACTGACTAAACAACGATTAAACTTTACTTGGCTTTTATGTTTGCATGCACATGTTCTGCTACAGTCTAATTGCTTGGCTTTGCTTCACATTTTGACTGGCTAAACAACGAGTTAACCCTTAGAGGACATAAGAGGGGAGTGTGATAACATGATTTACTAAACTTGGAACAGAACTTTGAATAGTTGTTGCCTATGGAAGGTGGATTTCTGATGAAACCAAGGCAATGGATGAACCGTTCTTCATAGCAGCTTGATCAATGTTTCAGCCAAAATCTATGACAGAATGCCAACTAATTGCAATAGTTTTTAAGTTCTGCTGTATGTCAGTATGTAAGACACTAAAAAACTTTTGATAACTGAATACATTGAATCATCACTAGGCTTCACTAATTATGCAATTAGACTAGACTACACTCCTACATCAAACTTCACTTATCAATTTAGTTGTATCAAAACAATAGGCTGTGGTGTTAATCTAATCAAGGACAACATATCAAAACAAATTCAGTGGTATGCTTTTGGACTAACTTTCTTGGAGACAACATAGTACTTAAATGAAGGAAAACACAGATTGATCTATCAGAGCTACTCACCGGCCGCATTGGAAGTCCTAGAGGGCTCAGCATATAGTTGGACCTAGGTGTACTCAGGTATTGAGGATGATTGTATTTACATGTGGCTCCAAATTTGCAGGTCCCCGTCTGCATGTAGTGGTGGCACTCAGGCTGCCCAGGCCGCTCTGGAAAGACAACTTCTTGTTTATTACTTGAAGGCCATGTTGAAGAAGACAACGGTGCATAATTACCGCCATAAGCAACTGCAGATGGAGGCCCTTGATGCGATAAGCCATACAATGACCCTGCCTGAACTGTTTGCTGTCCCCCAGCTGACGCAACTTGATTCATAGGTGACTAAGAATACAAAGAAGAATCAGGAGTTCATCAGGGCAGTTTCAAAATTTTCTGACCATGCATCACATGCTTCATAACACAAAAAATAAAGTCAAGTTTTGGAAATTTGTAACATGAGACAGTAAATGTTGCATTCTTAATAAGAGATCTTATGAATGTATTTCTCTAACTTCGGTCCAGATAAAAAAAAAATCATTTTATATAAAACACCCTTGCAAAATGACCTACTTCCTACTATTTGGAGCACCAAGACCAAAATTGAAAAGTGATACTCTAATTGAAGCTTACCATATAAGGGTTCCATCCCTGCATTGGCATGACTGCAGATGGGTGCATCATTGTAGGATACGAGCCAGGAAAATATGATCCTGGCAGAACAGAAGGCCTCCCCATCTGCCAACTTGCAAGAGGTGGATATGGAAGAGAGGAAGATATAGGCAATGGTTGCACTGGTGGGTACATGCTAGGAGTCTCTGAAACAACACCAAGTTCTGGCCCTTGTGGGTGATGAAATTTACATGTCGATCCAAATTTGCAATGGCCAGTTTTGATATAGTAGGAACATTCTTTCTCACCCTGCATGACGAAAGGAAGCTTTTATGAGAAATGAACAAAGAAGGGCCGAGACTTTACAGAAACTTGGATCGAACAAACACCCACCGGACGCAGAGGGTATCCACTGGAATTCAACACAACTGGTTGTACAGAACCACCTTCTCTGGGGTGATTATACTTGCAATTCGAGCCAAACTTACAGCTCCCATTCTTCATGTAGTACTGCAAGAAATGTGAGGAATGTTAACTGTAGAGTATCCACCGCATGACACACAAAGAACAGCTCATATATGATGCCTGAAACATCAGTTGCCATCAGGATGAGGATTAGTTCAATTACCTCACACGAAGGTTGACCTGGTCGTTCTGGATACTCCACGGTGCGTGCGGTCCTTGCGCCTCCATCAATCTGAATAACAGAGCACAAAACATGTTCAGAACTTCAATTCAATCTCCTTGAACTCAATCTAGTGTCACGAATTCATAGCTACTGTACTCTGCATAAGGTTCTAACTTGTACAACCACTCACAGCACACATGTGAACACAGCCATCTAGTTGAGCAATAAGTAAAAAAAAGATTTTCATAATAGAAGTAATAAGAGTATTATATGACTCAGTCAGAGAGGAGGCCGACAACATAAGCAAGTGGCATGGTGAGTAGAAAGTGGGACTTTGAATTGTCAAGAGTAAGCACGAGACTAAGACAACAAGGCCTATTAAACAATCAGACAATCAACGACAGCAACCAACGAGTGCACAATCAGATTTCACTTCGTGATAGCAGCAGTCTCCTATCCTAGCAAGGCCATAACTAGAACCAATTCAACCACAGGGAAAGGCTTCGGCCGGAAGCTTCCCTCCGCACCAACCAGCTGTAATTCAACGTATCGGTCATTATCAGGGACTGACGAGTCGCACTTAATACTAAGTTCCAGCTAGCCTCACCGAAGTGAAGCAGAGCACGATGGGGGAGGGGAAATAAAATCGGGCGAAGAGGAAGAGAAAGTGGTCGGCTTACTCACCGCGGCGGCGCGATCGCGCGGGTGGTTGTAGCGGCAGGTCTCCCCGTAGCCGCAGGCGCCCGTGCGGAGGTAGTAGACGCAGTTGGCCTCGCCCGGCCGCTCCGGCAGCCGCGCCGCTCCTTCCCCGCCACCTGCCAGCCCCAGCCTCCACATCGACCCTGCGAGGACACAGAAAGCAGCGGCATTCGCACGCATCAGGCCGCATCGAAGATCCAAAACCCTAGCAAGGAAGCAACGACGCAGAAACCCCTGCTCTGCTTCTTTCCCCACCCCACAAAAAAAAAGGACACACGCGCAAACACGGCCGGCCGGGGCCCCCAATTGTACGGCGGGGCGCGCATCGGGGCCGGAATTGGGCGGCGTACCTTCGAGGCCGGTGTCGGGGTCGGCCTCGCCGTCCTTGGGCGACGGCTCCATCATCGACCGACCGCAGCTCCCCGGCCGAATGCTAGCTCCTCCCGGCTGGGCGATCGGGCGGGGATCGGCCGGCGTCGCCCAGCTGCGCGCGAGCAGATGCTAGCTGGCGAAGGAAGCAAAATCTGTGGGTGGGCGTTGCTTCCTCCGGACTCTCTTCTCTCTCTATGCCTTCCCTCGCAGTCGCAGCCCCAGCTCGTCCCGTACGCTCGCGCTGTGGCTTTTTCTGCGTGAGTGGGACTCACTCCCTCTTCGCGGAGTGGGGTGTCGTGTCGTGGCCCGGACAGCGCGTGGTGACGTCGCGTAGGCGCCAAGAACCTCAAGAGGTGATAAGCGGAACCGGGAGGGGGAAACGTAAAGTGGGAAAGTGGTGGGGTCGGAGTGGGCAGCAGCAAGCCGCGGGCCGCATTGAATGCGCGGTCGTCCTGGCGGTCGGTCGCTGCTGCTGCCCTGGGCCGGGTGGACGGGCCCGGCACCGTCACGTGCGGGCGTGGATTCTCTGACTTTGCTCCTCTGCTTTTTCCCTAACTTTGAGTCACTGGTCCACGAGGCCCACCAGATGCTGGATCCACATGTCAATGAGTCAGTGCTAAGTCAGAGAATCTCCCCCGGTCACGTGCTGCCCCACAGCCTAGGCCTAGGATGCTTTTTGGTTTTGGTTTTGGGCGAGGACGATGCGATGATCAACCGGTCTTCTTTTCTTTTAAAAGCAACGTGGGGAATCTGCTGTTTATTCGGTGCAGTGCAGGGATAGTTGTTGGTGACTTGGTTGGTGGTGGTCCGGTACTCCGGTGGATGGTGCTGCGGCGCTTGGTTGTGTCTATGTTTCGATATATTTATCTCTCACAACATTGATACAGTCTTCGATGTGTAGTACTTCTATTTGTGTGATATAAGTTTACTACTATGAATGTCATGTTGTCAATAATGCTGAATTTTAGAAACTAATTTTAAGGCCTAAAACGGCAAACGGGTAACCCAGCCCAGAAAATTCTGGCCGATATACGGTTTCGCCCGGTTTACAGCCGGAATAGGTACCGCGTATCGGTCCGGACTAGAAATATTTATCCGGAGAGCCAGATAAGCGATGGCTCGTCCCTATATCAATGGCACCAGGGGCATTTAGGGTTAGCCCCCGGTTTCCTCGGCCGCGATTTCTTCCCCGCTGAGCCATAGTTTGCTCCGGCGGGCGATTACTTGCAACATCTCGCTAATTTCGACCCCTGGTTCCGCTAGATCGATGGTGGGCTCGTCCATTCGCGGCAGTGGCAGACGTGACGAGCGCGGCCGCGTGCACGACGCGAGGTGACCTTGGTTGGTAATGGTCCGGTCCGATGGATGCTGCTTTGGCGCTTGGTAGTGTCTATGTTTCGATATATTTATCTTTCACGACATTCATACTGTCTTCGTTGTGTAGTACTTCCACTTTTGTGATAAGTTTAGAACTATGAGTTCCATGTTGTCAATAATGCAGAATTTTAGAAACTAATTTTAGGGCATAAAACGGCAAACCAAGGGAGATTAGACGGGAGTGTAAGTGACGGACAAGGTTTGAGATTCAAGTGGGCTCGAACCTTTGGAAAAGGGACACATCGATTTTGGACTACCCTAAACTCCGTGCAGCTTTTATGAGTAAAATTCTAGGTTCAAGCTGACAACAATGGTTAATCATTAGTACCGTAGGCCAATATAGACTGATAATAACTGCATGCTGCCAACATCTGCGCGAAGCTGTTTGGCATAGGTCCTTGCGAGCTTCATCCTCTTCGATGAGATCTTTTTAGGTGGCGGGAGTCGCTGAGAAGTGATGACGATGATGCTGATGGGCAGAGGCGTAGCCAGGCCCCAGGCTACAGGGGCCTGGGTCTGGGGCATGCTGGTAATATGTGTTTGTTAACTGTAGCAAACTTACACTATTTGACACTGTTTAGCACTGTACCAGTGTAGTTGGCCCGGGGCTTGACTCCTGGCTGGCTACGCCACTGCTGATGGGCAACCTAGCGACGACCTTGTCTTCAGCAATGTGTGTAGCTTGTTTTCATAGTCAGGTCGAGTGTGTCTACTCATGACTAAAGTGTTCCATGACGATCGGCGAGGGTATTTGTTTCGGTTTTCCGCTAATTAACCGGTCAAATCTCACTTCTTCCATATTAATAAAAATGGCAAGTCTTTTGCCTCGGTTTAAAAAAAAAACTGGATCTGGATCCTGCGCATCTCTAGACTTCGGACTCTACTTTGGGATGGGACTTGGCTTTGCTTCCACCCCCTCCAGCACAGTCCCGCGCTCAGTCGGTCAGATCGGTGCAACGAGAGAAACGCTTTAATCAGGGACGCGGCAACGAGCCATTTCTTGGTGGACAAGTAGAACGCCCAACTGTTCCTCTTATTACATGCGTGTGGAAGACTTGTTGGGCCCATCGCCCCATCCCCCAATAATGAGTGACCACCGTGTCCTACAAGGCTACAACTAACTAAAAATAGAAGTAACTTGGCTTACAATACACAGAATTCACCACAATGAAGCATATCAAAATGATTTACAATAACAAAAAATCACTTTCATTTCTCTGGAGTAATACCAGCAGCTTGCAAATAGTCATTTCAATGCAGGCAACATGCATCAAAGACTAGACAATTCAGCATTCTGTGAACAGAAGCTTCGCTCTGAAACTGCGAGGTATGACAGAGATATTTCATTAAATTATAAACGTTCAGTGTTCATTACAATGTGCCTTGCTCCCGGTATGGACACATATATATGTACTTATGTAATTTCAAGTCTCAAGTCTGTTGATGATATATATAATATATATATGACAATATACAGAACAAAAAGAGAATGGCTTGGGAAGGGCAGGACCAAAACCCAGTAATTTCTTCATGTGGAGATTTCCTTGCCCGAGAATTATTTACCAAGGGAATGGATATGCGTCTATCCACACCGACCGTGAGCTATCGAACCTGATATCCAAAAACCTTGCTTTTCCCGTCTCAGAGATGGAACAGAAGAACGCAAAAATTGCAAGTGAATCGAGCTTGCTTGCTTGTAACCTATCAATGCTGTTTATTGAGATGGCAGAGAAAACCACCCTCGCCGAGACTTCTCTACAGAGGCCGCAGCTTTTTATTCACAACGGAGGGACCTACGAGAACTGATTTGGACAGAGTAAGATATAATGAATTATCAATAGCAGCAGAACATATATATACAAGGCGGGGAAATCATGGAGGGTTCAAATCTACATGTGTCAAATGATTGGAAAATTGTTCTGAGAGATGAGAGATCTCTCCACTCAGCTTAGAAAAATCAGCGACCACCGCCAGGGCTTGAACCGCCAGCTGTCGTGTTAGTCTGAGCACGCATCACGCTGTCTGGCGGGAAACCCCCCTTCGGCAAGATTGATCCAACAGGCTCAGATGCTGCCACTGGCGATCCTACTTGGTTGACTGATGGGTCTTTAGCTGAAATATATTCTTGCCTTAGATCTGGGGAAGATGAAGATGGAGCCAATGTGGCAACAGAGAAGCCAAGAGGATAGGGAGCAATTGGCATGTCAGAGAGGGGAAAAGGAGATGAACTGTAGCCGAGCGTACCCATTGGGTGATCATACTTGCATGTAACTCCATATCTGCAATACCCATTTTGGGCATAGTATGAACAAGGCTGAGCACCCTGAAAATTGAGATGGCATAAGCAGCCTGGTTAGAAACTGCATATGCTTAAAAAGAATAATTACATAGACGGTCTAAGGCCACTACACTTTTTCTACTAGCATATTAAAACAAATTTTGTATCGTACGTGATTTATGCCCAACATTATATTCCAGAGAAAGCAAGTGCTGTGCCATATTAACACAAAATTCAGAGAGCTATAAACCTTGTAGATACTGCGCAATAATTCAGGATGTCACACTGATAATTGCAAGTTTGCAACTATGATGGAACTGAGACTAACTAGGAGATCTTGTAAGATCCCACACTGAAGGAAAAGAGAATTTTGTTATCAATGCATAATTTACACGATTGATGGGACATTTTACACTTATGCAAGAAAGTTCAAACAACAAGAAACATTTAAGACGGATTAGGCTCCCCTAAAGTCCTCGAGCAAAAAGGAATGGCAAGCAAATGCCAGAAGTGGACATTTCTTGCACATCAATTACTATTATAAAGATTGAAGATCTTATATACTTCTTTCTTGAAAAATATTTGTCTTGGTTCTATTCAAAAGAAAGTTGGTTAAGTTTTTATTTATCATGTAGCTAATACTTTCTCAAACAAATTACGTAGTTCAGGACTACCGGCTAGAGTCAACGAGTATATACTTCTTTCTTGAAAAATATTTGTCTTGGTTCTATTCAAAAGAAAGTTGGTTAAGTTTTTATTTATCATGTAGCTAATACTTTCTCAAACAAATTACGTAGTTCAGGACTACCGGCTAGAGTCAACGAGTTCTAGTATATCAGCATTTCCCTATCATAGGACACCACAGTGACAGTCTAAATCAACTACCATTTGGAATAGTAGATACTTGTTATTTGTTACAGTACTGGCATTTCATGATCCCATAACGTACTCTCTGTTTTTTCTAATAGTTATACACATTAGTAACCATACAAGTTGACATATAAATCACATTTTTCCAAAAAAAAATATTTCCATTATTCAGGACATGATGTTAACTAACACATTCTATCTTAGCACCAAGCTAACACTAAAATTCTGCAGGAGACCTACTGCAACTATGTGCACTATATGGCAATGAAATTAAGACCAAGTTATTCATGTATCTTCGGTTCTTTTTCTCAGGATGAAAACTTAGTGTAGAGCGATGGGCAATCAAAAACTCATTTCTGCTGCTTTATCTATTAATATATACACAGATCCTGGAATGGCCAGAAGCTGACAACTAACACTCGGACGAAGACAGAGAACAAAAGGCTAGAATATACACCTGGTTGGAAAATATAAATACGAAGGTAGTTGTTGTATGGTTGAAGAAACTTGACTGGCTAAGAAATTAGGAGAATAGTTTTTTCCCACTATCATAGGGTGGATTGCACTGTATCTGCACAAATTTCTGAGCTCTTGACACTCATTTGGTCAATGTGAGGTTCAGTAAACCAAGTTGAGTGGACTGATTATTATGGCCTAAACAATGAAGATCTTGACCACATGAAAACGTTTGATGGTTTTGGCTGACCTAACGCTTAGCTGATGACTTAAGAGTATATGCTCCATTCTGCTACCATCTGTGTCTTAACAACTACCCTGGCTATTCTGATAGACCATGCCAAGAATTTCTTTCACAGAGAATACTGACTACAACGTGTTCAATCTGGAAGATTATATTTTTAAGAAACTTTTTGCATGAAACTCAAATGATTGATCTGCAGCAACTTATCGACAAAGTAATGAAACATCCTGGGTACCTAAGACAGCTAATAATAGGCACTTGAGAGTTGCGACTCAATAATGGGGTTTGACTTTGAGTGCATGTCATATGATCAGGAAACAAAGTATATTCTTCCGAGTACAATCTCTAACCAACCTCATGATATCTGAACTTATTTATGGAACTATTAACTGCGAGCCACTGTGTGAACTATCATGATCGCTTCATTCAATCATGATAAATGTTACTACAACTTACGGACAGCCTCACAACTAGGAGGCATGTCCGACCGAGCATCTTATTTTATAAGTTCAGTACCAACCAGGCCTTCTTACATTTTTTAAAAGTAAAAAGAAAGGATACGAACCAACAAATTAAGCTATGCAAGTTACAGAGTAATTGTGTCGTGAAGTGACCAACTATGTCTAGCATGGTAAGGAGCACTCAGTGGCAGAGCCAGAGGTAGAGTTGAAGGTGGCCAAATGAATCGTCGCACAACTATTAATAAGAGGGGCCAAACCGCCAAAGTAGTACAAGAAAATTTCTTTGCAATTTGAAGAACTACAAGATGTGCATGCATTTAGTAGAGCATGGGGAGAGCCCTGGCCACAAATGGTTCTCAATTCATGACTAGATTTTCTGACGAACTAAGTCCAACCCAGCATATTTAATAGGTGAACTTTGCTACTCACCAAGGTTGTTCGTTTTGTAGAAACACCATTCTGATTTTTGACCTTTCTACAATGCTATTATTTAATGACGGAGAAGGAATAAAATATCCTCGCAAGAAAAAAGGAATAAATAGGGCTACTAGTATCGATGGTCACTCGTCTGGATAATTATCACTGATAGATTGACTCTTGTAGAAAACAAGTAGTGGATACGATTATGCCTTAGATTCTATTTGGCTAAAAAGAATATGAATGCAGCTTTGTTCGCTTCTGTAGTAATGAGAAAACGTGGCTGGCTGGTTTCTTTTGTTCAACCTGAACTTGGGTTTTTTTTTCAAATTCCAAGAAACTACGGAAGCTCTAGCTGGCTTGCAGGAGTTAAAATGATTATATACACAAGTAGCACTAGTTCCAAAAACATATTTAAGATGTGTTCAGGATACTCACTGGACGAAGTGGAAGGCAAAAAGGGCTGAACATATAATTAGATTTGGGTGAACTCCAGTCTCGAGGATGATGATATTTACATGTAGCACCAAATTTACAATCTCCTGTCCTCATGTAATACTGACACTCGGGCTGCCCTGGCCGTTCAGGGAATCCATGTTCTTGTTGATTATTGATGGATTGTATAGTTGAGGAAGAATAAGGCATGTAAGGACCACCATAGCAATTGTTGAGGAAGATCCATGGTGCCCTATGCCATACACAGGTCCAGCTTGAACACTTTGTTGCGCGCCACCTGATGCTACAGGGTTTACTGAAGCCTGCATCAAACAGAAGAGTTTTTCACTTGGTGCAAAACATTTATCTTGTTGCGCATGCATTCTTAGTTTACAGAATATTTCCTATGTTTGCTTTCCATGATCGCATATGTCAATCACTTGCACCATTTTATTTTTCTCTGAACATTGGACACGGCTTTCAGATAACATGTTAGTGGATGTTTTCTAGTTCTTGCCCAAGAGACAATGAACTCGTTTTCCATCTTTCAGTCTAACATACAAATTAAAAAGCCTCGATTCATTGCTTCACATCTTTACATAAATATCTGTTATGAGCTATGACCCCTCAGTTAAATTTGCAATTGAGACCTGTATTATATTTCACCAAACTTATCTCAAAATCAAGTTAGTTACCTGGTAAGGGCTCCATCCTTGCACGGGGATCATTCCAGACGATAGCATCATTGGAGCATACGAGCCTGGCATATATGATCCAGGAACTACAGGTGGTCTCCCCACTTGCCAATTTGTAAGAGGATTGTATGGATGAGGCGAAGGTACAGATGATGACTGAAATGGTGGATAAATTCCAGGAGTCACTGGAACACCACCAAATTCTGGATGATGAAATTTACATGTAGAACCAAACTTGCATTGCCCTGTCTTCATATAGTAGGAGCACTCTTTCTCACCCTGCACTTTGTTGGTATCAATAATTTTGCATTAAAATATTAGGGAACTGATTTCACTAAAGAAGCGATGTTTTCGAAAGAATTTACACACCTGACGTAGAGGGAAACCATTATTGTTTAGTAATACAGGTTGCACAGATCCATCTTGCTTAGGATGGTGATATTTGCAATTGGAACCAAATTTGCAAGTCCCCGTCTTCATGTAATACTGCAAAAATACAAAAGCGTAAGTCCAAACAATTAAAAAGTCATCGGACATAACTTAAAATAGGCAGTGTGCTCTCTGCCAGTGATTATACGTTTTCAGTTGTCCACTCTGCATCCAAGTCAACGAGCAGCAAGTACGTGGCCAACTGGGTGCATACAAATAGTGTGCAGGAGTTGGTGCATGCATGCTCAAGAGTGTGACTGATGCTTCTTCTTATGGAAGGTAATTAAATTTGAGCCTGAAATAGTTAAATTTATGTACCTCACATACTGGTTGACCCAAGCGCTCTGGGTAGTCCAATGCTACTTCATTCTTTGCACCTCCACCAAACTACATTGAAAAGAGTAATTAATCAATTTGTCACCTATTTGAAAATTGTAAATATGATTCCTATAATTCAGTTGGGGGAGATAAACTCTTGGTTATATTCTATGTTCAACTGAAGATTTACTCCCTAAACAGTATAGCAGAAACAAAACAATATCCCAGGCTACTAAGAACAGATCCCCTAGCGAAAACAAAGAACAAATATGGAAGCAATAAAAAATCATTTACGAAAACCATCACCCTGAGGGAAACAGCTTTATTAATGCCAAATTGCCAAATTTAACTTCTAATGGTAAGCAGTACAGAAAGTTGTATCTTTTCCACATTAAGCAGGTCATAAAGCATCTAATCCACCAAAATTACAAGGTGGCCAGATTAATATATATAGGTACAGCAAAAACCATGTGAAACGTCCGGAACAAAACTGTTAAGGAAAACTCTGAACCCCATGATCGATGATCATACATGTATATATGTTTGCGTACTATACATACAGCTGTAAGTACATTTATGTTATCATGGTCAACAATGGCATGATATAAGTTATACTAAGTGGAGAATGGAGAAGTGGGTAAATGCATGTAGTGAAAGAATTGGCATAGCGACCACGATAAAACGAATAAAACCATGAAATGAAAGAACTCTGCAGGGGCATCCATGACCTGCTTCCAAAAGGATATCCAGAGGACTTAGGAGCCCATAAAGCCAAACTGGTAGGTTTAAAACAGATATAACGAGGTGAGAGAATTAGCATCGCTAATAACCATGAAATGGAGGCACTCTGCAGAGCATCCATGACCTTGTGCTCCCAAAAAGGATAGCTCAAGGGCGCCCAAGTTACAGCCTACCCGCCACAATCCAAATTATCATGCTGTGCTAGGACTAGGAAGGCACCATGGGCAAATGTTCTAGCGGCAGATGCAATTCAGCTAGAGAGGAACTACATTACCCATGTCACCAGTAGTAACTCGTGTGATCCGATTATCACCGTGGATTACCGTGCCGCTACGCTACATCGATCACATGGCAAATCGCTGCCTCTCATCGACCCACCGCAAGCGCGCGCATACCGAATCGTGGCGAGGCAGATCAGGAGAGCGCGCGAAGGGGAAGGGGTTCTCAGTTTCTCACCTCCGTGCCTCCGCGATCGCGAGGGTGGTTGTAGCGGCATCGGTCCCCGAAGCCGCAGGCGCCCGTGCGGAGGTAGTAGAGGCAGTCGGCCTCGCCCGGGCGCTCCGGCAGCCGCGCCCCGTCCCCTTCCCCGCCGCCCAGCCCCATCCTCCACATAGCCCCTGCAATTGCAAACCACGACGCATTCCATCCCGTTATTACGCCAATCCACGTAGATCCGCGCGCCGTACGGACGGACGCACGCAGAGATCTAAGCAGAATAAGAAATGGGAATTGCGAGAGTAGAAAAATTCGGTCTTTACCTTCAAGGCCGGTGTCGGGGTCCGCGCCACGGCCGGCCTCTCCTTCTCCTCCGGGTGCAGCTGCAGCTGCGGCGTGAGGCTCCATGGGCTTCGGGGCGCGGCAATCGGAAGGAAGGATCGGAGTGGGAGTGGGAGTAGGAGGACGAGGAGATCGGGCGGGTTTCTCTCTTCCTCTCGCGTTCCACCACCACTATGGTGTGGGTGTGGCTACTGCTCTCTCTTCTTTTTCCCACCACAGTCGCGTGCACCTGTCCGCTTCTTCCACAGTGCCACGGGGACGACGGGAGGTTAGGTTGCTGTTTGTTTCTTTCTCTCGCGATTTTTTTTTAAGATTTATTTATGGCTGCGAATGGGGACCACGCGTGGTCGATCTATGGCGGGGGATTAATTGTGATTTCTCCGTTGAATTAATGTTGGCGGTAACGGTTGGAGTTAAGCTCGCTATTATGGCAATCGACCCAGTTATGTTGTTGCGCCATGGTCCTGGTTTTAGTAGTTTCACACCGACATGTAGAGTCATTACAATACTTCACTCGAAATATAAGGCGTTTTAGTACAACCTCCGATCCATATTAATGGACTCAACTTTAGACTAGATGCATCCGTATCTAGACAATGTTGAGACCATTAATATGGATCGGAGGGAGTAATTTCGGTTTAAATTGACTTTTTTTGCGAATGATTTAACTTTTTTAAATGACCAAATTTTATAAAAAATATCTTAGTTTTGTAATACTAAATTTGTATCACTAGATCCATCATAGAATGTATCTTCATCGGGTTGGGGTCACTCGAAATATTTATACCATCGGTCGCTAAGATACACACATTCAAAAGGTTGTCCTAGCCTCCTAGGGTCGATATGCTGGTTACATGTGATTGTGCATGCTGCCCACCCGGGTTCGGCACTCCTGGGGTGCTGACCGTGGTTTTCTCGTACAGTATAAAAAATGCCAACAAAGAGTTATAATCCTGGCGAGTCCCACTTAAAAAATCAAACTAATTTAGCATTAGTCGGGAACTGTAGTTGCAAAGAAATGACGCCGGCTGACGAGATTGGCTCGCAAGAGGCAACTTTAGGCGACTCTGGGGGCACGTCTCTTTAACAGTTAACACCATCGTGTATACATACATATTAAAATGAGTGAACATGTAGAGTAAAATATATCTACATACGTTTATGTGCATGTGAATGTGGATAAAAGCTAAAACATCTTATATTAAAAAATGGAGGGAGTACAAGACAGCTATGTCAAAGGTCACCTACAACTATTGGGTGGCCCATACTAATGTCATGGAGGGTGACTCTACGGGGTGTCTCTAATTTTTTTGCATGGTGCGCCTCTAATTTACTTAGTATGTCATAACTAGTTTAGAAGTCCTAAGTAATAAGTTGGCTGGCTTATGGGAAAAACTGGGGAGAGGGTAACTTATTTTTTAAGCTGGCAAAAAAAATGGGGCCTATATGTTGACTTTTGATTAAATTTATACTATCTTATTTTCTGGAATGGAGGAAGTAGGTGAATCCACGTATGGCAGCCTACGATGGAGTAGGGATCAAACTTATTTAAACGGCACACGACGTTCATATAACTTCGTCAGTCTTAAAACTCTCTAAATGCACAGACTAATGGACATTGTATGAGTCCGTTGATGTGTTTACATTTTTTTAGAGTGTATTGTACGTTTGTGTACACACATGCATGAGTCTATGTCTTTTTTTTTTTTGATGTTGCACTGCTAATGGCTGTAGCTGTTGCGGCTCAGCTAGGCCTACAGGGAGCAACCTTCTTCACAGATAATCTCATCCTTGCTCGAGCTGCACACAGGGCCGCTCCTTGGGGGGGGGGGGGGGGGGGGGCAAGAGGGGCGGCCGCCCCGGGCCCCCAAATCCCAAGTTCCCAACGCGGTGGAGGAAGAGCTCGTTATCACGACGCCATTAGAGGACTTTGGAGGTTTTATGTCTCTGGTGGCCTCGTGGGATTGAGAGAGACGGGATTTAACCTGCAACCTAACTATAGGAACAAAGGAACCTCACCACTACGCCATGGATGACCACATGATGACACTATCGCACATACTTACTTGTAGCACTCATGTTTTTTTCGTTTTTGTTACCTTTAATTTTTAGATTTTGATGATATAAAATGTTTAAATTTAAAATTATCCATATTTCAATAAAGTTCATTTTTAAAATGTATAGATTTTAGTTAAAAACATTTTTGAAAAATTAACCATTTTCAAAAATTAATATTTTAAAATCGGAACCATTTTAAAAAGAATATTTTAAAATCGGAACCATTTTAAAAAGAACATTTTCAAAATCAGAACTATTTTTAAAAAGAACCATTTTTCTAAAAATGGAACATTTTAAAAAATCGAATCATTTTCAAAAATCTGAACCATTTTCAAAAATTGGAACCATTTTCAAAAAGAAACCATTTTCAAAAATCGGAACCATTTTAAAATCGAACCATTTATAAAAAATGAAACATTTTTTTATCAGAACAGTTTTCAAATATCGAAACCATTTTTAAAAATCAGAACCATTTTTTAAATCGAACCATTTTAAAAAAGCATAACCATTTTTCAAAAAAGCGGCATAATATTTTATCGGAACCATTTTTAAAAATTAGAACCATTTTCAAAAAGGAACCATTTTCACAAATCGAAACCATTTTTTAAATCGAACCAATTTTAAAAAGCAGAACCATTTTTCAAAAATTCGCAACCATTTTTTATCGGAACCATTTTTTTAATCAAAACCATTTTTGAAATTGAACCATTTTTTAAAAAGCTGAACCATTTTTCAAAAAAGCGGAAGCATTTTTTATTGGAACCATTTTTTAAAATCGGAACCATTCAAAAGAGGAACCATTTTTAAAAAGGAACCATTTTTAAAAAGGAACATTTTTCAAAAAAGGAACCATTTTCAAAAAAGATGAACCATTTAAAAAAATCGGAACCATTTTCAAAAAGGAACCATTTTTTTAATCGAACCATTTTAATAAATGGAACATTTTTGAAAATCGGAACTACTTTTTAAAATCAGAACCATTTTAAAAAAGGAACCATTTTAAAAATCGGAACCAATTTCAAAAATCGGAACCATTTTCAAAAAGGAACCATTTTCAAAATAGGAACCAATTTTTTAAATCGGAATCATTTAAAAAAGGAACCATTTTCAAAAAATCAGAAACATTTTTAAAATCAAACCATTTTCAAAAAGCGGGACCATTTTCAAAAAAGTGTATTTTTAAAATTGTAACCCTTTTAAAAGTCGGAACCATTTTCAAAAAAGAAATCATTTTAAAATAGTTTTTAAATGGGGTTCTTTTTTAAAAAAGAATGTTTTAAAAATCGAAACTATTTTCAACAATAAATATTTTATAAAATTGAAACATTTTTTTAAAATAAACATTTTCCAAAATATGGACCATTTTCAAAATAAATGAAAATAAAAAAAGAAAAGGAAAGAAGTAAAACAGAAAAAACGGAAAGGAAAAAAAAGACGGAAAAAGAAAAAGAAAAAGAAAAGGAAAGGAAAAACAAAAAAGCAGAAAGAGTAGAAGGAAGGATAAAGAAGTATTAGCACGAGCACTAGCATGGCCCAGTGGCTGTGCGCACTGGAGTGCATATCTAGTGATCCCACACCTCATATACTACCATGATACCATTTCTTAAAATTCAAATTTTGACGTTCCGAAAAAATCTGAAAAAAATTTGTGGGTGTTCACAAGTTGTGTGTTTACAATTCCTAGAATTTTCATAACCAAATTCGAAGTATACGCATAGAAACAAAAAAGACAAATCTAACATCAATAGTGTCAAAAAAGACAAAAAAAACACAAAATGACACTATTCACATAGCATTTTGTCTTTTTTGTTTCTCCGTGTGTATTTATAATTGTTTCTGAAAATTTTAGGGAAAGTAAGCAGACATCTTGTGAACACCCACCATTTTTTTCAGAATTTTTTGAAAGTCTAAAATTTGAATTTTTAGAAGTGGTATCATGGTAGCACATGAGGGGTGGGATCACTATATATTTTCCCGTGCGCGCTGGCGTCTTCTCCGCAGCTGCGAAGTTCGATTCCCGCCGACTCACCCTTTTCCCCTAATATTTTCTCTATTCGGTGCTACGACTCGCAAAAGGCGATATATAGGGTTTGCGAGGGAGACGACGTAATGTGCGTGCAACTTTTCTATTTTATTCAACTTTGGCTTTCTATTTCGTTAGCTTGGGCTCTTTTCCCTTAGTTAGCCATGGAATGAGTAAGTGGGGTTTTTTAGGGAGACGACGTAATGTGCGTGCAACTTTTCTATTTTATTCAACTTTGGCTTTCTATTTCGTTAGCTTGGGCTGTTTTCCCTTAGTTAGCCATGGAATGAGTAAGTGGGGTTTGTACAATTGATTAAAAAAAACTGGGTTCCGCTCCGGCGGCGGGAGGGTGGGGGAACCTCGGATCTCGCCTGTACATAACTAGGTGTGAGTGGGGTGACCGGCGGCAGCGCTCGGAGGAGGGTGCGGCTGTGCAGGTGGTTTGTGGTGGCGGAGTTCTTCTCCGGTGGTGGTGCTCTTCGGATCCCCACCATGTCTCTGCCTCCGTTCCGGCGCTCGCATCTCGGTGGAGATGCCGTGCGTCGAGTTCCCGTGCCGGAGTTCGTGTGCGGCGGCTCCGGTGTTTGTTGATCTGGTTGTTGCAGGTGGTGAGCTCCAGCGTGAAGATGATGGTGACGATACAAGGTGGAGGCCTTTCGGGGTTGAGGATCGTTGACTTCCCGCTCGCCATGGGACTCCGTCCTGTCCAAGGTCTCAGAGGAGGAGCGGCGGCGGCGCGCCAGCGGCACGGCTTCTTCGTCGGCATCGTCTTCCTTATCCTAATGGACTTGGTTGTAATTTTTCTATTTCCTGAGGACTGTTCTGTTAGGGCTTTGGAGTGATACCACTTGTACTTCCCCGCAAAAAAAAAAAAAAGATAAAAAAAACTGGGTTAAACCAGCAGCAGAAGCCCGATCAGGAATGCAGCACACATTCGCTAAAAAGGAATACAACAGGACTCATTTTTTTCTTATTCTAAAAGAAAACGATCAACTCATTTCCTTTTCCATTAAGGCCATGGAAATGTACTGCCCTAATTTTTCATCTGATGTGCCTTACGCCATTCGATCCTTCCTGGACAGAATTTATTGACGATTATCGCCGGCTCTCACATGGCCACGTTTAGAGCCGAAATATCGCGTCTTCGAGAGAACATCTTAATGCGCTCATGCCCATGTGGATGACACTGTTCAAGGCACATTCGACTTGATAATTAATAATCGATATTGACATGCCATCATTAGTGAATTCACGTCTAGTAACGATGAGGTGATTTTTTTGAAAACAATATGCATACATTATTTGATCTAAATGTCGCGTTTGTGCGCACTTCAAGAATTTATTGTAATACTTCATACATGCACATATAATGGCCCCCTCGTTATATTTCACCCCTAGGATCTCAAGATCCCCGCAAAGGTTTTCCAAATAAAAATATGTGTTACGTTTGTCTTGTTTAATTTCTACTTGGCTAACACACATTCCCGCAATGGAATTTACTTATTTGTACTAGGCTCCCAAAATTTTAGTTTCGCCCTGGGCCCCCGAAATATCAGGACCGGCCCTGGCTGCACAAACACCCACTGCCTCTCATTCTTCCATCTTGTGGGAAATTCGCCAACTGATTATGCAGCTCTAGAATATTGGTGCTCCTCTAGGACCTCTACGCTACAAGATTTATCATATTGCCAGAGACATCAATGGAGTAGCACACAATTGGGCTCATTAGGTTATAAAAGATCTTTTCGATCTGAGCCTGCTACTAATTCATGTAGGAACTCAGCTCATAGCTCTTCTACATGCCCTGTTCAGAATGCCATAGCAAATGTAAACCTCTATGTACTCTGCATTTGGGCTGAAATGAATTGGGCACTCATGTGCCCTCTCTCGTTAAAAAAAAAACAAGACCCGATTATCAAAGCTCTTTGGAAAATCACGGGATATCACTGCTCTCGCCCATGCTGCGTTGCATCAAAAGATGCACGCTCGCCTCAGTTGGAAGTGGACACCGAAGAAAGTCAACTAGTCCCATCATGAGATTATCCCTAGCAATTAGCAAAGGCGAGCAACCACCGGCGCCGGCAACAGAATCTGGAAGAGCTTTGACGTGAGAAAGAAGATACACGCTAACAAGAAGAAGCACGGCATTTTCAGCGTGATGCACGTGTACGCTTTGCCTTTTCTGACCGAGTGTGTAACCACCATACCGTACGGACAATTTGTCCGGCTAATGGTAGCCAAAACCCCTTTTAATTTGTCCTTTTGGTTAGCAAATGATTTTATCTCGAATTACCTGTCTATCATCATTCCAAGGACGAATTATCTGTTCATCCAAAGAGCTTTTAGTCAAACACGCACAAATCACCGCGCTAAGAAAGTTGCACCCTGATTGCCCAATTTTCTAGGTCATCGTTGATTCTTGAGGTTGAGGACTTGAGAAATTACGACCATGACAGAAAGCGCTGGCGTTACTTTTTGTAAGTTGTAACTTGTCTCGTTGATTCTTGCCCAATTTTCCATATCATCTCTAGGAGGCTTTCATGTAATCCAAGTTTTGCAACTCAATACATATACTCGTCTAAAAGGCTCAATACAACAATCAACACATTACGCAAATTCTCATACTCTTTCTTGGTATCAACCGCGATAATCTAGACCTAACTCCACCACAGCTTCCATGCCCTACGCTACCTCCGGTGAGATTGATCTCCATGATTTAATTTGCTTAGTTTATAAGATTATCCGTTGTGTAGTTTAAATTTTCATTCGGTTCCTACATCCTATGTGGTTATGTTGGAGGTGAATGCGGTCAACATTCATAGTGCGTCACTTGAAGCTTTTGACACTGGCATGGAAGAGGGTGGCAATGAGGAACTTGATGAGAATGAATTGGAGTAGATTGAGGAGGAGGTGTTCGATACTTCTCAACTGTCTCAACGCAAATGATTTTTGAATTACACGGAAGTTGAGGATGTTGCATTGGTGAGGTCAAATGGGAGTGTGTATCACTCAACGCGGTGACCAACAATGATCAAAACAGAGAGAAGTATTGATAACGATCGAGGACAAGTTTCACCGGCTCATGCTGTTACCATCGTCGCACTCATTGAGATAACTCCAAAGCTGTTTTGAGATACCTGTTAAAACTAACAAAATCTGCGCTAGAGATGCTTTTAGAGGCACCCAACATTTTCAGACTAACAAAATCATTTCAGAGCTGATAATTCCAGGTGAACTGCATCATGTAGACAGAAGCGGCTCCGAGTAAGATCCGCTTGCAGTGAATCTCCATCAGTCCATGTAAAGACGCCCGGGTCTCCTCTCCCTCCATTATAATTACATGTTGAAGTTTTTTTTTTTTGCGGAATGGAGGAGATAATATTAAACCAGCGATCTTACAGAAAAACCCAGAAGAAACTGAAAATTACAACGAAGCCCTTCTTCTAGATCTCGACGGGGACACCGCACGGAAGCCGTCGGTGGCGCGCCGCTGCCGCTTCTCCGCTTCATGCCTTGGATAGGAGTCAGCCCCGAGGCAGCTGGGAAGTCGCCGATCGCCGGATCTGCAGATCCTACTCGCCGTAGCGCTGCCACTGTCGCGCTGGACAACACCATCTCCACCACTTTAATACTACGGATCCGCCGCACCGGATCCGGCCGGGGCACACCGAGCGCCGCTAGTCCGAAGACCAGCGACCTCGACGAAGGCGGCCACCGCGCGAAGGAGCTCCGAGGACCACCCACGCGAGAGGGGAAAGCAGCCGCCACCACACTCCACACCGCCGCCATCACCACCTCCAGGACGACGCCGGCTGAGATACCCCCGTACCCTACACTATGTACAAGCCTCGATCTACGGATTCCCCACCCTCCCGCCGCCGAAGCGACCGCCGGAGGAGGAGGGATCCGCAGATCGGAGGCGAGCGAGGTGGGACGACGGAAGAGTTTCAGAAAATCGCCTCTCCGGGCACTGTTGCGGGAGAGAGGAGGCGTCCAAGTCGCCTTTTGTTCTTTAATTACATGTTGAAGTTTAGAGCACATGGAGAAAAAATCCTGGATATGAAGAACAGAATGTGGCATTTGCAAGTTGTTTTGCTTGTTTCACAATCGTTATTGTTCATGTACTTCACTTCTTGATGCTTCGATTCCTAAGATTGGAAATTATTGGGGCCTTTTAGAAAGCAACCGTGTGAAGCTGTTGGGTGCCCTTGATTACTGGCAAGCTACTTAGGTTTGCCGCTCGGTCTAATTATTTCTGGCAGGTGAGAAGCAGTACCGTCGTAGTACTTCGTATTGTCCTCCTCAATGGGGAAAAAAAAGGTAGCGCAGTAAGACGGTACCGCTAAGCACAGTGCTATAAATCACTCTCCCACTGGCAGCTCCGTGTGAATCGAACGACCAGTTGCCATAGCCCATAGCCAGGTTCATGGTACGACAAACACGACAGCGAAAGCACTGACTGCACGAGTAGCCCAGGGCCCGCTCTCTCCCTCACACGGCACGAGTACGTCGTCGTAGGCCGGCCAAAAGCAGCAAAGCTACCACTGCCTGCAGTGACGGCCAGGTGCTCGATCAAATCGGCAACCGTACCGATGAAATCTTATAAGTACTCCCTCTGTTACATAATTAATATAAAATGTTTTAGATATTTTATCATGGAACAAAATTAGTGAATTATCCACTAAAATACGTCTAGATCTGTACGAATCAGAAAAAAACTAAAAAATGCTTGTATTTAGGAGCATTGCCGTAAATTAACGAAGACATTTACGAGCATTGCCGTAACGTATTTACTGTTTGGTTATCTATTGCATGATTTTCTCATTTACTTACTTACCTACTATACGTAGTACTATCTTGTAGGATCTTGGATTCCAAATCCATAATTTTCTATTTTTTCATTTACTTACTATCTTATAGGATCTTGGATTCCAAATTCTTATTTTTCACTAAAATCTTACTGCGCCAGGATCCTATGTTCATTTATTACCTTTTACTCCGTACTTAGGATCCTAGACTAACTTTTCTCCATCCTAACTAGGATCCTATGTTGTAATGTGAGGTTAGACGCTCCATGCAGAGAGTACGAGACATGACATGACAGCAGGAATCTCAATAGGGATCAGGATAGCATCAAGCCAACGAACATCATAAAATTACTTTTCAAAAGTTATCACGTACAATAATTTTTAACTTGGTCCAACGTCTGACATCTACGCAGAGTAAATCGGTCCCTAAGGAACCCCTGAAAGGGCTGCCGTTTTATCTTTGGACCCTATTGCCCCTTTCCAAAAAATCTTTGGACCCTACTAGTGATTAATCCCTTAGTCTAATAAATGCAATTATGACATCAGCGAAAGATTTTCTAATTTTTATTTTTAAATTATCTCTCAGACTAACAACCCGACTGACGCATTGTCCATTAGCTTAGTCATGATGAGATCTTCCAAACTAGATCCATTTGACATGTTTCGAACTTTTTTTCGTTAGTAATTGACAGATTGTCATGGCTAACTTTTTTTTATGTTGTACAGTTCTTAGTTATCATTGATATTTTTTCATTTTTTCTTTCTCCCAGGTCAACAACTATTCCAAATGAATTTAACAATGGATTGTAGTGTCCGATTAAAAACCTACAATCACGATGTAACAATGGATTGTAGAGAATAAATGGAGTATTTTGCTCCATCAGTTTCAGTGTGCAGTTCTAGATATATACCTGCGTGGTGATTTTAGCTCTGGTAACCGCTGTAATATCTGGACTTGTGTTTGATCATCTCGAGTTTGGATGATCTTCCTTATTCCACTATCTCCACACCCCTTGTCCATTACAGTAGGTTGACAATATTACCTCTTGTCTCACACTGTTCCAAGTTCAGTCTCTTCAGCATCACACCACCAGCCGTTCCCCTGAACCCATTTCCTATACCTGGAGATGGGATCCCTTGCTCTTCGCCAATGCTCGATCTCATCAGCCAGCCTGCACTTGGTTGAATCGGCCGAGTGATGCCCGGCTTGGTAAGTCATCGCCTGAAAGTTTTTCAACTCGGTACTCTTAAGCAAACATGTATTCTGAAACTTGTTGAAC